>BLBF01000033.1:25075403-25114924 GCA_015471245.1 Laticauda colubrina
AAAGAAAGAAAGAAAGAAAGAAAGAAAGAAAGAAAGAAAGAAAGAAAAGTATTTAATATCATGAGTAAAAACTTAGTTTTACCTTTGTAAAACTGACCATAAGTCTGTGTGGCTGGCTCTGTAAAAACACACTGAAAGAATTTCATATGCTTTAAAGTAGCCATTCAAAATTATTTTAAAATACACTGAAAAAATATCATTGGGATTTCTTGCTTTCAGTGTACTTTAAGAAAATTGGACAAAGTGAACATGTTAACAAAAGCTTCTACGGAAAGGCAGTCATTTCCTGTCTGTTTGCTAGAGACTGATCTGTATTGTTTGCCACTTCCAGCTCCAGTAATGGGAATGAACACTTGACCAATATCTTACCAGTTTGTAGTTCTTGATTGCTGAAAACACATCTGCCCCATTGTCTTCCACTGGGACTTTTGTGCTGCTGGAGTTTCATTTTTAGAAAAGATAAAAGTCCTTAAAGGAAAAAACTATTAGAACTCATGATCATTTCTTTATGCTGGAGTTTCATGTTCGCTTTCCGATTACGAGATGTATTGCTTTTTGCTGTTGATCCTCTTATTTTGTAAGTTCTGGATGGGATACCAGCAGTAGAAACAAATTAGTACATGTGTCCTCCTACCCGTTGTTTAATGCTCTTCTCCTTCTCCTTCCTCTTAGGCAGCAAGGCGAAAAGTCAAGATAACGGTGAGTTTGCATGTTTTGAAAAATATATACCATTTTACTCTGAAGAAATGTGAAGTTATACAAATATTTGTTGCTCTAGATCTGCATATATGAGACAAGTATTTGGCTCAGGTGAAAATTTAAAAGTCACAATATGTTTAAAGTATAAACAGAATGTTCTTTATTCCCATCTTCAGCTTCTACAGTGGTTATGCTATGGGCTAAGTTATTCTATTATAGTCAATTCTACAATTCCCTTATGGCACCTTTAAAGTCTAACAAATTTATCAGAGTAGAAGCATTTTGAACCACATTCTTTTCATAATAATCATGGAATATTCTGAAATCATATTACTTTATGTGTACCGTAGAAGCTATTCCTATTGTATTTCAGTAGGCATAATATTCCATGAACTCAAATAAGTGGACTGCAATTTGCTAAGGTTCGATCCATAAAGTATTGATTAGATTTTAAGGCACATAAGATTGTTAGTTGTTCTTCTAATATAGAAATCACAGTAGGTGTTGATTGAGTTTCCTCATATACTCCAACCATCATTATAATTATCAGCTTTAATCATAATCAATACTAAATCTTACATTCTTCACTGTATACCTGTTTCGAATTATCTAGAATAGCTTAAAGGTAGGTCTCCTATTTTTCAAAAGTGTCAATAACTGTTGTGCCTTCATTGGCAATTCAGGTTGAAACCCTAATACAGGGGAAGGGGGAATCACTTCTCTCTCTCTCTCTCTCTCTCTCTCTATGAGAGAGAGATTGAGACAAAAATTAACAGTGGATGTTATAAAGTCACTGATTTTCATTGCTCTTCAAAGCAAAAGAGAATTTTCAGAAAGCATTTGTCATTCCTGGAATATTACATGGAGGTTTGCTCCTTTTAGAATATGGTTGGTCCAAATGTTCGCTCACTTTTGGCACCCAGTGGGGATCCCTGAAGTTATCATTCATGTTCAGATTCCCCATCATTGCCAATGTCACTGACTGCTTAAAGAAGTTTCTTAAGACAGGATTGGACAAGTCACATCACATTAAGTTCAAACCATAACTTTAACGCCACAAACCCTATTCAGAGGATACCTTCTTCAAGAACTGTGGTCCTATTTTGGAAGTGAAGAACAAGTAGCAATTTTTGCGATGTTGAAGAAATTTGAAAAAGTCCCTTGTATTCACGTAGGAATAGATCGTACCAGATAATGTGAGGCAAGACTACCTTAACTTTTTGAATTTTGAAGTATTCAAAAGAGACTCATTGCTGAAAGAATGTAGGTTATTATTGGAGGGGAGAGATAGACACTAATTTAGTTATTATGTGTAGAAACTGCAATATTATAAACTTTGAAAAATATTTCACTAAATGGTAGTTTTGCTCAATCACTGTTTGTTGACAAGCCATAACAGCCAGAAGGGTTACAAACTACAGTTGTTCAATTCACACAGTATACCAAGTTATAATGGGGTTTATAGGTTTTTGTTATAAGTGTGATGTTGATGTCTGATGTCTCCTCTTTTTCATGTATTAGCTGTGACATTCAGTATGAAGTCTAATTTAAGGATTTAGTGTTTCTAAAAGAAGTAAAGGCAGCTATGTATAGGAGTGTCTTTCTTTGTTAACTGGAAAGTGAGAGCTGTGTATGCCAGGAAAAATATACATGTAATTAGGTTTAGATAACTTAGAACTATGCTGCCTTTGGTCTGACCTAAGTGTAGTACATAAAATTATCCATTACAATGTCCTACCATCAATAACTACTACAGCTTCAACCTCAACAATACACAAGGACACAATCAATACAAACTTAAACTGCATAAAACTCGATTGCAAGAAATACGATTTCAGCAAAAGAGTGGTCAATGCCTGGAATACTCTACCTGATTTTGTGGTTTCTTCCACTAACCCCAAACACTTTAACCTCAGACTGTCTACTATTGACCTCCTCACCCCTTTCCTAAGAGGTCTGTAAGGGGCATGCATAAGCATACCAATGTGCCTACTGTCCCTGTCTTAATGTTCCCTTTTATTCATATCTATTTCATGTATTAATAATCATGTTTATACATATATATTATCAAATGCATGCTTGATGAAATAAATAAATAAAATGTTTACTTAAGTGTGTGTGGTAAACAAGAAGAGAAAGAGCAAAAGATGTAATGAGTGAATGTGTGAACTCAATAGAAAAAGGAGTGACCAGTTTGAAAGAAATAGGGCATAGTGGTTTGGTAAAATTGTAGGAATGAATGAGGAATTCATATAAAGGAAGAATAAATGGGCTTGAGAGGAAAAGCAATAAAGGTTTGTTAGATGGAATTAATGAGATCCTAAAAAGAGTGATGTGGCTTTAAAAAAAAAGAAAGGGAGAAAGAGGGGGGACACAGAGACCAGAGAGAAAGAGAGAGAGAGAGAGAGAGTCAGAGAGAGGAAAGGGGAGAGAGAGAGAGAGAAGAGGGAGATAGAGAGATAAAGAAAGAGATAAAGGTAAAGGAAGGGGGAGAGAAAGAGGAAGAGAGGGAGGGAGGGAGGGAGAAAAAGGCAGGCAATATATCAATTAGTGCTTAGCTGTGATTGAATCAAGAATGTTTTGGAGCAGAAGAAAAAATATAAGAAGTGTAATGAATCTTGAACCACAAATTAGGTTTTCTCTTCCTTTTTCATATCTTCTGCTTCCAATTTCTTTTGCTTATTATTTATTTTTGCATTATTTTTGTTCAGGAAACATTAATTCATTCACACATAATATATATGAAATTTCTACATAAACATTTCAATAAATAATAGTCATATTTCATTATAATCTTCCATAACTAATATAGCTTTGTAGGCAATTTATTCATATGTTGCTAACATCACTTCTGAAAACATTAAGTAGCTGGAGCCTTATGGTTTGCTTTCAGTGTTGAGAAAATAACGTTTTTATATAACTATAGTATAAGACACAGGGAATCAATTTTCTTTGTCCAAAAGTCAATTTGCAGTTGATAGAAATAACAGAAACTTCTAAGGATATTCCCACAGAGGAATTAATCTATGTAATAACTTTCTACTTAAAAGGAACAATCATTGGGTATTGAGCAAAAACAAGTTTAAATGAAATGTTAATCTCATTATATCTACAACTGCATGAAGATTTTCTCAGGCTTTTTCTATTTAAGTGTAACGTGTCTAAAATATATATTTTTGTTGAATAAGACAAAAGATCTACTGAAATGTTTGGCTTTAATACCTCTTCCTATTGTTTGGGAAAAATAGGAAATCTCCAATTCTTTATTCCATTCAAACATTAAAGCTTGCATATCAAATGGATTAATAACTAACTTAAATTTATGATGCGCAATTTCAGGGTGTACGAATCGCATTTAGTAATTGCTTGTGGTACGTGAATGTTTTGGGGGCTAAAAATGTCACAGATCGAAATTGGGATGTCAGTAGATGTTTTTATTGTCAGTACTGACAAAGTAATACATACTAGGCAAATTGTATTTGTGCTTTAAAATAGGAAAGGATAAAAATGTACCTTTGATAAATTAGAATATATGTATTTAGTGCTTTCAAGTCAATGTTGATTACTGGCAATTGCCTGGACAAATCCCTGCAGTTTTCCTAGCGAGATTTTGAAAGCGCCAGTGCAGAGGGAGAGTGATGAGCCCAAAGTCACCCAGCTGTCTTGGGATCTAAGATGGGACTAGAATGCATGGTTTCCCAGTTTGTAACCTGCGCCCTTAACCATTATACCAAACTGGCTTTCTTTCCATATAAAAGCGTTCTTTTAAAGATCTGGGTGACCTTTTTCACGTCTCTTTTTAATGAACAGCATGATTACAGGTTTCACATATATATACAAATATGACCATGGTTACATGTTCAATTTTTATATCCAATTCCTTATCTTAACAGTGCTTTTATACATTTCCTATTTTATTGTATTATTCCAAATATTTATCTCATTATTTAATTCACTTATGATAAGTTCATAATCATTATACTTTCGTATTTTTAACTGTCACATTTGTATATTTCATCTTAAATTCTAATTAAAAAAAAAAGACATTCTTCTATAAATTGGTTTTCCCCCTGAAATCTCAACATAAGAATGCCACCTCTAAGTTATAAATTCATTTATTTTCACCCCTTTTAAATCTTGTTAAAACATTTAACATTGTTACCTAAAACTTCAAACTTAATAATCCCTTTAAAACTGCATAGCATATATAAATCAGATTTTGCATGATTTTTCTCCCCTTAAATTTCATTAAATTCCCCCCCCCCTGCAAAAGGACATATTAATCTACTCATTCAAACAGTAAAATAATCCTAAGCCTCAAAGTTAATTCCATTTCAGCTCTCCTCCTATATCAGAGACGTTAAAATATGGAAAACTGAATAAAACTTGTTTAAAAAAAAAGATCTGGATGACCTTATAGGTTTAGGAGAAAGCGGATCAAAGAACAATTTCCTAGAAATAAGATGCCATAATCTTTGAATCAATATAAGAGGAATATATCTTCCCATTTTTTGACCCTTTTGCCTGTCTTGGGAGCACTGAATATTTCCCAAAATATAGGGAAATGTCCCATTGGGTAAATGATCCAAAATCATTTTTCAACTCTGCGAGTTGGTAAAAATGACACAATGGCGGCCTTGTTTCGAAATATTCAGCAAGACATTTCTAAATTCTCCATGAAAGTGTTTTGGTTCTGTGTTTCTCACATTGTGTTCCAGAGATCACATTATTCCATGAGAATTCGAGGGAATTCCATGAGACCCGAAGAGCAACCCCCCCAAAAAAGGGAAAAGAAAATTGTCAAAGTTTATTTGAACACATCCATATTTTTTTTTATTAGGGTTTTTAAACTCTTGATCTGGGGTTCAGAGAATATTGCTATATCTGTGTAGTGGGGAGTTACCCAACATGTTCTATAGCCTGAAAAAGTATGAAAACTTGTATTTTAGTTCTTGAATTCATTGATACCTAGCACTTACATGTTGCACATGTTGCTCTTTTATAATTAATAAGATCATTCCAACCCATAATCCAAACCAGGAAAAAAAAAAAGAGTTGTGTTAAGTTAACAAAGACCACAGATTTCCTGACTTCAACTGGGAGTAAGCTGGAATGATTTAAATCACCAATGAACTGATTAAAAATAATAGCGACACTGATTTTTTGAAAATGGGCTCTTCAAATGTCATTTTAGAGGCATAGCATAAACAACATCTTATTTGTGAAGGAACCAAATGTTTTTGAAAAAGGTAGGCTTGGGAGCCATTTGAATGCAACGTTTAACTCTGCTGGTTGAATTATGAAACAGAACTCTTGGTGGTGTAGTGAGATTTGTGTAGTGAGATGGTTGATGTTTATTTTGAAAGGTCGTCTGCAATTTTCACATATGCATGTAAACAGATTATAATGCATTTATCATCTCCACTTTGGAAATAAATGCTTCAGATATCACTGCTATCATGAATCTAGAGATGCTTATATCTTCTCTGCCAGTGTGTCTTGATTGTGTGTACAGGGAGTCCTTGATTTACAACAGTTCATTTAGTGATTTTTTGAAGTTACAAGGGACTGAAAAAAGAGACTTATGACCGTTTTTCACACTTATGACCATTACAGCATCCTGATGATCATATGATTAAAATTCAGATGCTAGGCAACTAGTTCATACTTATGACTGTTGCTGTGTTTCAAGATCCCCTTTTGCAAACTTCTGACAAGCAAAGCCAATGGGGAAGCCAGATTCACTTAACAACTGTGTTATTAACTTAACAATTGCAGTGATTCACTTAACCACTGTGGCAAGAAAGTTGCAAAATGGGGCAAAACTCCCTTAATAAATGTCCCACTTAGGAACAAACATTTTGGGCTCAATTATGGTCATAAGTCAAGGACTACTTGTATAGGGCAATATTTCCCAAACTTGGCATTTTCTACATGTGTGGACTTCCAGTTGAGTTTCTTCTGAAAAGTTTAGGAATCAAAATTCACATAACTGAAGGGGTTCAGGAGATGGATGGATGGGCAGATGGGATCCATACCAGCCGTAGAAAGTCCTCAGCTGTAGAAAGGGCAAGTCTTATAAATCTATAGTGTGCAGCCAGCAGCAGATACCACACGGGACACAGTCTGATAGTTTCTTGCTGCCATTATTGAATGTCAGCAATCAAGCCATCATTTGCTAAGCCAATTTACTTATTGGAGGAGGGAGAAGAATGGCTAAATCATTGATTTCTTACTGTTAATCACATTATAAATAGGCACATGATTTTTTTAGAATTTTGTAAAGGGATATTTTAATTGCCTGTTCTTATTCATTCTACTTCAATGCAGTCCTTTGTTTAAAAGCATACAGGTGCCGCTTATTTCTTGAGCCTTTCTCCATAACTAAATTAGAATGCTCTCTGCCCTTCCTCAGATCTGCAGAAACCATACCAGCATTTTCTTTGTAGTTCCCATTGACAATCCCTATCCTGTCTCCATTTCCTTTGTTTCTACTCATTGCAGCCGTTGACTTCTTCCAAGCAATGGGAGACAACGCCTAACAGATTTTTATCAGCTTTGAGACTGAGCCTGCCCCTGCCCCCATCTATTCTCTATCTCCTGAATCCCAGATGATCAGCTGGATCTGCTTTTGTGGCCCTGCACAGGAGAACAGAGCTGGAAAGCAAGTTAGTGGAGTGGAAAGGGAATGGCATTTTGCAGTAACCTTCCCCCAGGAGTGGGGTGGGAATGGAGATTTTACAGTATCCTTCCCAGGCCACACCCACCAAGCCACACCCACAGAGCCAGTAGTAAATTTGTTTGAATCTCACCACTGCCATGGATGGCATCACTAGTACAACAAGGATGCAGTGTACTTGTCTCATTCTTTGGCTGGGAACAAGAGGAAGGCAACAACACAAGAATATGTTAAAAAGATGTTGGTGCCAAGGTTATGTGACATGAGAACAGAACTCTTGCTCAGGATTGACAATATTTACAGTAGGAATTCTAAGACTGAACATAGAAAACCAAACACCTGACAAAGTCCAAACATACGTTTGGAAATTGTATGGGGTGCCAATCCTTCGTCTCTGATTGTTCAATAACTTTTTCAGCTTAATTTTCAAATTAGCATGTAACTTAGGTCAAGCTTTTTCTTTGCAATACCTTTTTATTAGAGATTATAACATTTATGAAATACAAACTAAAAGAAGAAGAAAAGACAGGAAAAAGTGAATAGAAGGTGCAGAAAAGAAAAAAAGAAAGAAGTGACTACTTCATTACAATAGATACAAGCAAATTCTCCACCCCCTTAAAAATTAGATTACATAAGATCATTGTGAAGATAGTTGAGCTCCTCCAAACACAACTGGCATCATACAGGGAAGAAAAACAAGCACAGAGTACCCCTGCCTCCAGCAGCTATGTCATCCTTGAGGTCCTTCTGTAGAATCCATCAAGTATAGCAAGTCTGGCTTTTCCTCATATTTTAACTCCATGCTGGATTCAGCTTCATACTCCATCTTTCAAATACGGACATCGCCTCAGAGATTCCAGTCTAGTGCCTCCAACATTTTCTCTATTTCTATTATATCACTTTGAGACTTTTCCATTCAGCCACCAGATGTCTGTCTCCCCAAATGTACTTCACCAAAATCTCAGAAGCTTTCTGGCAATGATCCACATTTGTATTCCCTTCATGGTGCAATGCCAGAATTGGCATGCAGGTCTGCACCCCACCCTCCATTCCCATTTTTTTTTTTTTTGCTTCATCATGTTTGTTTTCAGATAATAAAAATAACTGCTAGTTGCCATGGCTACATAATTGTGCGGAGGGAAGGCAGCCAAAGAGCTAAAGGGTGCTATAAGGCAAACATTCCCACTAATGGGAAAAATGACCTGCCTTTAAGCTCAAGGAAGATCCAGTGTTGCAGTCCAAGGGAAAGGAAGACAACAGATGAGCTACAGCTAAGTTGAAAGCAAATCGGGTACTTGCTCCAGTGCTGTCAGGAATAAGCACCAATCCCCAAGATCAAGACATTTCTACCAGGACCCTCCCTGAAAATTCCCTGGCATATTATAATATCTTGCAGTCAGCCATAGTGCACATTTTGTTTGGTTAGACATCATTTCTGAGCAAAACTTCTTTTTGTGAATTAGGAATGGAGATCACGTTTATGCTTCCTGAATAGAAATGGGTGATTGCAAATGTCATATCCAAATCCTGTTCCCTGTATGGAAGCCGACCTTGGTTTTGGACTATTTAAAATATGAGGTTTCCTGTGCTAAAGGTCTTATTTTTGTTTCAGTCAGGACTGGCAAAACTACCTTTTGTCTGTTTTATCAAGAATGGAGCATCACTAATTGTTATTCCAATGGAACAGCAGCTTCATAGGGGAGAAGGAAAATGGGTGTTGGCCCACATTTCATGAAGAACATACACAGTGTAGCCTTCTAGATTGGGTGTCAACACAATTTTCAGAGCCTAAAATCAGCTAGATTCTAACTGCAGCAGTGTCACCCGTAAAACACAATTTTACAGCACAATTTTGTCTTTTTCTAACAAACCCAGACCCCATTCCAAGACCTTTATCCTTAAGTTGCTTTGTCAACAATAACCAATATCAACCCAACCCAACTGTTAATGAACAACAGAGATACGCTCAATAATATGGGGCAAAAACCCAACCCAAATGATGCCTATTTCTGCATTAGGCCTCTTGAATGTAAACAAACTGTGATGGTAGCCTGAATTAAACCTCAAATATACCTGATTCAACTCCTAAATCATGCCTAATTCATGCTTAGATTTTCCTTGTGGCTAAGGAAAGCTTTCCACAGTTTTCTCCACAGGAAAGCAATCTATCTATGTCAGTTTTCAAAGATCCAAAAGTCTCTAATGTCTTTTTCCAATCGCAGCTATTGTCAATGACATCTAAAGTGTTTCTCCTGATCTTTCAGCTGTCTCTACAACTTCCAGAAGGACAATCTTTCTTTTCCCTGCCTCCCCCCTCCCCCAGTGGTGGGATTCAATTTTTTTTACGGCCGGTTCTGTGGGAGTGGCTTGGTGGGCATGGCATGGCTTGATGGGAGTGGCAGGGGAAGGATACTGCAAAATCCACATTCCCTCCCCACCCTACTAACCTGCTTTCCAGCTTCGTTCTCCTGTGCTGGGCAACAAAAGAAGACCCAGCCGACCAGCTGACACTCGGGAAGCAGAGAATAGATGGGGGCAGGGCCAGTCAGAGGTGGTATTTGCCAGTTCCCCAAACTCCTCAAAATTTCCGTGACTGGTTCTCCAGAACTGGTCAGAACCTGCTGAATACCTGCTCAAAGAGGATCATAATGATGAATCTCAAAAATACAATTTTTAAAAAGCCAGTTTTAAACTCACAGCTGCCGACTTATCATCTCTCGATTACCCCATTCTGTTCTCTGGCTGTAAAACTATAGAAGAACATTATAACACATTCTTGCTTGAACTTGAAAGAGTCATTAAACTATATGTTCCATTAATAACCCACACAAAAAAAAAAAACCCAAAAAAACAATTTACTCAAAATAATAAGAAAACTTCAATCTAAAAAAAAATCCTTATGGCGTAAAAACAAAACTAAATACACAGCTAACTTTAAAAACTGATACAACACCTTATGCCGATATTTAAAGGCAGAATGCACCAATTACCACTGCAAGCAAGAGGAAAATCTTCTACGCACAAAATCTACTCGTGCCTTCTATAATTTTGTAAACACCAAACTTAAAGACTCAAAAACCATCCCATCCCTGAAAGGTCCTAATGGGAAAGACTATACGATGAAGCCATTAAGGCAAGCCTCTTTAACACATTCTTCAGTTCAGTCTTTGTAAACAGTCTTTGTAAACATGTCCCACATTTCCTAATTGTACAACATCTAACTAATCAATATATTAAATACAAGCTAGGTGGATATGACTTTGCTGATGACTCTCACTCTGTCAAGGATCTTGGAGTTCTCATATCAGATGACCTAAGCGCCAAGCTCACTGCAATAGTATTGCCAAAAAGGCTTTAAGAGTCGTAAATTTAACTTTTCGAAGCTCTCCTCTGATAATATTGTTTTGCAAACTAGGACATTCAAAATCTTTGCTAGACCAAGACTTGAATTCAGCTCTGCTGTCTGGAATCCGTACTGTATATCAGACATAATTACAATTGAGCGAATCCAGAAGTATTTTAACAGAAGAGTACTACATTCATCTGTTTGCAACAGAATACACTACACCACCACTTGAGATTCTAGGCTTAGACAACCTTCAACTCGCCAGCTAAGACTGGACTTAAGCATAGGACATAAAATCATATGTTACAACGTCTTACCAGTTAATGAGTATTTCAGCTTTAACCACAAACAACACAAGAGCACACAACATATAAACTTAGTGTAAACTACTCCAAACTTGATTGCAGGAAGTACGGTTTCAGCAACAGAGTGGTCAATGTCTTGAACTCACTACCTGATTCTGTTGTCATCTGCTCAAACCCCCACTCCTTTACCCTCAAACTAACCTTTATTGACCTCACCCCATTCCTAAGAGATTGGTAAGGGGTGTGCATAAACACACAATCATGCCAACCGTCCCTGTCCTATTGTCCCCAATTATTACTTCCTATTTCTTATATTTAAACTTATGTTTATTCTTATTTCTATTGTATTGTAAGCTTTTGACTAAATAAGTAAATAAGTAAATAAATAAGTAAGTAAGTAAGTAAGTAAATAAGTAAGTAAATAAGTAAGTAAGTAAATAAATAAATAAATAAATAAATATGCCACCTCTGCTTTGAAAGATCAATTATATAAATCCAAGGCAGTTCCAATCATTAAGGTTCCTCTGCTCTCCCCTCAGTAGGTTGGTCAGATTATGAAGATTATTTTTGTTAGGTTCACAAATGACCAGTGGATAGGAAAGTGAGGAAACAACCCACTTTAATTTTCATTCTGTAAAGAGGAATACACTGTCTCCTGAGAACTTCCCAATACTTTTTAAAGGTTTTTTGTTTGCAATCAATTAGTTCTCAGTATACCCTAATAAGCAGGGACAAAGGCCTGCAATATTTTATTGATTATTGATTGATCAAATTGCTACATACCCTATCATGATGTGTTCTATGGATTGGTCAATTTAGGATCAATCAAGATCCACATATTCCTGGCATCTGCTCACTAGTTTAGATCAAAGAAGCAGATCCACCTCAGTATATAAAGATGGTTGAGACAGATCGGTCCAATATTTTAAAAAACAACAACCCTTGATTGCACACATCTGGAAAGCTTCCCTTAAAAAGATACCGAAGTAATTTCAGCACCAGTAATTTATAGTATCTTCTAGAATCACCCAATCATTATTGTGCCAAAATAATAGTAATGAAAACAAATAATAGTAGCGTGGACAGGCTGTGTATCACTTCACAATTGTTGGATGTTGCTATGAGTCACAAGTGTGGAAATGACCTATAACTAATTCATCAATGTACATTCCTCTCATGAACAAAATAACAGATTAAATACTTGTAGCCTTATTCCAGTGGGATTTTGTATGGAAGACAGAGAGAGAATCAGTCAGAGAGTGGAAGACTTCAGCTGGATTGAAAACTTGGGGGATACGAATTATGGACAGGATTAGTTAGGACAGAATTGAACTTTCTGCAATTGTGGATCACTAAATAAATATTTTTTTAAAAAATGTGGGGACTTCTCACTTAAGCCCCCCTTCCTTTATTTTCATATTTAAGGGCAGAGTAATTCACTGTTTGGCGATAGGATAGTTGTACCCTGTTTCCCCCAAAATACAACCTACTCTGAAAGTAAGTCCTAGCTTGATTTTTACTCGTACACCCAATATGAGCTCTATCCCCAAAATAAGCCCTAATTAAGATCCTGCCCACTCAAGTACATGGGTAAAAATTAAGCTAGGGTGCCCTACTACTTACCTTTGGACAATTGTAGCCAGGCCTCGCACATCCCAACACCTGCCTTGCCGGCCCATTTCTTCTGCAGCAGGCAGGGCTGGCAAGGCTTTCCTGAAGGCCCCAGTAGCTGATAACAAAGCTGCGGATCAGTCAGGAGCTCTGTTATCTGCTGCAGAGGCCTTCGGGAAAGCCTTCCTGGCTGCAGAAGAAGAAGTTCCTGAAGGCCTCTGACAGCGAAAAGGAGGCCACAGGCAACGCATGCAAGTGAGATTAGTCAGTGGATGACATTTCCCAAAAATAAGACCTGGTGCCTTTTTTTTTGGTGGCAACAGATATAAAAGATAGGGTCTTATTTGGGGGAAAACATGGGTATTTGTAGATACCTTCCTATTCCATTGCATCCCCTGACCTTTCTCAGCCAAATTTTGCATCAAACATTCAATGGAAAAGCAAGAATATATTTAGTAACAGTTGAATAATATTATGCACCCAACAACAGCAACTCTTAGCACAAATTTATGCTACTCAATAATATTCCTCATGAGAAATCATCTTAGGAAGAAGAGATCACCAAGTTCTCTAAATCTTAATACCTGCATTTACTGTTTGAATTTTTTTGGGGGGTCACTTGTGTAAAATCTCTTTCATTTGGATTTACAATTAATAACTGTGACCATTGTCAGTTTTCCGAATTTTAGGAGTCCTGTTGTTGCTTGCATTATCACTTGCACACTACAAGTTCAGTTTACAGATACCGATCCATTGCTACAAAACATCTTCAAAGTTCAGAAAATGAGAGGTGGGTGAAAGCAGTGAGCTGGTTCTGATGTGGCTAGTTGATTGGCGGTGAACATGGTGAGGCTTTGGTGAATCAGTGGTTCAGGGAATGAGATGCAAGATTGGCAGCTTTAATTATTTATTTGTTTGTTTGCAAAATGTACATTTTACCTCAATCCAAACAACCAAGTATATAAATAATAATTTTAGCCATTAAAGATGCTGATCTTGTCAGCTGGAGAGCTGATAGCCTGGGTTCAAGATCTGAGGGCTGCACAAAGGGATGAACTCCCATTCTTGCCACAGCTTCTGCCCACTTAGCACAGGGGTCCTCAAACTTGGCAACTTTAAGACTTGTGGACTTCAACTCCCAGAATTCCTCAGCCAGCTATAAAGTTGCCAAGTTTGGAGACCTCGGACCTAACAGTTTGAAAGCACGCCAATGCAAGTAGATAAATACATACGACTTCGGTGGGAAGGCAACAGTGTTCTGTACGCCTCAGCATATGGTCATGTTGGCCACCTGGCTATGGAAATGCTTTCTAACAATGCTGGTTCCCTTGGCTGAGAAACTTGGCTGAGAGAGAGGGAGCATGAGGCACAAGGTCACCCAGCTGGATCAGGCGGAACTAGAACTCACATATGCCTGATTTCTAGGCCTGGTGCCTGTGCCACTAGACTAAATTGTATTGTTTATTTAATTGAATAGTCATAAGACCTTATCAATGACATAACATAAATATATAACAAGACAAAATACAGATAAGTCAAATATGTAAGAATACAGTAATAAAAACATACGTGGAAAACCAGGGAGTCAGAAATCGGATAATAGATCACCCTTGCAGGATACACCAATTTGTTCGGTATATTGGGTTCTTAGGACCGCTGCCTTGATTATAGACTTAGCAGTCCTACAGATGATGTGTACATTTGAGGCCCGGAGGAAATATAACAATCTTGTGGTTTGATTCCCAATGGGCTGGTCTTTCCAGTAGAAATGATAAATATTTAAGGCTAATGGGGGCGTATATTTGGCAGTTGAACAAGATGTGGGAAATATCTTCAATGGCAGATGAACCACATAAGCAGGTTCTCTCGTGGTATGGTGCCTGGTGGAAGCGCCCATGTCTGGACATGGAATCCAGTAACTCAAATCTGGCTTTGGTATAGGCTCTTCTCTGTAACTCTGACATACCCATTGAAAGGTATTTTTCAGGTTGGAAGATGTTTTTATTCTTAGCCAACCATCTTATAGATCTGTTTCTTTGCTAATAATTCCATGTCAGTCTGGGCACTAATATCCAAGACTCTCTGTTTATAAATTTCCGTTGCCTGGGAAACCCTTGTCAATAAAAATTGGGTAGAAAACCCATGTCTTAAGATGGCTCTGTGGAGTTGACTGGCCCAGGAGTTAAATTGGAACTCATTTAACTGTTCAGTTAGTCATAATTTGGGAAGTTGATTGATTGTATCTTTAGCCAGTGTGTAAATGTTTTAATGATTAAATGGTTATGTAAGGAGTGGATACCCAATTCCGCTCTGACTGCTGAAGCAGAAGTGTTCTTATCAGTCCCCAGTAAGTGTCTTAAAAAGCGGGTCTGAGTTTGTACAAATGGGGAGGCTTTATTTAAACCCTACAGTTTTGCACCATATGTCAGTATTGGAACTATTTTTGCCCTAAATACTTTCAACATAGGGGTCAAAGTGCCTGAGCAATTATGGTTAAATAATTTATATAATCTTTTGGTGCTTATCTCAGCTCTTAATGCACTACTTTTAAAGTGATTAAACCAAGATCCTGTATTAGTAAAGACCACTCCTAAGTAGGTGTAAGAATTTACTTGTTCGATTGACTCCCCATTAATATGCCAATTATATTTCCTACTTTTTGTGCTGAAAACCAACACTTTGGATTTG
Source organism: Laticauda colubrina (assembly GCA_015471245.1). Classification (NCBI taxonomy): domain Eukaryota; kingdom Metazoa; phylum Chordata; class Lepidosauria; order Squamata; family Elapidae; genus Laticauda; species Laticauda colubrina. The sequence goes on from BLBF01000033.1 coordinate 25,090,732, forward strand.
CTTTTATTAATATTTAAGAAATTCAAAGTACAATAGATATTCAGTTTATGCAACAGTCTCCTCAGGCCTATTTGTGAATGAGCCATTAATACCATGTCATCAGCATATAAAAGGGTATCAATAAATTTAGCAAGAATCTTTGCCAGATGTAAATCTACTGCATGCAGGAATCCTGGTAAATCATTGACATAGAGATTGAAAAGCATTGGGGCTAAAATGCAGTCCTGCCTTACGCCAATATTGGTAGGTATGCTCTTAGACAGGACTCCATTTATGCCAGTATGGATTTTCACATGGGTGTTTGAGTAAAGGGCCCCAACCAGAAAAAGGAGTCTGGGCTCCATGTTCAGGTCCACCAGTTTCCTCCACAAGATATTTCTGTTTAACGAATCAAAAGCCGCACTTAGATCAATAAATGCAGTGAATAATTTCTTACCCATTTTTAAATACCTTGTTACCAAATGATATAATGTGAAACAATTATCTATGGTAGATTGCTCTGGTCTAAAGCCTGCTTGTTCCTCTGCCAAAATAACCCAGATAACTCCATAACCCAGATTTCAATTTTGCTCAACAAATGCTTTGCATACATTTTAGCAACAATTCCAATTGGGCTTATTGGTCTGTAATTATTTAGATTGCCTCTGTCTCCTTTTTTTATGTAAGGGAACAATAATGGCCACTTCCCAACCCACAGGTATGCAGCCAGTATTGTTTATAAATGTAAATAGCCCTGCTAACAAAGGCACCCACCAGTCCATATAAGTCTTAAATAATTCCGGGGGCAAAAAATCTTCACCAGGTGCCATATTAGCTTTTAATGATCGAATAATGGATTTAATTTCTGAAACAGAAACAGGGGACCAGATAGGGAGATTTTCGAAAGTTAATAAATCATTGCTTTGGGTATGCATAGAGTCCTGATTGGCTTTAAAAAGAAGATTATAATAAAAATTCTCGCAGGTTGAAGCAGGAATGGGGATATCAAAATAAATTTTATATTCCTTCAATATACCTGAGACAGCATTCCAAAAGAAAGTTGAATTTGACCCTTTTGCCCAAATTTCCAAGTCCGACCATAATTTAGTTCCAAAGGAAGCCTTCTTTGATGCGATCAATTTCTTATAATCACGCCTAATTTTCAACATGTTGCTATAGTTTTTTGAGGTGGGACATCGCTGAACCTTACGCATTGCAGCTCTCAAATATTTTCTACTGTACGAACAGTCAGAATCAAACCAGCTAACTGCAACGTTGGCGGTTTCTTATTGGAAGTTTGACAGTAAGAAATTTCTTCAATGAATGACATAGATCATCAGAATGGGCCATGACATTATCTGAGCCTGAAGATGAATGAGAAATTCTCCAGATCTGAGGTTGTGCAGAATAAAAAAAAAAAATAGTTAATGCCTCAGTATCAACTTTGGCCCATTTGAGTTTACTATTCTGTCTCACTTCCAGGTTTGCAAAAAAACCTTTTGCCACAAGATGAGTTTCTCCGTATATCTGAACTGCCTTGAAATAAAACTGAAATTGGTTGGTGATCACTACCTTCCCTCACGTGGATTTGTATATCTGCAAACCTCTCATGCTCATTTCTTGAAACACATATATAATCTAGAACGCTATCGGAGTTACTTGAGTGATAAGTAAAGGGATATATAAAACTATAGTCTTTACCTCCTATAATATAGAGATTACAATTATAAATCATAGAAACCAATTGTGTACCTTCAATATTTCTTTTGTAATCACTGGAATGCCAGGGAGGAATAGACAGTAAATTAACCTCAGGAATAACACCAGAATAAGCAAAGTTTTGTAAAGATGCCCCTACCCTGGCATTAAAATCTCCTGCCAAAACTATAGTAACATTAGGATGTTGGACATTTAATTTTAGAACTGTCTCTTCCAAATTTGCCCAGATATTAGTTGTATAATAAGGGGAAGAGCGAGGAGGGATATATATAATCAGCAATATCAGTCCAAAACAACCATAGAAGAACTTGACAATTAAATGTGAAGCAGAAGCATTACCAAAACCAAGCTTCTGGGCTTGCCAGACCAACTCTGCTTTGGCTAAAATTGACAAGCCTCCAGAGGCCCTTCCTTTAGTCTTATATTTAACTGCAGGAATAGACCACGAATCAAAGCCGGGCAGGTGGATCTGTTTTTCATCCATGGTCAGCCAGATCTCCTGAAGGGCTATAAGATCAAAATTTATCAAAAAATCCTCCAAGTCACCATCCATGGCTCTGGCTTTCCAGCCAGCAATATTCCAGGACAATAGGTGAAAATAATCTACTTGCTTGTCATTTGTCATTATAGGGAGGGAATTAATGTTGGGAGGGATACCAACATTTTCCAGTCATTCCACAGGAGTAATATTATCCAAGATTCCCTCAGAGCCAAAAAAGACACAATGGTTTGTTCGGTGTTTGCCTTCACTACTACCAAATTGGTAAACAGATTCCAAATGTTTCTGAGGGCCAACAGCCTGTTGCAAAGGTATCATTGTAGGTTGGCCCAGTGGGATAGTGTCCGAGACCAAAGGGAGTAGCAACGAGCAAGTAGGAACCTCCTTATGACACAGTTCAACACCTACTCCAAGGTCATCTTCTATTTATTGTTCTATTTGTTGTTCCACAGTAAATGAGCAACCACTCCTTTCTTCTCGCCTGTACACCTCTTTTACAGAGTTATTATTTGCAGCATCTATATGAAGAGGAATTTCATCAGAATTCTCAGAAAGAGCATTAATAACATCTGCAACCAGGATAGCAAATTCTATGGAAGGTTTTGCAGCTTTATGTGTGACTTCTAAAAGATCCTTCAAGTCATCTAGTCTTTTAATGATGCCCACTTGTTCTAGCTCTGGCAAAGTACAAAAAGAATTAACCAGGCTTGACTCCAGTATCTCAGTATGCTGCTGGATAGGAGGTTGTTTTTTCAAGTTGCCACTTCTCAAGGGTGCGGGAGAGATAACATCCTTAGAGTTAACAGCTTTAAAATCATTGCAATTAGGCTTGCGGAAAGCAGTGCTCTTCTTGCCAATATGAGTTATTAAAGGGCTAATACCCTCCTTTGTAAACACGCGAATAGGAAAAATTCCAAATTCACAAAGGAAGGAATTCATTTTGAACAGCATACTGGCTATAGTGGGTTGTTTAAAAGTCAGCAAAATACATTTAAAAGCCCCTCTGGAGGGAAGCCATTCCACCCTCTGCAACTCTACCAACTGCCTTTCACAACGAAAAAGCTGGCTAAGGGAAAGAATAACCACATTTCTAAATCCCCACTTTCCTTTATTCATTTGGTTATTTAAAATTTGTAAGGTAATCTGATGCCGCTGTAGATAATAGTTAAAACTTGTGTGCTTTTTATCCAAGATTTCTTGGGAGAGAGAACCTTGCTTAGCATGCACCTCTAGGTGAGGGAGTAGATCACATGACAAGTTTTTTGTACTTTTAGTGAAGCCCAAGTTAGTGTCCATCTTTGGATCAGCAAACTTAACAGTTGACTCTTTTAATGAGTCCACTTTATAATTGACTTCAGTTAAAAGCTCAAAAGTAGTCAGCGCTGTCTGTGCCGTCAATATGCATTGCCTAGACATAAAATAAAAAAAGTTTTAATTTTGTAATTCCCCATACTCTTGTTGCAACAAACCCTCAGCGGCAACACTGACAGCTGATGTTTGAAAAATGGAAGACTCCCCTGATAAAGAAGCAGAAATGTCTGGAAGCTGTGAGCTCTCTACCTCAGAGAGCTTGTAAGTCCCATTCTACCTTGTAAGTCTACCTTGTAAGTCCCATTCCAGTGGATCGTATCTGTTAGAAAGGCTAATAAGTGAGGATGATAATTTATTACTTATGTCCGTTGACTGAATATCATTTAAAAACTCATCCATTTTAAGTTGTTTGCTAGGGTTGTATAAGGACTGTGTAGCTGAAAGAGGACGCTCCCTCTTCTTCCATTTCCCATTGCTCGTGGTGGGCCCCTCCTTATCTACACATGCACACAGATGAGTCATCTTTAAAACAATGGCAGCCACCAAGGCAGACGAGAAAGAAGGGAACATCTGTTGAAGGAGCCGACTTTCCAACTGATTAACTTGAACTGCTCATTGTTGATCTCTCTCCTCAGAAGATTAGGCTGCACTGTGCCTCACAACTCACTAGACTAAATTGGTTACCTATCATTGACCATTCTGTACTTGTCATTGGACTGTTTACCAGCAGTTGGACTGTTTTTAGCACTTGGTGCAGGGGTTAATTTAGTATAATTTTAAGAAAATGCAAATGAAAACAGCCAATTTTTTGTTACTTTCCTTTTTATTCTGGATGGAATCCAATCAAGCTCTTCTGGTAATGGAACTTCTTCCTTCAGTGGAAGCAGGGCATCAAGCCAGGTTGTAGGGTGAGCCTTTTTTTGGTGTTCTGTGAATACACTAGGTTATTTTGTGTTTGTGAGAGAGAGAGAGAGAGAGAAGGGGGGAGGGAGGGAGGGAGGGAGAGTCTTGCTCCTGTTGTCTTTATGCCTAATGCAAAACTAGAAGTCACTGTCTCCTGGTTTCTAGCCTAGTGCCTTAACCACTGGACCAAATGAGCTCTTTTTAATTGCTCTCAACGTGCTTTTGTTGTTTGATCGCAGGTTATTTTATTGTTTATGTCAAGTATGAGTGGGTGATCGTATATACTAAAGTTAAGAAATAAATGAAAACAAATAACATAATAAGAAGATGGATGATTGGGGGAAGAAGACTTTTCCCATGCAGTCTTCCAAGACCACCTGAGCAGATTTGGGGGGATATCCTCAAATGCTGCAGCAGAAGAGGAAAGGAGGAGGGTGAGGAGAAAAGCTTATGACGTATCATATCAGCCAAAGAGTGTAGCATTCATCAATTTCCATACCATACCAACCTCCTATTTAATTTACAGTTGGTTCACTATCATTCCTCATTGATGAGGGACAGCCCCCTTGGATTGTTCAGGTTTTCTCTTTTATTAACCCCTCAGTTTTGCTCTCAAGGAAGTTGTTCCATCAACTGAAACAATCCTTCTGGGATAAAAATAAGGCTGGATATTTAGAAACATCAAGTGAAAGATGACTAACATCTTACACAATGACCTAGTACAGTCTTTGCAATCTCATATGCTTTGGACTCCAAGTCTATCATCTTTACTCAGTTTAAGAATGTATTAAATAAATGCAACTCAAACTATACAATCATGTAATTTTTTAATTAATCAAATCAAGCCTATTCTTGATTTAATTAATAAAAAAAATCATAAGAAATCCAATCAGATTTCCTTAGTGGCTAACATCTTATTCAAATGCATTGGATGTATGAATCCAATGTAATAGTTTCTGGGGGGAGGAAACCGTTTGTGGCTGATTCCTGAAATTAATATCATGAACATTTCTCTTCTTTTCTAGTGTTCACTATCAATAAAGTTTCACTCCAGGTTTTTCCACAAAACGAAGTACACAATGGAGTACCACTCATCCTCAATTGTTCTGTGGACATTAGCAAGAATGAACATTTCCGACTGAATTACACGTTTTCATTTTTCAAGGATGGTGACCTTCTGTTCACTAACACAGTTGAACAAGATAGCGCCCAGTATACAATCTCACAGGCTAGATTTTCTTCTTCAGGACAATATGAATGTTCATTAAGTGTTGAGGAGAAAAAAAAACTCAGTGACCCTTTGACCGTTAAAGTTGAAGGTAGGTGTCTTTTTATACTTTGAAGAAACAACTCAGGTATTAAAATTGTTCTTTATAGATAGGAAAAATTAAACACAAAATTTCCTTGTATTTTTACCACAGTGCTTTTTTCTAATTTTTCCTTCTTTATTCTTTCTTTCTTTCTTTCTTTCTTTCTTTCTTTCTTTCTTTCTTTCTTTCTTTCTTTCTTTCTTTCTTTCTTTCTTTCTTTCTTTCTTTTCATTTTTCTTTTCTTTTCTTTCTGCTTATTCCAGAAAATCTTTTTGTGTTATTTTTCATTTTCTTGACTTGACGTATTTTAGCCTTTTTCCTGGAAAGCACCCAGCTTGTGTCACTTGTGTCTCATGTTTTTTATAGTCACATATTCTTGGCATTTTTCTGTGGATATAGCTTCTCTTGTGTAAAATTCTATCTGGACTGCAGATTTTTATTCAGTTGTTTTTTTGAAAATCCTTTTACTCTACCATTTAGTGTTACAAATTTCCAAAGCAACAAAACAGTCTTTCCCAAGTCTGCACTATGAGGAAGAAATCCAAAGAGGTTTTGCAACACTTGTGGCATTTGGCTCTAATCCATAAAGAAACCATGACATACAAAATGGCTTTCTTTCGGTGATCCTTTTCCCAAAGAAAGTGGCACTTTTTTTACTTTATCAAAAAGCTCTCTCTGTCAGTTGCTATTTGCCTCTTTGGGTTATTTTTTTTCCTCTTGCCTTTATTATTTTTATAAATAACTCATACCTAATACTCCTTCCTCCTCCTATTTTCCTCACAGTAAAGCCCATGTCACACTGAACCAACGGATGCAAAGAGGATGTAAAAGGGACAAAAAACATTGCCATCCGTTGGTTAACACGATGTATCCGTTCTGTACTCACTGCCTCCGTTTTGCTTCCTCTCTATCCGTCCAGCATCCGTTTATAGACGTTTCATCCGCTCAGAAAGTTTTCGGCTGCCTAAAACTTTTGCGCGGAAAATGTATCCAGTTTGTCCGTTCTGCATCCGCTACGCATCCGCTACGCATCCGTTATGCATCTGCTACGCATCCGCTATATCCGCTAGGCATCAGCTGCGCATCTGTGCAACTCCATCTGCTCCAGCGGTAAACGGACGCAGGGAGGAAGCGGAATGGACGCAGAACGGATGCAGAACGGATGCCTAGCAGATGCAGCATGGAAACAAAGTGTTTAAAACGGAAAAAACGTTCGCAGAGGGGACCTATCTCGGATATTAAGGATGTCTACAGGATGCCTAGAGGATGCCTAGAGGATGCCTAGTGGAAAACCTATACTGCCTATAAAAAGGGGGAGCAACTCGCCTGCATCGCACTTTCAGAACAGCAGCCCAGCGGTGCAGACCTCTGCAGCCTTCGTCTGTCTCTTCCTCTTCCACAGCATCCAGTCATGTCCACCGTGGATTGTAACAAAGTCCTTTCGGCAGCCACCATCGTTCTGCAACAGTGCGAAGCCATCTGCAGGCTCTTTGAACACTACTGCGAGAAGAAAAGGAGCCACCCAAAAAGAGTCTGGGTCTGAAGATGGTTCGCCAGTAGAGCGGAGGACGGACTGTACAACAAGGTGATGGTGGAGCTCAGGAGCGAAGACACTCGGGCGTTCCAGAACTTCATGAGGATGCCGCCAGCCATGTTTGACAAAGTTGTGCAGCACCTGACACCCAGGTTGACCAAGGCAAACACCAGCTTCCGGCCTAGCCTGGAACCTGGGCTCAAGGTGGCACTCACTCTGCGCCACCTGGCCTCAGGGACCTCCTACAGGAGCATGCAGAATGGCTGGAGGGTGCCATCTAACACCATCAGCATTGTGGTCAGAGAAGTGGTGCAGGCCATCATCGAAGAATACAAGGAGGAGCTCCTCTAGTACCCCTCTACTGAAGAAGGATGGAAGAAAGTTGCAGAGCAGTGGTATCAGAAGTGGAACTTCCCCCACACCGTTGGAGCCATAGATGGCAAGCATGTGGCCTGCAAATCTCCAGCCAAGTCGGGCTCCACTTATTTCAACTCCAAGGGCTTCTTCAGCATCATCCTCTTTGCCATGGTCGATGCTGACTACAAGTTCATGTACATCGATGCTTCAGGCAACGGCTCATCTTCGGATGCCCAGGTATACAACGCCAGTCACCTCAAGGAGGGGCTGGAATGCAACCTCATGGTGGGCTTCCCAGATCCAGAACCCCTGCCCAACAACACACAAAATGTGCCCTACTTCATCGTGGGGGATGACGACTTCTCCCTCACAACCTACCTCATGAAGCCCTACACCTCCAGACTCCTCACCCGTGAAGAGAGGATCTTCAACTACAGGCTGTCCAGGGCAAGGCGTGTGGTGGAGAACGCCTTTGGCATCCTGGACAACAGGTTCCAGGTACTTCTCACCACCATGCAGCATTGCCCAGAGACCATGAGGAGGATCATGGAAGCTTGCTGCATCCTGCACAATCTCATGCGCACCCACTACCCAGTCTTGCAGAACAGGCTCGTGGACCTCCAACAAGGCAATGGGGTCATGGAGCCTGGTGAATGGAGGCAAGGGCGAAACCTGATCGACACTGAGGATGTGCAAGGCCCCAACAGAGCCTCAAATGAAACGAAGAAGCAGCACAAACTCCTGAGACAATGGTGCAACTCCCCAACTGGAGCAGTGGAGTGGCAAGACAGGATGGTAGATGCTTAATGGATGCTTCCTTCAGCCTGCCTCATCACACAGATGAGATTGGGCCATGTATGTTTGGTTGGCCTACAATGAACAGGGCGTTTAATAAAGAGTTGTGTTTATGTTGACATGTGTGGATAATTATTACATTATTATTGATAATAAAGGACCGTAGGTGTGGCACCTGGGAGGGTGGACCATACAGTCCCACTATGCTTGCACTGGAGGTTTATCTATCCCACTGCTATCCTAACCCATCCCACAGCTATTACCCATCGCACAGGTATCCTAACCCATCCCAAAGCTATCCTTACCCATCCCACAAGCATGCAAAGGCTTAAACTATTTCTAACAGTTTCCAGCAAGACTTTATTAAAAAAAAGAAACGAAGCAAGTGTATGAATCAAAAATATACTTTATTAACAAGAAGCTATAAAACAAAAATGAGTCTCTGGCACTCCTCTGGGTCGCTCAGTCTCATGGGTGAAGGGTCCAGGTGCTGTGGAGGTGGCTGGTGCTGGAGTGGTTGTCATCAGCTCCTCCAGAAGCAAAAGCAGCAGCCCCAGCCAGCCCCAGAAGAGCGAGCCCGTGCTGCAGAAGCCCCAGCAGAACCAGAGTGAGGGCCAGGGGGAGGGATGGTAGCCTTGTCCCTCTTGCCAGGGCTGGCAGCAGATGGCTGAGGCTTGCTGTGCTTCCGCATGGTTGTGGGGTTGCTGGCTGGCAGGGAGGCTGGCAGGAACCAAGGCTGGCAGAAAGGCTGGTAGGGAGGCTGGCAGGAAGGCTTGCAGGCAGGCAGGCACCAAGGCTGGCAGGAAGGCTGGCAGGCAGACATGAACCAAGGCTGGCAGGAAGGCTGGCAGCAAAGCTTGCAGACCGGCTGGCAGCAAGGCTTGCAGGCAGGCTGGCAGCAAGGCTGGCAGGGAGGCTGGCAGCAAGGCTGGTAGCAAGGCTGGCAGCAAGGCTGGCAGGCAGACATGCAGGCAGGGCAGGCAAGGCAGTCGATGTGTCCGGCAGCAGGTCTTTCCTCTGAATGGCGACCTGCTTCCGAGCTGCTTCCGTTAGATCCACGGGGCTGACACAATGCATCCTCCCCACATGCGCAGTGAACGCCAGGTATCCATTAGGCTTCTGCTGTGCATCCGCTAGGCTTCCGATCTGCATCCGCTTCACCCGTTCGGCGTCCGCTCTGCTTCCGCTCTTTCCGTTCCGCGTCTGCTTCGCTGAGGCCCCTCGGAAACCCTGCGGATGTGCCACCCACTCCCATCCGCTCCCATCCGCTTCCATCCACTGGGCTTCCGTTCTGCATCCGCTTTTCATCCGCCCTGCGTCCTCCCCGCGTCCCTGTTATCCGCTCTGCTTATGCAAATTTTCGCCCCTTCTGAGAGTGGATAACAACGGATGGAACATTTTGCTCGTCCGCTGTGTCCTTTTTGCATCCGTTGGCCAGTGTGACATGGGCTTAAGAACCCTGTGAGGCTAGTTGGGCTGTGAAAGAAATTGACTGCCCCAAAGTCATCCAGCCGGCTTTTGATGTCCAAAGTGGCACCAAAATTTACGATTCTTTGGTTTCTAATCCTGTGCCTTAACCAGCATGGCTCTCCAGTTTGTTACAACTTGTCATAACTTTTAAAACAACTTCAAGAAAGAAAGAACTTTAGAAGAAGATTCTTTGGAAGAAAGATCCTAGGTTTTCCCTTTTTTTAGAGCTTGAAAAAAACAGCCTGAGCTCGAGATTTTTCCTGTATTGACACATAAAAATCCCAAGATCAAGCTGTTTGAAATGGCTTCCAGCTTGTCACTTGCAAAGATATATTTTAATTCATGAATACTTCTCTATTTTGAAGGCATAATGAAGCCGGAATTGAGTGTCCTGAAAACAGAAGTGATGGAAGGTGAAAATGTACTTTTACGCTGTGAAGTGCCAGAAGAAAAGCCACCTTTATTTTTCACATTTTACAAAACTGAACAGTCTGCAAATGGAGTTGTACATGAGAGGAAACGAATATCGAAACTTGAAAATTTTGTTGAGTTAGAATTTCCCATTGATGCAGGAGACAGTATTTTAAATTTTGAATGTGCTGTTGAGATGAATTTAGTGACAGGATCTCAAGCTTCAGGGCGCAGTAACCGAACAATAGTCACAGTTTCAGGTAAGTTAGTCAGACTTTTACTTTCAAAATTAATAAGCAAACTTATGCCTTTTGATTTTGTTTAAAAAATGCTGCAAACTGAGTTATAAATTCTCATTATCCCAGATAAACACATTCTCATGGTAAACCCAACCAGCCTAAATATATTCTCTTCTACATTTTTTTTCCACTTTAAGGAATCACTCAGTAATGGTTTTTTCTACATCTCATATGTCTTGTCAACTTGGCTTTTAGGAACTAACTTGAAAATCAGATCGATAAAATATTCTTAAACGTAAAATCAATGAAATATCCTTAAATATTTCCAAAAGTTAAATAAACGAAATACTTCTAAAGTCAATGAAATATTCCTAAAAGGGAAACCTATGAATGATCCCAGTTCTCTATGTGATATTGTGTAAGTGAATTGTGCATTAGCTGTCCAGATAAAGTTGGGGACACTAACACAAACTTGCAGTGTTTTATATGTATAAATATCATTCAAATTTATAGCAGTCTTTGTCATCATCCAGAAAAAAAGCAACACAAAATAGTCTGAAACACAGGAACATCGTGGGGTAAATTAAACATTATACAAAGCACACAGAAGAAAAAAAGGAGGGAAAAAAGGGAAACTCCCCTTTTAAACTTACAGCAACCAATCATAGCATAGATTGCCTCATGCATGAGTCAGCACTCTCTAATTAATTACAACTCTGTTTTCTGGCCTATTGTAGACTTTATTGTTCCTTCTACTAAATTAAATATCCTAACAAATATATAACTAATAAATATATCTAAAGAAGTGGACCATAGTCAGTTACATCTTAAATTCTTAAGCTTATAAGGTGTGTGAGAAGTTTTATATCCGAATATACCGTATTTTATTCTTTATACTGTTTCCATCTTCCCCTCAAAATATTATCAGAGATGGAATTCAGCAGGTTCTGACAAGTTCTCCAGTTTCTGGTGGAAATTTTGCATAGTTCAGAGAACCGGCAAATACCACCTCTGACTGGAGATTTCACAGTATCCTTCCTCTGCCACGCCTACCACGCCACACCCACAGAACCGATAGTAAAAAAAAAATTAATCCTACCACAGGGTCACATCATACCACAGAACCGGTATGGTAGTAAAAAAAGTGAATCCCATCACAGTCTACAATGGTCTGAGAATCAGTAGATAACTATATAATTAGCTAAATAATTATATAATTATATAAAAGTAGATAAATAACCACTAGATAATTAACAGTCAAGCTGAAATTATGTTAATCAGCTAAAATTAGCAACTTCCTCAAACAAGTTACCTAGACCTAATCCACATATCAAAAGATAAGATCTACAAACACAATAGAGTTAAGTAAATTAGGTCTCCCAGAGGAACTCCATATTCACAAGAATAAACATACAAACACACACATACACACATATATGCTTCTCAAATGTCATCCTAGAATCAGCACATGACACCTGGACAAGCTGCCCCTATAAAATTGTTGTATCCCATTTCTCTGCAGTTCGCCCTTAAATGCAAACTATTTTGCTTTTAGGAATAAATATTTATTCTTTCCTCATAGCTGCCTGGATCTCATTTTTATTTATTCTTATGCAGGCACAGCTTGAGTTGGAACCCCAAATTATTTTTCTGACAGTTGCCACAAGGCCCAGGCTTAGGTTTTTGCTTTAGCGGAGTAATGTAGCTACCTCTCAATCTTTCCATGTGCTGTTTTGTGTTTTTTAAAATTATCATAGATTTGCTTCTTTTTTGGCAGAACCATTTTCTGTTCCTAAAATAACCATCAACCCACCACAGAATATTACTGAAGGGGATAAGATTTGTATAACATGTTCAACTGTCCTACTTCGCCAGGATCAAACTGAAATTATCTTGCAGAAAAATAAAACAATTCTGAATAGCACAAAGGGCAGAGAAACCCTAACATATTGCAAGATAGTCAAGTTGGAAGACAATGGCAATTATATTTGCACAGTGGAGCATGGAAGTGTATCTAAAACCTCTGAAGAAGAACTTGTGGTGACTGGTAAGAGATTTTTCCATCTTGCTTTAATAACTCATGGCCTGATTTTAGTCTATGTTTTCATTAATTATGGAGTGGAATATTTACTTTTTCAAGATATGAATTTATCATATGGATGAATTCTAGTCAGAGCGGTCTCATGATGTCCAATGATGTATTTCACACTTTGTGAAGCTGTTTCAGGTGAACCCAGCAAAAAATAAGGTAGTATCTATACACACATGCCTTTCATTTCCTCAAGTTTTAAGTACAGCAGGATTGGGGATTCATATATCATAGTTCTGGAAAGAAACACAGAAGGTGTTTTGTTCCATATTATATTCTTGGAATACCCTCACCTGATTGGTTAATACGGACCACACTGTGATTGGATGAAAGAATGACAGTGATTGGTTAGTAAAGAATCAACCGCAATTGGCCGCGCCGATCACGGGAGATTCAGAAAGCTGTCATTGGATGCGAGCTGCCGGCAAGCTCTATAAGAAGGGCTACCGCGGCTCGCTGGTCCAGCACAGATCTATACCTTTTAATAAAGAGCTGAAGTTACGCTGGTCTCGAGTCTCTTTTTCCCACGCTTCTACACGTTGCATGTTTTTAGGCAAGCTGTAGGATATGAAGACAATGTTGCCTTGCCTAAGAATAAGGCAGCCAAGTCCTTCAGCCCACCATCATGAATCCACTTAAAACTTGGGAAGGGCACAGTAGACAATAAGATTTATCAGGAACACTTTTCAAACTCAGAAATAGCATTCAGGAGGATGCTTTGAGCCATCTCATGGAATCTGTGGGCAAATATGAATTACTCTAATGTAGTGCATTCCTTAAACTTCCTTCAACTAAACACAGAGACTTCCTTCTATGATAGGGTAGCATTACAGTACAGGTAGCCTTTGATTTACAACTTCCAATTCATTTAGTGATCATTCGAAGTTACAACTGTGGAAAATAACAAAGCGTTGTTTTTGTATCAGACATAATTTAACATTTTTAAGAACATGTACTTAGAAAAGTAACGTGCCTTAGAATAACAAGAAAGAGCGGTTAGAAGAATAGGAAATGTTTGCAATCTTAGAAAGAATAGCTAGGTGATAGAAACATGCCAGCTAACAGTTTAACCATAAGAGCTTACAGAGAAGCATAGGCTAAAGAAACTAACTACTTATTTCAGTTTCCTGTACCAATGCAAATGGGTTCCAAGAAAGCAGGACCTGTGGGCTACTGGAAGGTGAAATTGTATACATTCACTGCTAAAAGCAAACAAGGGGAAAGGGAATTAAGTAGAGGGTGATGGAGAGATGTAAACAGGGAGGGGATCCAGGTAGGTGAAACAGGCATTCCGGAATGGTTGTGAACCTTATGGCCCTTGTCAAATGGGGAAAACAAGGGAAGGACTTGAGCTTTGGGCTGAGGGAATAAAATGCTGCTGGAATCTGTCTTGGGGTGTGCTTACTTTGCTAGCCACCCAAGAATGTATTTTTCAATAAACTTTTTGCTGCTTCACTCACTTTGTCAAATCTCTGAGTGGTGAGTCTGTTTTCTCACACAACGGCAGTGAGAAAAACTGACTTATGACCAGTTTTCAAACTTGCTTCACTGTCACACCAGCATCCCACGGTCACATAATCAAGATTTGGACTCCTGGCAACTGGCCATGTATTTATGACAGTTGCACTTTCCCAGGGTCATGTAATCACCACTTCCCAACTGACAAGCCAAGTCAATGGAGGAAACTAGATTTGCTTAATGACTATAGTATCCAATTAACAACTGCATGATTCGCTGAACAACTATGGCAAAAAAGTTGAAAATGGGGCAAAACTCATTTAACAACTGCCTTGCTTAACAATGGAAATTTTGGGCTCAGTTGTGGTTGTATGTTGAGGACAACTTTTTAAAGTGAATGAGTATTGTAATCCTTGTAGTTTAATGTATTTTAAGATTTAAATTTATGTCTTTTTCAGCAATGTGCTATTATTTTTATAATTTCTCTTATTGTTTCCATTGTACTGTGGATGTCTTTTAAGAAGACCACATAAACGTTAATCCAAACTTCCTGGAAGAAATGAAAGCCACCTTCCAGTCATTAGGCAGCGAGCAAGTTAACAAACAAGTGCATTTAGTGTTCTCAGAAGCGAAAGTGAATCATCCAGAGTTTCCTGACAGTGACAGGAAAAATTAGACCCAGAGCAAAATGTTGAAAGGATGGTGTTGGGGCTAGTATCACCCATGCATGAAATTTAAACAAAAACTTTGTATGCTTTGTAAAAAGTGCCAGTTATCTAAGTTAAAAGGCAGTGATGCATTATAATATAATAACATTTATATTTCCAGATTCTGAAAAACAAATCTGTTAAAATTCTGAACTTAAGCCAAGAATAGAGAGACCTGCTATCTTTACTATGTCAAGGATTTGAGGCTTTGCCTGGGGGCTGCATGGCTACTATGAGTGATGTACAGAGAATACAGACATAAATAGGCCCTTTTACATAGCAGGAAACCCATGGACTGAATAGTTCCTTTCAACAGATTGTCCTTCCCCCATTATTTCTGCAAACTTGAGAATGGCAAATTTCTGTTGGGCAATTAAGCTTGTTTTTGCTATTAAAAACAGAAAAAGACAGCTCAGTTTTGTAAGCTGCCAAGAATCACTGAATTATGGCAGATCACACATTTCATAGATAAATGTGCAGTTCGTGCCTGGGGTACTAAGACTTGATATCCCATGCATTATGTACTGATAAGGAAGAGGCTTTGTACATTGCAGTGATTATAGTTAACCTGTTCCTTTCATCTCTACAGTCACCTTACAAATTCCTCCTCACTATAATTCCAATGATGATGATGAAATGTTATCCATTCAATCATGTCCAATTCTTGGTGATGCTATGAACCATGTCTCTCCACATCTGCTGATCTTGCACAACTTCTTTGTGTTGTTCTGTGCTCTGGCTGGTGTCAACTTTGATGGTGATAATTCCAGTACTATTAACTTAACATTCCCTGTTGGTTGATGGAGGGAAAATCAATCTATCTATCTATCTATCTATCTATCTATCTATCTATCTATCTATCTATCTATCTATCTATCTATCTATCAAAACTAACATTTGATGACATATCTTACTTAGTGTGAAGGTGGTAGGTATCTTTACTGGATTGCAATTCATGCAAACAAGTATGAGTGTCTCTGAATTTGGGCTAGTTCTGGAGTTGTGCCATTGATAACTCTAGAAGTATTAGTAACACACACACACACACACACACACAAGCGCAGGCAGAGTTAATGTATAATCTGGGTGTCCTCTTATACTCATGAGTTCTAATCAAGGAATAGTTGGTAGCTATGCCTAAAACGTAGAAAGGTAAAGATTTCCTTGTCCAGTCATGTCTGACTCTAGGGAGCAGTGCTCATCTTCATTTCTTAGCCAAGGAAACTAGCGTTGTCTGAAGACATTTCCCATGGTAATGTGGGCAGCAGTGCTGTACGCCAAAAGTGCATGGAATGGTGTTATTGTTCCACTGTTCCACCAATGTGGTACTTAATAATCTACTTACATTTGCATGCTTTCAAATGCTAGGTGGGCAGGACATTTGCACAAATCCCATCTTATATACCAGTTGCACCTTTTCTTGGATCTGCTGGTAGTCTTTCATGCCTTAGTCATTTTCAGATTGAATTACTGCAACACCCTGTCTTGAAAAGCATTTGAATCCTTCAATTGGTCCAGGAAACAATCGACATGCATAATATTGGGTACATCTCAACTCTGATTTAGACTTGTCCACAACTGAGTGTAGGTATCGAAATATATCTGCACTGTGAAGGGGTTGATGGATAAACGTAGGTTGCAGAGAGTTGTAGGCAGGTTGACATGCATACCTCCCAAATGTCAACTATGTGTTGTGTAGAGAGAGATGCATGTCCTTCATGCTGATTGATTGTTCCTGTTGGGAGGCAGGTGGAAGGCAAGTCACATTGTTATTTGAATGCCCCCTATCCAAAAAACTGGCATTCATAAAAGTATAATGCAACAGCTATGCTATTGTCTCTGAATAACAGGCGCAAGTGTTCTCTGACTGTAGTGATGCAGAAGTCTAAATCACGACTAAGTTTGTCTATGCAACTCACTGGTGTAAGATGCCAGCTATAATTTTTAAGGTCAAATATAGCACAGGGCCAAAACTGCCTCACCCCAGTCATTTCTGACTTTCCCAACAGTGCACATATACTTCAGGTCTCCTCACTGATATAGAGCCATCTTGCAGGAGCCTAGGAGTCACACAGTCTCTGTGACCGTGCCTATCTTAAGAAACAATATTTCCCAACCCAGCCCCAGATCTAAATGTTTTTGACCCTCTTGGCCTTCCAGAAGTTCATGATATCCTGGTTACCCCTCCACAATGAGAGCCAGGTTGTTAGCAGACGCCGGTATCCATGCTTTTGAGATTATATTTGTGAAGTGCTTTGACTACTGCTTTATATTGGTTATTTGCTTAACATGGGTAGCTGTATAAATTTTCTCAATCAACAAATATCTTCAGACCAAATATCTTCTTGTTCCAGACCAGTAATTTATGTTCTCTCGTTATTTTGCAGAACTCTTTTCCAAACCGATGTTAGTGGTTAATAAAACCAAGTGGGATGAAAACAGCATCGTACAAATTCAGTGTCAAGTGAATGGCCCAATGCCGATCAGTCTCTCGCTCATAAAGGACAACAAAATATTGATAAACTCCAGCATTTACACAGCTCAACTCCGTGTATCTGACAGTGGAATCTATATGTGTAGAGCAGAGATAAACAACATTTCCAAGGAAAGTGACCCAGTATTTCTCCACATTTATGGTAGGTTGATTTAAAGATGTGAAGCCCTCTGTTTTTACTTCTGCCTTCTCCAACCTGGAGCTCTTCTAGACATCAATAAAGGAGAATATTTGTAGTTCAGAGCTGAAATGAGGGTTCCTTGGTGCTCTCTGACCTTGCTTGTTTTCTTGCAGATGTTTCATTACCCAAATTAGGTAACATCATGATGTTTGGGTAATGAAATGTCTGCAAGGAAACAAGCAAGGTTAGAGAGCACCAAGGAACCCTCTTCTAGATATGCTGAGAATCGGGACAGCTTGGAAATCTTGGAAATCTTAGCTGGCATGTCCAATGCATTTGGAAAAGCCAAGGCTAAGGAAGGCTTTCTTATCTGATAAATTGGAAATCTTTATATGCTTGAATGCAAACCTTTCTGCAACTTTATGGTGCAGGTAACCCCCAACTTATGATTAGTTGCTTAGTGACCGTTCAAAGTTATGATGGACCTTCAAAAACTATTTAGGACCTGGTTCCGAAGTTCTAACAACTCCCCCCCTGGACAGGCAGTCACATGACTCTTTTTGACCCATTCTTCAACTAGCCCACATTTACAGCTGTTTGCGGTGCACCATGGTCACATGACCAAGCTTTACGACAGTGTGTGATTACTCATGCTTCATTAAATGAATCAGCTCATATCTGTGTCCTGTAGTGCATTTTTTTCTGTGCTACCTTCATAAAGAATACAGTAATCCTCAACTTACAGCCACAATTGTAGTGAAGTGAGACATTTATTAAATGAATTTTAACTTTACGACCTTCCTTGCCACAATTGTTGAGTGAATCACTGCAGTTGATCAGTTTATAACTCAGCTGTTAAGTGAATCTGGCTTCCCCCTTGATTTTGCTTGTCAGAAGGTCTCAAAAGGGGATCACATGACCTTGGGACACAGCAATGGTCATAAGTATGAACCAGCTGCCAACCATTTGAATTTTGATCATGGGGAGGCTGCAAAGGTCAAAACTGAAAAATACAGTCCTAAGTCACATTTTTCAGTGTCTTTGTGACTTTGAATGGTTACTAAATGAGCTGTTGTAAGTCATGGACTACCTGTATTTCTGAATAAGGATAGACTGCACTTCCCCTCACCATTGTGCATGGCTTTCTTTCTGCACTTTCATTTCCCATTTTAGGAATTAACTGCAGTGCAATGAAACAGGGTTGTTTTATTATTTCAACTGTAATAATCCCCTAATGTGTGAGATAGGCGGCAAATAAATTTAGTCAGTCAGTCAATCAGTCAGTCAGTCAGTCAGTCAGTCAGTCAGTCAGTCAATCAATTAATAATACTCTTATTTCTTTCCAGCTCCAGTTTCTCTGCCTGTCCTTTCTCAACCATTTTCCCAAGTAGGTGTTCTGGAGAAGTTCTTTGTCTTACAATGCTACTCAAAGTTTGGGACTCTACCTATAACATACTCCCTTTACAGAGGGAATATATATATCAGGAAGATTGTGACTGAACAAAATGTGCCAGCAAACTTTACAGTCAAAGCAACTAGCATCCAAGAGTCTGGACAATACAGGTGCCGTGCTAACAATGGCCACTCTCTTTCACAACAAAGCAAAAGGATAAATGTCACAATAATAGGTAACTATCTAGTATGCTTTATTTTTTGAAGATTGGTGAAAATTGCTGTTTGTCTGAATCTGAATATATATGAAAGGTGCTAGGTTGGAAAAACTGATCTGTGGAAATCATTGTTTTCATAAGGTTCCTTTGAAAAATCTTAGAACTCTTATGTTGCTATTTTTAAAAAAGATCCTAATATAAACAGAATTTCCTTGCCTTTGTATGCTGTCTGGAAATGGATTCCATTAGAGATGACAGAGTTTTCTGTTCACCTACAGCAATTCTATTTTTTTTTTTACACATAAGCCCAATTCCCAGCCAATTTGGTCTAGTGGTGAAAACACCAGAGTAGAAAGCGGGAGACCCCGAGTTATAATCCTGTTTTAGGCATGAAAGGCCTCTGGGTGACTATGGGCCAGTTCCTCTCTCTTAGCCCAAGCCATCTTACAGGGTTGTTGTTGTGGGGGAAATAGGAAGATAAAAGTATGTTGGAATATATTTGCTGTCTTGAATTGTTTGTACAAATTATAAAAGCAGGATGCTAAATAAATAAAAAATAAAACAGTTGGGAAGGATTGGGACCTTTGCTAACCCAATTTAACCTGCTGCTGTCCATGTACTTTCATCCACAGCTCCTGTTGTTAATATAACTTTTAAAAGAGAACCAGAGGAGAACATAGAAGATGGCAATGGACTCGTATTTTTCTGCTCAGTTGCATCAGGATCCTTCCCTATTGAGTTCCACTTTTTTAAAGAAAATAACGGCAAATCCTTACATCAGGTCATAGAAAAGAAAAAACAGGTAGTTTCTTGGGCGAAGGAAAGCTTCACAAGCCAGGATGAAGGGAGTTACTTCTGCAGAGCTGACAACCAAGCAAAATCTTTTGTGGAAAGCCAGAAGATCCTAGTCAAGGGTATGTCCTGCTCCTGAGCACAGAAGACAAAGTCTATTGGCCCTGCCTTCTGTTCTTGATCACGATGGGGACGCATTGTATCATCATGACACAAGGTGTAGATATTGCATTTGATGAGGTTAAATTTCACTACGTAATACCTCCAAGAAGTACAAAGAACCACTTCTTAGTACAAGGATTCAAAAGAAAGAATTGAAGTGTGTATTGTGCACCACAAGAGGATAAGGGATAATTTTTCTGCATTTCTGAAAACATTTTCTTAAAACAATCTTTCAGATTTTGTTCTATACAGATTTTGTTTGTTTTAGTGACTATTCAAAGTTACAATGGCACTGAAAAAAGTGCTTTATGACTGTTTTTCACAGTTACAACCATCGCAGCCTCCCCATGGTCATGTGATCAAGATTCAAATGCTTGGTAATTGGCTCATATTTATGACCATTGCTGTGTCCCAAAGGTCATGTGATCCCCTTTTGTGATCTGACAAGCAAACTCAATGAGAAAGCCAGATTCATTTCACAACCTGGTTACTAACTTATCGACTGCAGTGAGTCACTTAATAACTTTGGCAAGAAAGGTCGTAAAATGAGGCAAAACTCACTTAACAAATGTCTCACTTAACAACAGAAATTTTGGGCTTCATTGTGGGTGTAAATCGAGGATTACATGTACAATATTGCAGATGCCAGGATGAAACTTAGATAGGATCTAACAAGAAACATCAATTATCCCAGCTTTCAAACAAACGCAGAGGTAGTCCTTGATGTATGACCACAACTGAGCCCAAAATTTCCATTGCTAAACAAGGCAGTTGTTAATTGAGTTTTGAACCATTTTACAACCTTTTTTTGCCAAATGTTAAATGCATCACTGCAGTTATTAAGTGAATCACCTGGTTGTTAAGTGAATCTGGCTCCCTCCCCCATTGACTTTGTTTGTCAGATGATGACTGGAAAGGTTGGGAAATGGTGATCACATGACCTTGAGATGGTGCAACTGTCATAAATACATGTACATGCCAGTTGCCAAGAGTTTGAATTTTGATCACATGACCATGAGAATGCTGCAATGGTCCTATGTGTGAAAAATGGTCGTGAATCACATTTTTCAGTATCCCTGTAACTTCAAATGGCCACTAAATGGATGGTTGTAAGTCGAGGACTCCCTGTCATACCTCTTCAGTGTCATAGATAGACAACAAGTGATGGAACCACATGTACCACATAAAAAATTGCCCTCTATGGACAAGAGGGAGAATTTGCATCTTGATGCACATTTTCTCAGTTTGGTGTTAGAAGCTGATGCCTGTACATGCAGGAATGTAACGAGCCAATGGAAAGAAGCTCATGTTCTTTCATACCAAGCAGAAGTACGAAGAGAATTCCATTACGCCTAGCCTTTATTATGTGGCTTTTCCTCAATATTTTGTCCAATTCTGTTAGAGCAGCGGTGACAAACTCAAGGGTGCTTCGATCTGGCCCATGAGGCCATCCTGGAAACAGTGAAAGACTGGCCCATGGTGCTTCTGCCAGAGAAAACAGAGCTTGGGAGGACTGCGCATGGCCCTCCCAAGCTCTGTTTTCGGCTGTGATAGCCTTCTACAGCCCTCTGCCAGAGAAAACTGCTTAATTTCTCCCAATCAAGCAGAAAAAAATAGATGTCCTTTTTGCTAACAAACTCACAAATATATATAGGAACAGTAATGGGGAACTTCAATTACGCAATTGGAAGTCTAATTCCTCACCAAGTGAGAAATCGAAGAGGTTCCTAACCAACCTAGCTGACAATTTTGTTGTCCAAAAGGTAGAGGAGGGAACTAGAGGCAGTGGTGGGATCCAAATAATTTAACAACCAGTTCTCTGCCCTAATGATTGCTTCCAACAACCAGTTCACCAAACTGCTCAGAAAGTTAACAACTGGTTCTCCTGAAGTGGTGCGCACTAGCTGAATCCCACCACTGACTAGAGAGGCTTAATTCTTACAAATACAGAAGAAGTGATAGAGGGAGCTGAAACTTGGGTGCAGGAACCTTGGGTGAGAGTGACCATGTCATACTAGAATTCTACATAACACAAACACAAGCAGTAGAACATAATCATATCAGAGTCGGGGCTGAGAGCTGCAGGAGGCTGTCATGGCCGTCATGGCCAAAAACAGAACCTCGACGATTGGCATTGAGATGGCCACGCCCTCCCTGGCAATGTCTACCCCAGCCCTCAGAGGTCAAACACAACCCTGATGTGGCCCTCAATGAAATCGAGTTTGACAGCCTTGTGTTAGAGTAAAATTGAATGGCAGGATCTGTCTGTCCAGCTCCTTCCCATAACAACTCCAAGCAAAGGATTGATACGGGTAGTCCTCAGAATAACAGAATAACAGAGTTGGAAGGGACCTTGGAGGTCTTCTAGTCCAACCCCGTGCTCAGGCAGGAATACCTTTTCAGACAAAGAGTTGTCCAATCTCTTCTTAAAAACCTACAGCATTGGAAGCAATTTGTTCCTCTGATTAATTGTTCTAGCTGTCAAATTGTCCTCAACTTATAACAGTTCATTCACTGACTGTTCAAACTTACAATGGTACTGAAAAAAGTGACTTATGACTGTTTTTCATACTTATGACCTTTGCCGCTTTCATATGATCATCTGATCAAAATTCAGATTCTTGACAACTGACTCATATTTATGACCAATGCAGTGTCCCAGGGTCATGTGGTCATTTTTGTGACCTTCTGACAAACCAAGTCAGTTGAGGAAGCCAAATTAATTTAACATCTGAGTTACTAACTTAAGAACTGCAATGATTCACTTAACAGCTATGGCAAGAAAGCTTATAAAATGGAGTAAAACTCATTTAATACATATCTCGTTCAGCAGCAAAAATTTTGGGCTCAGTTGTGATCATAAATCGAAGACTACCTGTAACATTTTTTTTTCAATATTCCTCTATTGGAAACCCCAGGGATTTTCCTCCTTCTAACAGCTGGAGAGGATTGTGTTTCAGTAGCACCATTTCTGATCACCTTGTTTTGAAGAAGAGTATGGAAACCAGGAAGGGGGAGATCGAGGGTCAACCTTTTTATACTCCTACTTTATGCTTTAACTTTGTGCACAAGATTATCAGAACAGTTAAAATAAACTCTAACTTAGTACCGTTAAGTTAGATCAGTACTGGAACTGATCCAGACACCGTGAAGGGTTGACACGGTAAGAAGATATTCTTATGATATTAGATGCCTGAATTGTGACCTATTTTTCTCTTAATTTTTAGTTGTCATGGCTTCATGGAAGAAAGGACTTATTATAACCACAATCCTCCTGATTTTTCTTGCTGCTATAATTACAATCATTTGGTTGAATTGTCGTTCAAAAGCAAACGGTAAAACCTGCCTTAAAAATCTTTAGTTCTTACTTGATTAGTGAATAGTACAGAAACCTTCTTCTGAACCTTTTGTTATTAGAATTCATGTTGCATTTCCCTTATGAACCCTAACAAAAGGAATTTAAAAAAAGACCCCCTCCACCCACCTCAATTAATACTCTTTTTTTTTTCTAAACTAAATTTGTGCTTCGTTTGTCCTGCAGTGGTGTTTCTGCTGATTGGAAAGTTAAATTTGCAAATGCACACCAATTTATAGCGTTAGTGGAGACATTAATGAACATGGTGAAAATGTTTATGGAGACTTCTGTTGCAGATGATAGAAGAATTCGTTTGCAAGTTGAAATGAAGAAGAGTATTTGAATTTACAAAATGCAGGCATTTTCTAGGCATTAATCATGAGTTTGCATGCCATACTAATCCTAAATATAGTTGTCTTGGTCTTGGATTAACCCATTTAAGATTATACGTGAAATTGTTCAATATGAGGTATTCAAACAAATTATGGCTTAGAACATTTGATATTCTCTCCCAATTCTCAAAAAAAAACCAAATAATTAGCTACTATGTTTTATGTACTGTGTTTGTAAATCCAGGCCCATGTTTTAATATTTTATATCGAAAATGTTTACAGCAATAATAAGAACTAATACAAACTATGGTAGAATAGAGAAAAGGAAAAGAAAAGAAGGAAGGGGAAGAAGAAGTTAGGGTAGGGTAGAAGAGGAGAGAAGAGGAAAGGCAATAAGAAAATAAGTAGAGAAAAGCAGGAAGAAAGAGAAGTGGCTTCCAATGCTCTTCACATCAAGTATTAGTGCTGTTAAGCCTGGGTTCCCCAACCAGAGTTAGGTAGACAAGCTAAACAGAATGTGCAGCGTTAGTCAGATAGGCACACAGA
>BLBF01000033.1:25119924-25158512 GCA_015471245.1 Laticauda colubrina
TATTATTTCACCTAAACCAGTTAGGGTAAACTATGTTATCCCTAACAAGTGCAATTATATTTTAACCTCTCTCTCTCTCTAAAGTCACATCTTTTTTTCATTTTTATGCAAAATGTTCACAAGGGATTTCCAGTCACCAATGAATGTAGACATTGTCCTTTTTTTAATCAAATAACTCTGCAAGGTCTGTCAACCCTATATAGTAAATATTTAGTTTCATGTGACCAGGAAAATTGAATTAATTCATATATTTAAAAGGGAAAAAACAGTATATTTGAAGATATACAAAATAATGTTCTAAAAATTTCATTGATCGATTAAAATTTATATCTGGTAGCAAACAGTAATTGAAAATATCTGCTTAGATAGGCCAGGAAACTCTTAAATATATTTTGTAGAATATTTTTGTAGAACTATCCTATTTAAAACTATGTGATTAATTTTTGATTTTCAGTGGAAAGGGAATGTGTATGTTACTGTTCATAAAACTGATTTCTGGTCATTGGTTCTTGATGGTTTATAGATTTTTTTTTGTTTTGATAACAACATTTTTACAAATGTGGTCTTGCAAGATTTTTGCAAGATTTTTTTCATAACTGCCCCATTTGCCATTTTACATGTCCCTACTTTACAAACTCTATTGTTATTTCTGATAGCTACGATGACAAATTATTCTTTAAGAAGTTAGAGAAAACTAACATGAGTTTAAACTAAGATCCATCTGCTTCTAAAGTTCTTTGTGCAGTGTTAGAGTAACATATCAGAAGCACTTTTCCTCCATGTTCATTTGTTTATACAACTGCCTTTCTGTTTCTGCACTGCAACATTGTAATTTATTGTTTTTTTTTCTCCCCTTATCAAGCGAAAAGCATTTCTACGGAGTTGGCTGTGTAAGTTGAAATTCAAATAGTTATTGATGATATATGTATATCGGTGATGATGATAATGATGATGATGTCATCCATTCAATCATATCAGATTTTTGCCAATTCTATGGGCCAGGTCTCTCCACATCTTCCAATCTTGCATTACTTCTTTGAATTTTTCTGTGGTTGGCGTCAGCTTTGATAGTGTCCAGCCATTGTGTTCTTTGGCGGCATGGTTTCCTTTTACCGCTAACTCTTCCAAACATAATTGCTTTCTGCACGTATATCTGTAGGAAGCAATAAATAAATTCCTACCGTTATTCTGTAAGAACACTCTCATTGATCTGCCCAAATGACACAACAAATAATTTAATTAATGAGTTAAATTATACGAATGTTTTGAGAGCATTAAGAAAGTTTCTCCAATGGAAGTGGTCCATTGGGAGATGTAGAACTATTGAATTAAGAATATTCGGTAAAGAAGGAAATCAGAATTCAGACATTTCCCCAATTAATTGTACGGGTATACCTCCCCAGGAAAAAGGTGACGTGGTGAGGAATATCACAGAGGGCTAGAAAAGTATCAGGAAGAAACTTCAATCATTGCTTTCTGCTAAATGGGTGTTTTGAGAGTGGGCATGTCAGCCATTTGGTGGAAGAGCCTATAACACGATTGTAATATTCCCGAATAGATTCACTAGTTCAGAAAAGTTGCCTATATGGCAGGAGTCCCCAACTCCCAGGCTGTGGACTAGTACCAGTCTGCAGCCTGTTGGAAACTGGGCCATGGAAGTGGTGGGCATGCGTGTGAAGCTCCCACTGCCACTGATGTTTCTGCTGCTGGTCCGTGGAATCAGAAAGGTTGGGGACAGCTGCTCTATGGCATCAGAGGGGTATTTCTGATACAGAAATACAGAATATTTCTGTATTTCTGAGACCCTGGATAATCCTGTGTGTAATTTGTAATGCAAGTGCCTCTTTATTTCCCTTGTTCTCTTTCATTTTAGATCCAAAAGAGCAACCAATTCAGTGGATGGGAAACGGATAACAGGACAAAATAATGAAGGAGAATTCTATTATGGTAAGATTATTTGCTTTCTTAATGCCCATTATAGATTTGGGCACTTCCTCACAGAAGCTATGAAATCCATTGTGGAAATTGGCCTTTCTAACTTAATCTGCCCTGGCAACAAAGCAGAATAAGCATTTGATCTCCGCCAAAGAACATATCCTTTCATGCCAGCTTCTGGTACAGAACTTCTGTGATTAGACTTCCCATCCTATGAGTGATCATCCAAAGACAAGCAAGTGGGGAAAGAGAAATAAACTCAAGAAAACTGGCATCAAAGCTGCTCTTCTCCACTACTTTTTTTTCTGGAAGTAACACCCTTTTAGTAAAGCTGCCCATGGCTTTACCAAATAATTTGCTTCCATTTCGTCTCCTGCTAGCCACAGGTTGGTAGAGAAGGGAGAGCAATAACATTTTGGCACAATTGGAGAATTGTGACACTGAAAATCAGTGCTAAGGACTGGCTCTCACCCCGGGGCTTGGTCCATTTTAGATTGACCAGATAACACAGATTGTGCTAGAAGAAGCTGGTAAACACAACTGAAGCAGATAAATGTTGGTGTTGAATGTTGAAAATGTTGATGGTGCCTCTCCTCTAAATTCATTTGGTGGATCCTCTCCAATCTGCAATTAGCTGATCGTGTAGAAGAATCCTTTCTTGTGTAATGCCAACATAATGCCAGCATTGCCAAGATGATAACAACAATGATAGTGGTCCAGTCTAGGCCCAAGATCATTAACTCCTCTTGGCTCAGTGTAACAGTTGTGTTAATGTAACCAAACATGGGACTGTAGTGGAGAATTACTGACAGATGCATTTTTTTCGGGGTAATTCCTTAGAGACAAGTTGATAATTATAGCTGAAAATAAAGAGTGAGAATGGTCAGAATCTGAAATGGGTAAAAACACTAATTCTCTCCCTAATGCTCCTTTTTGTCTTTCTATCTTCATTTTTGCCATTTAGGTTCGGGGTATAATGAAGATGGTGAAAAAAATCATATCAGTGCAAAAGAAGATAAAAGAGGTAATATCTTTCTTTGGGTTTCCACATCAAATTTTAACTTTTTAGTGTGGTGCCTTTCTCTACTTGTATTCACCTATGGGATACACCCCTTGGCAACAGGATTTTTTCCCCTCCTTTGATATTACCTTTATTTTACACTCTACCCATGCACAGTACATCCTTGAATTGCCTTTAGGTGTAATTATGCTAAAGCCACATAAGCCAAGGTCACACAGAGCAGTTTAGAGATGTGTAAAATGTGGTCATGTCTGGCTGACAATCCTTTTGCAGTGCAGTCAGGTAAAATAAAATAAACCTGAAAGAGGGAGATCATCCTAAAGGAAGTATCCCTTGGTGGTTGCTAGAATTGACACCAGCTTAATAACACGTAAGTTCAGAATTATAGAGTTGGAAGGGGCTTTGGAGGTCTTCTAGTCCAAACCCCTGCTGAAGCAGGAGACGCTATACCATTTCAGACAAGTGGCTGTCCTGTCTTTAAAAACACCAGTTTTGGAGCACCCACAACTTTGAAAAGCACCCATTCCATTGATTAATTGTTCTACCTGTCAGGAAATTTCTCCTTAATTCAAGGTTGCTTCTCTCTTTGATTAGTTTTCATCCATTATTTCTTGTCCTGCCTTCTGGTGCTTTGGAAAACAGATTGACAATCCCCCCCTCCTTTGTGGTATCCACTCAAATACTGGAACACTGCTATCATGTTTCCTCTAATTCTTTTTTTCACTAGATTAGACATATCCAATTTCCGTAACTATTCTTCCTATATTTTTGTCTTAAGCCCCATCTTTGTTAATCTTTTCTGCACTGTTTCTAGAGTCTCAACATCTTTGTAATATTGTGGAGACCAAAACTGGATACAGTATTCCAACTGTGGCCTTACTATGGCTTTATAAAGTGGTACTAATACTTCAGATGTACTTGAGTCTATCCCTCTGTTAATGCAACCTATAATCAGTCCATCAATTAATAATCTATAAGAATTATAATATAGTCAATAAAACCTATAATCAGGCAGGCAATTAATCAAGGGAAAAAAGAAAGATTTACAGGATTGAAACTAAGAAATAACAGATAAAACTAGCATA
The DNA here is from genome assembly GCA_015471245.1 of Laticauda colubrina. Taxonomy (NCBI): domain Eukaryota; kingdom Metazoa; phylum Chordata; class Lepidosauria; order Squamata; family Elapidae; genus Laticauda; species Laticauda colubrina. Next base: position 25,123,966 of record BLBF01000033.1, read on the forward strand.
CATATCATAAGATATTTATGATATAAATACGAAATAAGCATTTAGATTTTCCCCCCATTAATCATTGTAATGAAGGTAGGTTTTTACTTCATTATCACTGTATTACTATTTTTGATGTGTTGGTTTGTTGGTTAGTTATACTTCTTTTGGACACTCAAAAGTTGTGCTGGTATGGGTTTTTTTTTTCCTTTTCCATCAAACCATGGCTTAATGTGTTACACGAACACACACAGTGTCTTATTCTGCTGGTTTATACATCATACCAAGCCATAAAGTGTTTTCTGGAGGAAAATGCACATATTTAGTCATTTAGACAAAGGCCTGTATTGTTTTTATAAAGTCAGTGGGAATAAGATCAACTTGAACCAATGGCAGACATATGCAACTTCTTGGTTGTTTTGGAGTCCAACCGAAACAAAAGTTTTCTTACTCTGCTTGTGGCAGGATCTGACCTTGAGGCTCCTGAAGTGGAATATACGGAAGTACAAGTATCGGTGCCTGACCCTTACCGAGGTAAGGAGGACATCTTGGAACACAGTGTATCCAGAACAGCTGTGAGATTGATGGTAGTTCCTGAAATTGTTTTTTTTTTCAGAAGCAGCCACAATTAGGCCTGGATAAACAGGAAGAAATACAGCTTCAAGAGCCAGCAACTCTCTTCCTTCTAGCTTGTTTATTAATTAACAAACCAGCCTTTTATCCTGTTCATTATGACAAGATGGACCACCTCATGCACTGAAACGTTAGCCTGAAAAACCCATCAAAGCTATCCCATTCATTTCTGCCTTCAGCCTTCTGAACAGCAGATTAAATCAAACATTGAACAAGTGGGCCATTCTCATTTCCTGCTCTTTCCTTCCAACTGCTGCCTTGCAATTGGGTCTGAAAACTTACCCTTACTTCCAGAGCAGGGGGGGCTTGGGGGGAAGAGGGAAAAGAAATTAGACTATGGGGCGCCAGCATGAGGAACAACTTCATAATTTTCCTCTTTAACCTGTATTAGGTTGATTTCAGAAAACTAGCTGTACAAAAGTTACCTCACCAGAAAACGACTCTGGGCAACTGAAACTAGAATATGTCTCCCCAACCTAGTGCCCCTTAGGGGGTCCTACATACCAGCCATCAAGGCTGCCCACTATATCTAACTTCCAGGGGTTGAGTTCTGCTCATCTATGGTATGATGTCAGTCTATGGAATTATTTTTCCCTATTGGCTAGCTTAGAGAGCAATACGTACCCTCAGTTCATGCAAAACTATCCTTCAGGGCCTGTTTCTCCTGTCCTCCTGAAGCCCTTATTGGAGTATTTCCATCCTATCATTCATTCAGTCAGCAGAGGCTCTAAAAGGCTTGTGTGATGTCTCCCAGTAGACAAAAAAAAAAAAAAAAAAGGATTGGTGTGAGTGGGAAAATACCCCATGCCCTGGGGAGGGGGGGAATAGCAAAAAGGGTACTAAGGACCAATTTATTTGGGCAGTTTGGGGGCAGTAAAAATGCCCCACCCCAATTAGTCAACCATGTCTTGGGATTTCTCCCAGTAGATTTGAAGACATATCTGGTAATGCCTTGAATCCAGAGTCTTAGGTATGAGCAACCTAGGCAAGATTGTGCTTAGTTCATGTTAGTTTTGTGATTGCTTGTATATTTATGAACTTAGAAAGTGGGCCACACCTTAACAGAGCTTTTATAGTCTCATGAGCAGGGATGATCTCATTTGATATTTTGAACAGAAATCTTTAAAAGGTTAAAAAAAAACCCTTCCAAGCTGTCATGCCAGCACATTTCCTTTCTTCTACAAAACTAGACTGAATGTCTCACTTCCAGGTTTGAATAAGGTTCCAATTTTTTTCTCTCTCCTACGTGCAGTTAGTTTGGTGCAGATACTTAATAACGGCATCTTGATCGTTATTAAAAATGTATCTTTGTATATGGCATTATTGAAAGCGTAGGATCCTCTCATAAAAAATAAATGATGAATGAGTGATGGATATGCTTTCCTGATCAAATTGTTAGCCTATCATTTTGTGAAAGATTTGTAACAGGGAGGAAAATACAGAAAGAGCCTTCTGGATTACCTAAGTTGTATTTTGATCAGAAGAATAATTTGCCAGAGAATTAATTGCCTGAATTAAATATGTTGTTTATTAGACGCATTCATAACAATCTTTCAGGAGGATAGAAAAAGAGGAAGGTATAGAAATAAATTCTGTTCACATTTGCAAGAGATAACTGACAAATCATTTCCACACAAGTGGTTTATAGCATTTTCTGGAGTCATCCAATCATTCTTCTGCAAAAAATAACAGCAATGAGAACAGGCTGTATATTACTTTATAAAGGGCTGAGTGATGCTCTGAAGATGCTAGAAGCCAAGGAAATCACTGATGCAGAAGACCTCTGCAGATTAAACCATGGGTCAGTGCCTTACCCACTGGTTAGAGACCAAACAAAATAAAGTATGGCCTGTCTCAGCTATATTGGAACAGATCCATTGGTCAGCTTCCCTGCCACCTTTAGTTATAGTTTAGTTTGACCCATTTAAAGATAGTTTCTGATTCTGCACTGATTTTATTTTCTAGCTCCTGTAACAAATAATGAGACAGTTTATACTGAAATCAGAAAAACTATTAATGGTAAGTAAACAAAGGGGAAAAATTTGATTGAAAAGTTAAGTATCTCTACCTGGTACATTTACACCTATTTTTGTAAAGAAAGAAGAAAGCAAAAATAATGAATTCATAGATTGCAAACTCATACCAGACATAATGAATATTCTTGGAAATAAGTCTCATAAAATTCTGTGGAATTTAAATTCTGAATATATATCTGCATAGGATTATAGAAGAGAAACTAAGGCTTATAATTTTTCTGAGAGTAAATCCTATTAATGGGATTTACTTTTGAGTAGTTATAAAGTCAGGGATTACTGTGCAAGCAGTTATTAAACTACTCATCAACATCATGTTGACGGTACATCTCAGTTCATCCTTTAAGACATACCTGGTGTTATTCCTGTTCCAATTATTTTGATCTGAATAAATCTCTCTGAAGTTCCTTGTACGCAGTCATTTAAACAATCATCATAAATTGAGATTTTAAAACCTTCCTTGCTTGTCATCCAATGGAACGCCTCATTATTGCTTTCTATTCCTAATTTTTCTTCCCTTTTTAAATGATGGTAAATTGTCCTGTGGTGAATTGGCTGTGGCAAGTTGTCCTGTGGTGAGCTGGTTGTGGAGAATTGGCTGCGACGAGTTGTCCTATTCTGCTCCAGAGTGCCACGAATCTTGTCTTTTCAGTGTCTTGTGAAGGCTGGGCCACACAACTGATTATGTGCAATAGATAGGTGTCAGCTATTAACAACCACGCAGATAGATTTTCTCCATAACAATTAAGGGGAGATTGGTCCTTTAAGTCTTCTAGCAATGCACTCATCACCACTGTAAATGAATCTATCCACCCCTTCTGCTGGTTGTCCTCTTCTCTTTCCTTCCAACTTTCCCAGCATTAGATCCTTTTCCAGAGAGTTAAGTCTTCTCATAGTGCCCAAATTAAGATAATTTGAGCCTGGTCATTTGTGTCTCAAATGAGAAATCTGGGTTGATTTCTTTTATGATCTCTTTAATTGTTTTCTTGTAATTACTATTGTTCAGGTATACCACTTATTTTTATGTAGGGATGAATGGCAACCTTTCATTAATTTGCACAGGAAACAGTGCAAATCAATTTGTACATCCTTGCCAAATATACAAGTTTTTATCTCCCCAAATATGGGATGGTAATCTCTATCTCAATTTTATAACCAATAATATTTTATTCAGAGTTTTCTTTTTTTATGTATAGGATTTTTAACCAAATTTAAGTTTAAACTTTTGGGGATGTTATGTCTTACTGAACTTTGTCTTTTATGATTTTGGAAAAACTGATTTGGAAAAAAATGCAATCATTAAAAAACCCTCTTCAAATATAGAAATGAAAATATGGAAGGTTTTAAGGAATATGTGAATATCTTGCTGACTGGCTGTTTTCTATATTTGTATTTATGCTTCAGTCCTAAGGGTCTTGGAATAATATTCCAGGGAAGATGTTATCTTCCTAGCTCCTGTAACTCTTATGGGCTACCAATGTTGGTGGGAGAGAGGGTGAATAGATCAGAAAGTAGATATTTGGTGTACTGCAAAAGTAAAGGCCTTTTCAATCTATAAACATATAAACATCCCGACTTGGAGGAAGAGTAGTATCAGCTGGGAGGTAATGTCAGTGCAATCAGTCCTCAATTTACCACCATAATTGAGCCCAGTATTAAGTTGACCTATCCAACATAGATCATGTGACTACAGGAGGGGGGGCGCATGACCATTTACGACAGCTAGGCTGCTCTAAAGGATATAAAGCACCTCTTCTGTGGGCATTGTAACTTTTGTGGGCATTGTAAATGCCTGGTCCTTAAATGAGGAGTCCCTATAATGTTTCCATTTCTTAAAGTGCTCCATAAGTGTTTTGTCTAGAAGGCAGCTGAGCTTTCTTGTTGAAACCAAAAAAGTCCAGTTGCCTTTTGGGAAAAAACACCTTTGGGAGAACTATGACTCAATAGACATTTCTTAGAATGCAAAATTTGACTTGCCTCAGCTTAGCTTGGTTTAAAGAATTACTGATAGGAGGATTTTTCTTTCTCTTCCGGCCTCCTGCTACATTTCTTTTTTGCATCATCACCTAGAGTGAGGTATAGGTTACTATATTTTATGCAACAATTCTCTTTTGGGAAAATGTATACTGAAACAAATTTCACTACTTCATCAACCTAAATGAGTTTGTTAAGGGCAGGTCTTGCTTCAAATCTTTTAAAATCAGTATTTCATTTGTTATAAGGAAGAAAATTTGTTTAATCAATGTCATTTGATTAAAATATGATCTGGATTTGATTGGTGAGAAGCACCCCTTAATTTTATATTCCACCTTCTCTCTTGCACATATCCAGCTGCAACTTCAGTTATTTTTGGAAATGTAGTAAGACTGTATTGTTCTAATTACATCTGTTTTTCCTGTGGGATACACAGGAAAAGTGTTTCAAATAGATAAGCAGGACATCACACAACATTAAAAGCAGTTTGGAAGTTTATTATGTTACTTATTGAATCATAACTATGTTGACATTAATTACAGAGATAGTTCATAATGGTATTTATATAAAAACACACATTCTGCCCATGCAGGAGAATCAGCAAAACAAAGAGGTGGGGAAATATCTTGGCCTATGAACTCCATTTAAAAGCTGTGCTAGCTCCTGAGATTCTAAAAAACAGAGACTCTGAGTTCTAGTCCTTCCTTAAGCATGAATGTTTGGGCCAGGTAACTTTGGGCCAGTCACTCTCTCCAGGAATGTTCACTGCCTTGAGTTATCTGTAAAAATAATAAGTGTGGCCTTCTGGACTAACAAAACTTCTGAATTAACAATTCCCAGAGAATTCACAATTCTCAAGCAGCATGCTCAATGCCAATGCCAACATCTGGAAGCCTTCTACTCCCATTTCACTCATAGTTATGGTAGTTATGCTATTTTCATTTTCTTTTTGCCCATTTGACATCTACAGGCCAAATAATAGGGCTCACCAAATTTCCTATGTTGTGCACTTCACTCTATTTATGGAACCTTTTCTTCTCTCTGCAGTATGATAGAGATGAATCTGTTGTGTATGTGCTCTTTTGTTGTGCCTTGAATATTGCCCACTTGTATTTGAACATTTGATATCATGGAAGGATGTAATTGGCTGTGAACGTCAGTTTGTTCTATTAGACATTATTCAAGTGAGATCTATCTTTCATTCTCTCTTGATTTGCTGTTTGAAAAGACTTATTTTATTTCTTGTTCTATTCTACCTAATTGATGGTTATACTTTAAAACTGCATACTACCTTGAACATATTCCTGTATTTAAAAAATCAGGGTCCTCGTTATTTTATAAACTTGATGGGCTCTTCATATTATAATGAAGAAAAGCACTACTGCAGTGTCTCTCCCAGTTCTTTTAAAATATCTAGGATGAGGATTGTACTGTTTATGTTTTGCTATTTAATAGCCACAAAACCTCCTGGGTGTTGATATGGTTATTGAGTGACAGTATCTAGAAGCCAATAGGAGAAAAAAAAATCAGCAAATCAATGATACCAATTGATAATCAAGGAAAAAAATCCGAACGAAACCTATGGTTTGAACTACAATTCTTTTCCCTAGAATTGTAGACCTGGAGATGGCCACACGGATCTGCAGTGTTCAATGTTTAGGAAACCCAACGAAACCCTCCTTGAGTGCTGGGTATGCACTAACTTCTAAAAAGCCTCTAGAGCAGGGGCATCAAACTCAAAGCCTGGGGGATGGATGGGGTGCTTAGATTCGGCCTGTGGGGCCATCCTGGAAACAGCTAAGGACCAGCCCAAGGTGCCTCTGCCAGCAAAAATGGAGCTCACAAGGATTGCACACAGCCCTCCCAAGCTCCATTTTTGCTGGCAGAGGGTTGCAGGAGGTTGTCCTCACCGAAAGCGGAGCTCAGGAGCCCATTTTCGCTGGCAGAATGCTCAGGCCACCACAGGTGCCCCCCTCGACACGAGTGATCTCATGCTGGCACGCCCACCCTGGCTGCACCCACCATGGCATCTCAAGGTCAGAGATAACCTGGTGCAGCCCTCAATGAAATTGAGTTTGACACCTCGGCTCTAGAGGTAAAAAATCTTTTATTGGTGGACTGTTTGTTCTCTTTGTTGTGCAGAAAGTTTCTCCCAATATTTAAATAAAATTTAGTTTGCTGCAACTTATACCTTTTCTTTCTGGTCCTTAGTTACATTGGCCATGGAACATAGTTCAATGCCATGAATATGGTTCCTATATCTCCTAAGTCTTTTCTTCACACTGTCATCCCAAGGTCCTTCTGTCTGCCTCGGGCTTGTCCTTTATCATCCATATTACTGCCCTCTGAATCAACTCCAATCTATCAGTATCCTTTTGGAAATGTGCCAAAAAATCACACAGACTACTCTGGACATGGTCTCAACATCACCAGATTGAAGGGAACAATTATATACCTGTTTCTGATAGCATAATTCATTATGTCTCCCATAATGAACATTTCTGCTGTAACCAACACAACCTTGGTTATTGCCTAAAATATTTTCACAAAATTATATCTTTATTCAGCTTATATTTTGTTTCCTACTGATCTCTTTCCCCTCCATTTTGGCCATCTCACACAACCAACCATCTACATGTAAAACCATGTCTTCCACTTTAAAAACACACTTTGTAAACTGGTAAAGTATATTTTGGTGCAGTGATATTAGGTTTATTAACTTTTTAAAAAAATTGCTATAACTCTAGCCCACCCCAAGTTGTTCTAATCAACAACTTTGTTCTATATGCTGGAAAAATGACTCAGTTTTTAGGTGGCACATTTTGTGTCGAGACAGGAAGAGGTCAGTTTAACATTTTGTCACCCACAACATTCTGTGGAAAAACAAATATTCTCAGCAATACCAAGCATGAGAAAACCTTATTGCATTCTCAGAGCTCTAGAAACCTGTCATGGCAATTTCCTTCTTCCAAATTCCAAACCTTCAAAAGGATGCTCTTATATGAATTAAGATTCCTCCTAGCAAATACCAGTCTGATTTGGAATCCCATGAAAGTGCTAAACATCATTTTAAAAATACTAGGATTGGATATTTTGTCCAGATCTGGAAGAGTAGATGGACATAGCATCATATAATTCATAAACTTCATGTGTACTTTGCTCATTTCTTTATATATGTTTGGATTTACATTTGTGCAAGAACCTTTATGGTGCTTGTATGCTGATCCAATCTTTAAATCTGGAAGACATTTGCCAAACAGCTATTCTACAGTACCTTTGTTAAAAGTGCAGGTGTAAATTATATTCCTTTCTTTGGAACTTCTACATTGTTTCCTTATGAAATAAATATTTGGAAACATAATACAGATAACCTTCAATTTATGATCATAATTGAGTCCAAAATTTCTATTGCTAAGCAAGATAGCTGATAAAGGAAATTTTCCCCATTTTACAACCTTTCTTGTCACATTTGTTAAGCAATAACTACAGTTGTTAAGTTAGTCACGTGGTAGTTAAGTGAATCTGGCTTTCCCGTTGGCTTTGCTTGTCAGAATGTCACAAAAAGTTATCACATGATCCTGGGATATTGCAACCATCATAAATACATGACAGTTGCCAAGTATCCAAATTTCAATCATATGACCGTGGGGAAGTTTCATAGGTCATAAATGTGAAAAACAGTCATAAGTCACTTTTTTCAGTGCCCTTATAATTTCAAAAGGTCACTAAATGAACTGTTGTAAATTGAGGACTACCTCTATGCACAATCAAGATAGACTGGCAGAGAAGATACAAGGATCTCTAGAATCAAGACAGCACTTATATCTGAAGCATTTATCGTTATGCTGTAATAGTCATAATGTGAAAAGTGGTCATCAGTCACCTTTTTCAGCACTGCTATAATTTCAAATGGTCACTAAACAGATAGTTGTAAGTCAAGGATTACAACTGTAAGCAGGCAGTGTTCAAATTTTTCATGAACACTGAGTGAGCACCAGAATGAAGGATCAGCATTAATTCTAAGGACCTAATGCAGTAGTAAGGAACATTACCAGCTAATGGGGTACATGAATAACAGGAAATGCAGCCCCATCACATCTGGGGAGTACTAGATTGAGGAAAGCTAATTCAAAGTGATCTAAAGCCATACTGGGAGATGAAATGATTTAGCTGTTTTACTATTAACAGGTTATGCAGCAGAGAAACAATTAGATTAGATTTCATCATAAAATATTGCTGACCACTCACCATAGGGTGAGTAAAACATGGGATATCCGCTGATTTTTTTTTCAATTTTCCATCTCCCATCAAATTAACGAACAACCTTTCATTTGGAGCTCTGGAAATATACAGAATTTATAATTTCCTCCTTCCTGGCAAGACAATAGTTAGCACCCTACAAAAGTCTTGGGTAATTTATTTCAGATATGTTATTTCAAGTGACTCTTTGATCTTAACTGGTTGAAGGGGATAATTGTTCTGGAGTTTATCTTCTTTACAAAATTCACAATTGCTTTCCATATCTTATGTCTGCCTTGTTAGTGAAGACCATGCTGGCTGGGGGTTATGGAAGGTGAAGTCAAACTCATCAAATTGGAGAAGGTTGAACAAAAGGTTGAGCCACATCCTCTGTTTGTTTTTTCTTGCCATGTGTATATCTGTGCAAGAAACCTCTATTTTTCTGAATAAATTGGAGAAGAGCCTGGGATCGACATGAAATAGGGGGTTTCTAACTTTAGAAGGTGCTGCAAGGGAGGGGGAGGAGGAAAACATTTGCTTGCTTAATTTTTAGGCTTATATCTCACTTTTTCTCCAAAGCATAAGGCTCCACGGAAAGCCACAGAGAAGATCTGGGAGAAACTAGGTGATGATAGTTACCATATATAGTATGCTATAAGGGAAAGGAAAAGGAAGAAAGCATTACAGGTAGTCCTCAACTTATGATCACGGACCATGGGGATGCTGCAACTGTCATAAGTGTGAAAAATGGTCCTAAGCCACTTTTTTCAGTGCCATTGTAACTTCTAACAGTCTTTAAATCAATGGTTATAAATCAAGGAGTATTTGTAGAAAGAAACTTAGATGTGTTCTGCCTTGATTCTCTGCAGATAATGAAAAATGCAATCAGGTGTTCATGATGTTATTATAGACTAATTCAATAGAGGTACAGATTTCTTGTGAAGGATGTTTGCTTAGTCTACTCAAAGGGATGACACATGCATAACATTTAATTTTTTATCTTTTCCCACAAGTACCATTTTCTGTGATCTATTGGGCTGACAAAAAGTGACTAATCAAAAGCTATTCCCTGAGTTTCCATGGCCAACAACAAACTTATTCGGGGCAGCAGGAGTTTTGTGAGAGAGTTACATAGAGGGTATCAAGAATAGCGTTGAAGGACCAAAGGAAGGGCCATTATAAAGGCAACAGTCAGATAAGAGGGGCTTGAGCCCTTGTCAAGAAAATATCTTGAGAACAACATCTCATCTCAGATAGGGCTCTCTCTAGTTCCCACAAGGTGAGGGAAGGGGATGCACATTAACTCTCGCAAGACATAGCTGTTACAGTACTATTATTCTGTTTTTCTAAGAATCTTGTGAACTATAGTCGGATGAGTGTAGTGAAATGTAATCTGGATTCCCAGGAGGGAGGGGCTGCATTCCAGAGGGAAAGAAGGCAGGGATGCATGGGAGGTTTGGTTGGGAGGAAGAGAGTTTAAACAGGTCCTCCCTAACAATTTCCAGTTGTGGTCACATAGCTGTTTTCTGGCAGGATCTCGGTGAGGAATAATAAAGGAATCTACTCAGAAATAACTCCATGTGTCAACAAATTTTAACCATTCTATGTGATTATGTCACAGAGAACTAGGGAAATTTCCAGTGAGTCAGTTTTGTGTAAATAATGGACATAAGCCTTGTGGGAGGAACAGGACTGTATGGCATGGGTTAACATTTTTAGTTTTAGAGATAAAAACAGACTCTCTGGTTGGATGTTGCTTGCTTTTCTCAGAATGTTTTTCTACATTATTCCACATTAGCAAATGTACTTCTCTGGTCCCCTGGGGACTTATATCATCATAAGCATTGCATCTAGTTCATGCATCAGATCTGTCATATGCTTCTTTTGACAAATTATATTAATTAGCATTTCTCAAGTATGGCCATTAGTATTAGTGCTACAGGGAGGTAGTTGGTGTTGCTTAGGGGTTGTCCTTGAAACATTCACCAGTTAGGGGACAATTTTCCTTTTTGTTTGCTCTGCAGATAATATGAACTGGGCATGTTTATGAATTACTGTAATACATTTTGCTTTTTTAGCCTCATGCATAATGACTTGAAAGTAAATCCTACTTTGTTCTATGGGTAAATTGCTCAGGTTTATGTAGGAGTTCGGGAAAAGGAATATAAACGGTCATCAAATCAGAATGCTTTGATCAATTTTTTCTTGATTTCTGAAATTGATATAAATAGTGGATTCATCAAAAATGTTCTAGCTCTCATTGGTACCAATAAATGACTGCTATGCTATTGTCAGAAACAATTAGACCTTACTGAATATGTTACCTAGTTTGGGTAATAAAATGTCTGAAAGAAAACAACCAAGCTCAAAGAGCACTAATAATCCCCAGACTTTACTTTTCCTTATCTGAAAAATGAAAGTTAGGATTATTTAAGCCTCATCTTGAAATGTGAGGTAAATGTAAATAATTAACAATTTAAAGGAAAATCTTAGAGTGCTTGAGTGTACATTTGTCTACTAAAGTGATAATTTTAGGAGTGGTAATTTTTAATCTATATCTTATGATTTTCAGATGCCGAGGAGAATAGACATTCTGTAAGTATATTTTTCATTTGACTAGTACACCTTGGGAGAAGTGTTTAATATTTGACTTGCCAAAGCAGAAGCCAAGTTGTCTGGAATTGATTCATAAATATGTGTTAAGCCTACTGCACTTCATTAAGTGTATTCTGCATCTGTGGGCTGTATATTATAAATAGACAGAAGGGAGATGTGATAGTTTTAATCAGTGATGGGATTTAAAAAAAAAATACTTCTGTTTCTGTGGGTGTGGCTTGATGGGTGTGGTATGGCTTGGTGAGCGTGGCAGGGGAAGGATACTGTAAAATATCCATTCCCTTCCCACTCCTGGGGGAAGGTTACTGCAAAATCTCCATTTCCTCCCCTCCCCACTAACCTGCTTTCCAGCTCCGTTCTCCTGTGCAGGGCAACAAAAGAAGACCCAGCCGATCAGTCGGGACCCGGGAGGCAGAGAATAGGTGGGGGCAGGGCCAGTCAGAGGTGGTATTCTGAACCACTTAAAATTTCTGCTACTCCAGAATTGGTTAGAACTTGCTGGTTTAATGCTTGAAACAGTTTCAAGGATTACGTTGTCCTGGATTAGGAGCATGCAAGTTGACTAAAAGCAGTTTGTATGTATCCTGTATTGTACTGTGAATTAGGACAGTGTGTGATAAACGGAATATATAATATACTTACAAGCTGGGTATTAGTCAACTTGTATGTACATTGCCAATCCTGGCTATCCTGAAGATGTTTCTGCTTTTTTTGGCTGTCTAATGCCACATTACTGCTATTTCTTTGTCTGTGGTGCTGGAGACAAGCATCTCAGAAAAAAAACACTCTAAAAAGTTTGATAAACCTGTTAAAAGAAGCATGCAATTAATAATAGCAAAAAATAAGGCTAACTAAAGGCACATACAAAAAAAAAAAAAAAGCTGTTGAGACTCTAGAAAGGGTGATGAACGGTTGCAGGAACTCAGTATGTCTAGTCTAATGAAGATCAGTACCAGGGATGACATGACAGCGGTATTTCAATATTTAAGGGGCTGTCACAGAAAGGAGGGAGTCAACCTATTCTCTAAAGCACCAGAAGGCAGAAGAAGAAGAAGCAAGGATGGGAAGTTATCAAGATAAGATCCAATATAGAACTTAGGGGGAATTTCCTGAGAGTGAAAACAATGAATCTGTGGAATGGCTTCCATTCAGAAGTTGTGGGTCACTGGAGGTTCTTAAGAAAAGGTTGGGCAGCTATTCATCCAGAATGGAATAGGATCTCCTGACTGAGCAGAGGGTTGGACTAGAAGACCTCCAAGGTCCCTTCCAACTCTGTTATTCTGTATTCTATTCTTATGTTGCATGTTCACAGAGTAGCAGGTGGTTGGACTTCCTAGTGTAGATGGCACTGAATGGGAAAGGAAAGGGCATCATGGAATCTACAGTTACTACCCTGAAACTGCTTAGTATTGTGTTGTATTGGAGGAGCAACACTGCATGGCCTCAGAGTGGATATGCTGTAATGATAGGCTGTGGGTTAAATGCTATTAATGCTAATATATTTTCCAATTCAAGGACAGGGAGGAAAGCACAAAGATGTGGCCATGAGATGTGACCCTGAGGAATCAGGAACCAGCTTCCACTGGAAAATAAGATGATTTTCATTTATCCTCTTACCCTTGAGCTCTTCATGTCCCTTTCTGAACTATCCTAGAGAATCTTTCAATGCTCCAGAGCAATTTTTCAGGGGAACAGGGGAATTTGCAAACTTTATCCCTCTCCTCCTTCAGCATCCTGTAATCTCTGAACTCAAGCCAACATATATTTAGGTCGAACATTGAGAACACTTCCTAAGCACAAATTCAACCATGCAATCAAGTGCTCTGGAGTCTCCTTTCCTGAAAGCTTTCAAGGATAATCTAAACTAGAGCCTGCCCTTTCATTCTAAAGCTTTTTGCCTCAGGATCCTTTCTTCAAAATTCAAGATTCAGCTGATCACTTGAAGAAACTTTGTTCATCATACAGTAACCTTGTTGAGAATGGTCATATAACTCCTGTGGCCTGTTCAACTCTGTTGAGGTATTTCCAACAAAGGAACAAGGCAGGTATTGGTGTGAGATGAGTGCTGTGCAGATCCCACAATTACTATAACTGGAGGATTGCAGTTGTAAGCAATTTCACTATATCCCTGTATTTAGTTGTTGTTTCTGTGCGGTGAGTTCACATTAGGAATCTTGCTGTTTGGGGCTTGTTTACAATGCCTTTTCAGCTTACTTCACCTTCCAATTTGATGTAAACCTGTTACAACAGTTTGCTGGCATGAGTAGAAAGAGGAGGCAGAGTACAGAATTCTGATGAGTCACTGTGAGTTTGAAAGAACTTTGCCACCATCGTGTGTACAGAGACATTGAGAAAAAGACACGTTTCTTTTCTTTCTCTCTCTCTTTTTTAAGATCAGGAAGATATCTGTGAGTTTAGACCCAAACCTGAGAAGGCAGAATAACACTTATAATTATTGACTAGCAAGCAAGTTCTGATTGGTTGACATTCATCTGTCAGCCAATCAGTTCTCTGGAGATATTTCGTACTGTCCTGAGAGGGCAAGTCTCATTGGCTAGTATTTTTCCTTGACTTGCAAATATGAAACACGCCTTTCCTCATGAAAAGCAAGAAAGCGGTTTAAACATTGTAGGTTTTGTGTACACCTGATGAAGTGGATTATAATTAATAAGAATTTATACCATTGTTAGTTTAATTCTTTCAGATGTTAGCAGCAACAAACTAACATCACTATCCATCTGGTATTTACAATGGACAGTAAAGATGTAATACAATTGCTTCACTGCATCTTTACCAATTCCCAACAAGGCTTGTGTTTGTTTGACAAAAAATGCAAAATGAAATTTATTGTGTAGTTAAAAGGCTACAAACAAATGTTGCAATTTATACAAGTTGAACAAACCTGTTCAGAAGATGCTCTGATAAGAACTGAAATCAGCACAGCTGATCAATAGCCTTGCGTATAATTTAATAGATTCCTTGTTAAACTTCCATTATTTCTGTTATTTGAAATCAAACTAAACTAGGAGAATTTCAAAGTATAATGAAACTTGGAGCAAATGTGAACTATGTAGATATTTGGAGTTCTTTTAAGAGATGTCATCCTACTTTCCAGTGGACATAAAATAAAAGCTCATAGAACTACTGTTTGTCACTATCCACTTCAGTTTCCTGGATGACTGAATTTCTCCATGAGGCATACTACTCATAATCTATAAGCTATTCCAAGTTAGTTTTGAAAGTTTCATGGACAAATTTTGAGTTACTCAGAAAGGAACTGGGTGTGGGTTTCCTTCCTGGAATCAGAACTGGCAATCTTTCTGTACTGTTTAATATTACTACCATTTTCTGAAAACATATTAAAAGGAAATATCTTAACAATAAGGGAGCTACTTCATGAAACACTAATTTAAGAAATACAACATCATTTTGTAGACTATGCTCCTTCAATCTTTTACCTCCTTGCATAGATGCATTTGTTTATTTTATTGAGATCTTAGTACAATATAAAATGTGTTTTAAATGAAAAAATGAGAAAGATGTAAACTGACTTTGCAGTAAATGAACTTTACTGTTCATTTCAAAGAAAATGTTAAAAATGGTAATGTGAGATGCTTAGGAAATATTCAAACACCCAAAATTGAAATTCTAGAATAGGCATTGGATATTTGTCTTAGAAATGCATATTTGTATACTCTTAATGATGCAACTCATAATGCTGTTGGAATGTACAAGCTTCTTTCTCTATTACAAAATAACAATCCCTAAAAAGGCAAATGTTGTTACTTCCAGGTAAATATCTGTTCATTTGGCTATGAATGTTTGCTGACAATGAGGATCTGAAAACCTTATGAATGGTGGCATGTGTAGAAATTTTTTAAAAATGAAATTGAAAAGCTACTGACATGGAAATATTGGAACATATCTACACAAAACAGCAATGGGATTTGAAAGTAATTGTGTGGATGGATGTTATATGTAGACCTTATTACAGTATTTGGACTTTCAAAACTTTGTCACACAGTTGATTCCTCAACAAGTTTAGTGATCATGAAATAAAAGGGGAGATCATCTTTTGGCTCAAAGAGTAGTTGAAGAAAGAGAAAGTTAAAGTAAATTGAAATAAAATGTCCAGAGATGATAAGAATAAGTATTCTAGCATTGAACTGGTGCTTTGAACTTATTTATAATTAGTCAAATTCAGAAGTGTTGGAGAACTAATTTACTAAAAATCTAAGATGACTAGGGTGGTGGCAAGTCACAGAAGTAGACACAGAAAGGTCTCCTCAGTTTGGAGTATTGTTTTGTATTAAAATGGCTAATGCAATTAAATTTAAGAAAATGTAGCATCCTGCATATCAGAACTAAGCAGTCTAATTTCATCTATACTCTGACAAGCTTTGAATTAGCAATCACTAATTAGGAAAGAGATCTTGATGGGATGAAGTGAATGCTCAGTGAAAACACTTACTGTACAATTGTTCAGTTGCTTGGTGAAAAGGGCAATTTCTGTACTAGAAACCATTAAGAAAATAAAATAAAAACTGTCAATATTGCAATGCTTTTTAATTTGTTTGTTGAATTTCTAGACCCACCTGTCTTGGTAAATGACTGTGCAATCTAGAGTACAATCCCACTTAAAATGCAGTGTATTGTTCTCATAATTAAACCTCAAAATATTTTAGATGTGTAAAAATGTAAGAAGTGGTAACTAGAAACAAAAATATGGAGTAACATGTATGACTATCTTTCTTTGATTGTTTCTACTCATTCTGTCATTTGACAGGAGGGGCATACTTGGGCTACTGTTGATTATCTAGCAAGGCCCTGAAAGCAAATATTTTCTGTCGTAGGGTCTGCCCTTTGGAACAATATTCTCCCCATGATTAGACTGGCCCAAATCATCCAGTTTTTCAGAAAGTTTACTTTTTTTTAATACATTCCTAGACAAGGGGGTTAGGTGGCTAATTGGTGCCCTTGAAAACTTGTTGTTTTATTGTTGGTTGGGTTTTGTCCTCAATTGCCATTATGGTCTTTATATACTGTTGTTTACTACGGTAGTGTCAGGGTTCTGACTGATGCCCTAATTAATCAGGTAGTTCTTATTTAATATTGTATTTTTATGTGGTGTTGTTAACCACTTTAAGTTGCCGCAGCAAGGCAGGTGGCCATATAAATCAAAGGTATATAATAAAAATTCGTTTCTTTACCTTATACTTGAATTTACACTCAGTGGTGGGATTCCAATTTTTTTACAACTGGTTCTGAGGGTGTGGCTTTGTGGGTGTGGCAGGGGAAGGATACTGTCTAGTCAGAGGTGGTATTTGCTGGTTTTCTGAACTACTCAAAATTTCCGCTACTGCTTCTCCAGAACTGGTCAGAACCTGCTGAATACCACCTCTACTTACACTGTGAGTAAAGCTGGGAATTTTTATAATATAAAACAAATATCTAAGAGGATGGGACATGTAGTGATTTCTAAAAACTTGCATGACATGGAGAAAATCTAGAGCCAAGTTTTTCTTTCTGTCAAACCCTCGATCAACTTATGAAGCCAACTTGTAGAACATGAGGTCATATTATACCAAAAAGCTAAACTTCATATTCCAAGAACCTACCTTATGCTATATGCAATAATAGTTCGATTCCCATGCTTCACTACGAAACTATGTGGTCAGGCTTAGTTTTTGGGGAGGAAAGTGGGGGGGGGGTGGAATTCTGCCTCTGCCTACCAGCATCTGTCAGTTTTCATCTGGCTAGCGTCCTGTCAGTCTGTGAGAGAGAGATGAGGGCTGTTTGGAAACTGAAACAGTATTTGCTATGTGAGCAAGAATGAGACAGCAATGAGCCTGGGCATGGCTTAGCTCAACTGTACAAAAGCTGCTTGGTGCTGTGAAACTAAAATTGAAACTCTGCTCCTCTGCTTGTGTTTTGCATTTGGAACAGATTTCTTTTCAGGTAGGGAGAGGGAGTAGAACTCCTTAGTATCAGAGTGTGTTAACAATAATACATGAAATACTAATGCTCTGATGGTCATTTCAAAAAATCTTTTCTTAGTGAGCACCTAGAAGCCAAGAGGAAAATAAGTGCCATATTTCAAGTTTGTAGGCTTTACAGTTCTGGAGATTTTGTGATGATGTGTGAGTGATATTTCGTATGTATGTATGTATATATGTATGTATGTATGTATGTATGTATGTATGTATGTATATATGTATGGTATTCAGCTTTGTTTGGGTATTTTCCCACATCATTATAGTTGTGCTTTTAAAGTTGTAGCAACATTTCGGCAGAATCTCATCTGCCATCATCAGGCTTCTGTATTGTGTTCGTCTGTGAGCCACACTTTCACAGCCGTTTCTGTTTTCAATTTGGGACTAGCCTACTGCTATGCCAGAATTATTTTTTCTTCATCCTGATTGGTTGGGAGTCTTGGTCTGTATTAATTGGTCTTGGAGTTTGCTGTGTTCTGCTTGATTGGTGTTTCTAATATCTTCTGTCTGTTTTGTAGCTTTTTTTTATCTTGATTGGCTGGCAACATTGTGTTCCTGTATTGGAGGCTTTTAGTGCAGCTTGGCTCCGAGTAAATGGACGGCTATCATTTGTTAGGAAGGTAGATTTCATCTGATTGCCTGGTTGGGGTGTGTTTGAGCTGGAGGTATCAGGGGGGATCTGTTTGTGCCCAGGTGTTTGCCTGGCTTGTGGTGTGGAGATTTTTTTTGTTTGTGAGTGCAGGCTTCCAGATAATTGACATATATATATATATATATATATACACACACATATATATAACATATATACATACATATATACATACATATATATATACATACACACACACACACATATACCTATATAGTTAAGACATTGTATGACGTGCTAGAGCAGGGAATTCTGGGAACTGAAGTTCACAAGTCTTAAAAGTTGCCAAGTTTGAAGACCCCTGTGCTAAAGGATAAGGCTATCAGTGGTTGCTGATAATGCTGAATACACATCTTACAGAATGGATATTTCCATTCAAAGAAATACTGCATTTATTGTGTGTGCTATGTTTCATTAGTTCTTATAACATTATACTCTCATTGCTTGCAGAGAATAGAACCTTCTCCTGATGGGACTTAGGAAAAGGTGGCAGAGGAAATCCGTGAAAACAAGAAGGAGGATGTCCTACCCGTTCCAGTTATTCTGCAGCATTTAGGTGCTTTCAGAAGTCGCACTTTGCTTGAGCGGTTGGTAACCCCTGTGGGGTGAACCGAGCATCTACAGTATACAGTACTTTTGCTGTTTGCCATTGCCATCCCATAACCTAGTGAGGCACACTTTCCAAATGATTGTTCCATATTTTCTTTAATGCCATTCTTAAATGGAAGCACGTTTTTACAAGAAGTATTTGCCATCTTAGTTGGTTGTTTTTAATCTTTCAAGCCAGAAAATAAACCTGCCAGATACATTATGTGATAGTAACTTCCCTGTCCTAGAAAATCATGCAAGCAGTCTGGCAATGAATTGCAGGCACAAACACTGCTGGTATCAACATCTCAAAGCATTGGCTTCCAAATTGAAATGTGGTCTATACAAATCTTTCACATGGAAAAGCAAAATGTTGTGTAACATTTCATGTCACTTTTGCACCATCAATGAAATGTGTCGGTTCTCCTTGGCCAGATAAGTGGGAAGAAATGTTTATTCATGTGCCTGTCTTCTGTCACAAATATCCGTTTGCAATGGATCATAAAAATGCCCTTAAAGGACCTGCCATTTGAAATGTGCAATTAGATAGAGCTATTACTTGCTCTAATGAATAGCTTTTCTATTTACAGCTGACTCCTCAGTCAGACAGTTCCCATAAGAATCAAATGCCATTCTGACAATAACTTTTAAATAAGTACATCTGTACTAAGAGTTTGATTTTTTTCCCCCAAGAGATTAATCAATTGTGGTGCAGCCTTGAATTTCAATTGCTGCTTGTCAAATAATCTCAAATAATTTCTTTGAATTCTAAAATCCTCATGACTGGTGAGCTGCTTGGTTATGTCTACAAAACCAAGGCCTGACAACAATAATAGTAATGTTAAATGTACAAATCACTCTAAGGCATGAGTTACTTATTCATGGTTACCTAAGTCACAACGATTTGGTTCCCATAATATGCTAAGCCATATGATGAAGTATTCAATAAGACAAGGTTAAGTGATATGTACTATATATAATGCTGACACAGTGCACAGATATGATATTATATTAAACAAATATGGGGACAAAACAGTAATAGAAGCCTGTTTCCTGTCTGTTTCCCCAAAGCACATTCAACATAATCAGTGTTCATAGGATCTTGATGCAGTGACTATGTGTATGTGTTGTTATTTCAAAAGTTACATGAAAATAAATGGAGGAATGTTAGTTGACATGACCCCATGCTATCTCTGGTGTCCATTCAATCTATTCCAAGGTAGCCTTTGCATAAACCAGAGGCTCTAGGACAGTTGCAGCATTCTTGATTCTCTGCCACATTGGCTGGGGCTGTGGGAATGACTGATTATCCTGAACCACAAGTTTTCCAACATTGCCTTACTTTCTTGAAACAATCCTTGGACCATATTTGCCTATAAGCTGCTGTTTTTGCCATTGCTTCTTCTGAGGATCAAATCTCTGGAGAGCAGACTCTTGATGACAATTTGCCATTGGAATAAATTATCCACATTCAAGTCTGGGTGAAGTTTTGTCATTGAAGTTTATCTCAGTGTTAACTGATGGGAAAAATGACATTCAATGGGAATTTGTAACATATATTCCATGTGGCTTTCATTTGAGTGCTTTGTATTGAGTTAAAGATTTCAGCATAATTTACTGTGCCAGTACAAATTTAGGATTAGCCATATTGAAAGAAGGCAGTGAACAAATCTTCAAAGATAATTCTTTAAGAAAGTAGGCTTTGCCTACTAAAAAATCAAGATAAATGCCTCAGTGATAAAAGCAGTTCAAAACTAAATCAATTATGGAGACAGATAACAGCTTCTCCTCAATTGGAGGTTTTCAAACATATATGCTGGCCCAATACTTAAGGATGCTGTAGCTCTGGATCTCCTGAACTCAGCAGAAGGTTGGACCTCATGGTCAACAAGAGCTTTCCAGTTCTGTTTTTATGATATCTCTGATCAATTAATATTTTATTAGTGTTTAGGAATAAGCACATACACACAATTCAATATAACAAAGAAGAAAAACATTACTATTGGAAAAACATGAATAAATTCTAATGTACCATAAAGTCAAGTGTTAATCTTTTTTTCTGTTAAGTGGTCTATAAACAAACATTGTGATTATTCTTGTGGTTTCTGTAGATTTGTAACATCATTTCTAACGTGAAGAATAATGCTCATGTTGCAAGAAACTTTACTGTGATTCAGAAAGAGTGAGTATATTTAGGTCCTCATAAGCAAAATATTAAAATGCTGTACCCCAGCTTTTAAGCACAACATGAAATCATGCTGCAGAATCTTTGCAACATCCCTCTTGATGTGCATACAAAATCCAGACCATGCTTTCCTATTCAGATGTTATTCTATATAATTTGATGTGGTATTTTATTAAAGAAATAATTTGAATGTCATTTGTGAAGAATCATTTTTTTCCCTGCTCATTATATGGGTGTGATCTTGGATATACTAAAATGGAGGTGGGAGTGGGTTTTATAGACACCCTGCAGGTTTATCTGATTATTATATCATCCAGTTATTATTATCTGGTTAGGAGAGTGGTGACTGAAACATATGAAGAAGGGTTGCAGGATATGTCTCGTCTAATGAAGGGAAGAACTATATGATACCGTTAGTAGTCTTTCCATACCTAAGAGGCTGCTACAAAGAGTGGGTCAACTTATTCTCCAAAGCACCTGAAAGCAGAATAAGAAGCAACCAGTGGAAACCTACGAAGGAGAAGTCCAATTCACGACTAAGGGGAAATTTCCTGACAGTGAGAACAATAAATTGGTGGAATGGCTTGCCTTCAGAAGCTAATCCAACCTCCTGCTCCTTCACCGGAGGCTTTTAAGAAGAGACCAGACAGCCATTTGTCTGAAATGGAATAAGATCTCCTGCTTGAGCAGGCAATTGGATTGGGGGGCCTCCAAGGTCCATTCCATCCCGTAATCCAAACTAGGAAGCCAAAATCATGGATACTAATACTACTTTTTTTGTAACTTAGAGTAACAGAATCTTGCAGGTCTGAAAGCACTTCCCCTTCCCTTGCTTTTACTTTCAGGAGAACCAGGGAGGGTGATGTCATGGTATGTGGGAAGGACCTCATGAGACAGGGCACAGAGACACAGCCAAGGGAATGATCAGATAAAAGGCAGTTTAATCTGCAGAAGGAATGAGGTAGGCCAAGTGGCTCAGAAGGGAACCTCCCTTGTTTCCTGAGTTATAAAGAAGACCTGGGCTGGGAGTTAGAAATGTACTTTCAGGATTCCATGGTTCTGTTAATGTAACCTTACAATAAAGTAGAATTAGCTTATCTGGCCATGTTTCCTGTTTGGTCCACCTCGCAAGGCTGACGGGTCTCTTCTGAGATATTTTTTCCACCCTGTCCCACTTTTGGATTTAGATTTCTCTTATCAGAGTATTAACTTGGCCATGGCTTTTACTCCTGTCTCTCAAGGTTATTTTCACAGTCCATTATTAACCAGAGTTGAGGCAGGGGCACAGGGAAGAGAAGAACCCTGAAAAAGAATCAGAGAAAAATTATCTGCACATATATATGTATACTGTTTCTACATGCTGCTTGCTCACCATTTCTCACTTTGCTGGTCTTCTAGGAGGAAGAAAATAATCTTTCATTGTGACCTGCTTAAGTATCTTTTGGTTCCCATTTGGAAATTAGGCAATATATACATACATACAAGCCATTCTTGATAGATTTATATCCTTCCTTTATTTTGTACATCTCCAGGAAGCATACACAATGCCACCACCTCTTATTTTCCCCACAACCATTCTGTGAAAAGGGTTGAGTTGAGAGAGTGTAACTGGCCCAAAGTCACTCAACCAACTTTTATGCCCAAAAAGGCCTGGAAACCAGTCTTCTGCTTTCTAGTCCATCATCTTATCAATACACTAAACTACCTCTATACCAGCTCTTCCCAAAATGCAGCAACTATGAAGGTTTACCAGTCAGCCCTAGCATCAAGCTGAAAAATATACAATCTTTTAAGATTCCCAGTGTGATTCAACACAAACATCAAATTTAAAGTTCTTAAAATAGAACTGAAAAGCTACCTAAACATAGTCCACATAGGAATGGGTAAAGTAGGATGATCAGAGGTCTCAGGGCCTAAAGTAAGTAGATCCATTATCACACATGTGAGTTGTACATGGCTGTTTTTTGGGAAACATGTACATGGCAGAGTTGTACATGGCTGTTTTTATTTGGGAAACACCTATTTTAGGGTAGACTACATTTGTTTCCAGCCTGGTTGTTCAATACTGTGGTTAGAGTCTCAGGGAATTCTAGGCCAATTCTAGAGATCACAGGTTGCCTATCCTGTTAAAAATGGTGTGGCAAGTGGGTATTTAAGTACGGATTGCAGAAATTAGTGACTCCTTAATGCTCATTTTATACAGAAAGCATAGGGACTGAAAACACCCTCCTTTTCAGCACTATCATTTTCAGAATTTCCTGGATCTTGATTCTTAAATCAACTTTAAGCTCTCATGTAGCTGTGCCCTACCAATCAACATTGCCTTATCTTAAAGCTTAGACATATATAGTACAAATATGAAATGAGCGTGAGGGCAATCCCTTCAGGAAACAAATCCCACTGCAGTGAGGTTAATGTTCTCTGATTCAGATAAAAATCCCAGATGCCAAGTTTGTCCATTGAGCAACTAAGGTAGCACTTTAAAAGGATTGTACAGTCTTAATTGCATCTAGGCTCAGTTTCAATAGTGCTCAAACAATGGGCCATTAAAATTCTGAATGTTTAAATTCTCCATGTTTTTGCTGTTGATCCATGTCGGGGTCAACAAAGTGTGTAGAACAAAGTGTGGTTAAAAAGTACGAGATGGAAATTATAATTCAGATTCATTAGAAAAATTCCAGATACCATGATAGTTGTCAAGAATCTCTACTTCCTATCTGGGAAGAAAGCTACAATTTTTTTTCTCTCTGAAAAGAACTATATGATTACTCATATTAATTAATTACTATGTTTCTTTGTAGCTTTACATTTTAACCTTTTTGTTTGTTTTGCTCACTGTGGCTATCCTCTAGCATCTTTCTATCTAAAGACTATCTAAATGCTATTGCATCTATCATCTGAAGACTACATCCATGCAACAGATAAATTGGACTGTAGTCCATGAAAAATTGCTAATAGGCACAGCTGTGGTCAATTTATGACTGCTTGTGAACATATTTTGGAAGGAAACAATTACAAAATATGGAAAAGTTCTCTAGAACTCTCTAATACTGAATTAAAATGTTGTAATTTGAAAGAAACTCAGATCCAATTTATGAAGCCTGGCAGAGAAAATACTTAAGGCTGCAATCCTATAGATACTTGAGGGTAAGTGGGATTGGCTTCAGAATCACTGGATTAAAATATATTTACTGCCCAATCATTGGGATTTCTCTGGAAAGAGTGCAAAGGTTAGTCAAAGTAATTAAAATCAGTAAAGCAATAAGATAAAATCAGTAGATTATATAAGTGAACAACAATCATAAAACCATAAAAAGGAGACTAAAATAAAAATAATGTTATTTTAAGACTCCTAAGGCTTCTTAGAAATAGTTCTAAAGTCAGGGAAAAGCAGCAATGAGTTCAGTGAAATCAAGGTCAGAACCTTCTTTGGAACACATTAAATGATGTCCAGAGTTTTCCAGGAACTCTGGAAAACTTTCCAGGATCTTAGCAAAGTGAAATCGCTGGCTTGTTCATTTTTTTCCCACTTGAAAAAATAATCGGCAAGAGCTTATTACCAAAACACTCCCTTGAGTTGTAGTTCCATCAATGACTGTTGACTTTCCCTTCAATAACATATAGAAAGAAATCCATCTCATAGTGTTATTGTTTCACATCTCTCACATTGCAGGAATCTTAATTTTCCATCCAAATAACAAAAAAAAGTAGACACACACTGATGACATAAGCCAGGGCTGGGCAACTCAGAGCCCACAGGAACATGTGATACCCAGCCTTGTTTTTGTCGTTCTTAGCACCTTCCCTTCCTCCTTCAAGATTGCACAACCAAATTCAGGGGGGAAATTGCTGATATTTGGCAAGGTAGTTTTTCTTAGTCTGTGGATATGAAGAAAGGGGATATTAATCCCAGAAAAGAAAAACAGAATAAAAATAGAAGCAGTCTCTAAGATCTTCTAACGAGATCATGGTATCACTTTCTGTAGAGCTCTTGTTCATGTTCTTTTGCTTTTTTTTGTAAACTACAGACTGCAAAAGAAAAATATATCGCTCTCTTCTCTGATATAAATGCATAGTGTACTTCTAGGGCCACCTTCTAGCAAACTGCACAGGGGCATTTCGTACATTGAATAACTGAGAAACATTAGATGCATCCTCCCCATTCCTCCCTCCCTCAGCAATATATTAGGGAAACCTCAACCTGCCAAAATGCTCTTTTCTAAGAAATTAGAGGAATGAGACTCCTAAAACAAGGATCATGACCTCAGCTTCCTTCCTATTATATACTATGTGAATTAATATAGAGACAGAACTTTCTGAAGCCTAGTTTCACTTTTGGATATCTCTGCAATCATTTCAGAAAGTCTCAGCAGTTGATTTCATGCTCCAGAAATACTAGAAATTATCAAGGATCTTCCTGATACGTTAATGGCTTTATCATGTAATGAAGTTGTCTTTATTTTGTCACTTTATGGCACCTTTCCATCTTCTTTTCTTCCACCAAAAATCCATCCATCCATCCATCCATCCATCCATCCTTACAACAAAGATCAAAGAGCTACACAACATCTTGTGATTGCTCCAGAAGTAGCCTTCTGTGCAAAAGCATTTTGAATCTCGTGCAAATTTATGTGTACACAATGTAGCAGACTTTGGCTTTGTCACTGTTGTGTTTCTGTTCTAATGATAAAAAAAAAAGTAGTTGTTTTTCTCTATTATTTGATACAAGCAGTCCAAAGTAATTGAGTAATCACAGGTGTTGAAGCGCGGGAAATCAGGAGACAAGAGACCAAGGTAACTTCAACTCTTTATTCAAGGTATAGATCCGTGTACCCTTTAGCAAGCCACGGCAGCTCTTCTTATAGAGCTAGCTGGCGGCTCTCACCCAATGACAGCTTTCTGAATCTCCTGCGATCGGTTCGTCCAATCACGGGAGATTCCTTACTAACCAATCACCGTCTTGCGTCTCGACCAATCACAGTGCAATTCGTTTCAGCCAATCAGGTCAGGGTATTACAAGTATTTTAATATGTAACACCCCTGCCCTCTTGATATGGTCCATCCTATGTGATGTAGTCGCGTAGATAGGCAGGGTTTTTTACTTGCTTACTTGACCTGCACAGTTCAGTTGCTGCGTGGTCTTCAACCAGTTCAGAAGAGATCTTCGTTGCTCCCGCTCTTCTCCATGGAACCGCCTGGAAGGGTGAGTCAGGCCTTTCACCGCAACTCCCACCCGGTCTACTGGGTTCGGTCGAGTTGTCGGCTTCTTTGTTCCCAGCCGGTCTTTCTGGGCTGGTTGAGTTGGCTTGACTGTTCCTTCCAGGCGAGGTTCCAAGTGGATTGTCTTCCTCTGGTACCCTTAGGCTGCCTTCATTTTCTGGTGAGTATTGATGGTTTCTTCTTTTATTTAGCAGTGTTTGTATTTCTGGTTCGGTTTGTCATTGTCTTGTACTCGTATTTTCTCTTTCTTTTTGATGATTATTTGCGGTTCCCCCCCCCCCTAGTTTTTTTATTAGAGTCTGTTTGTGAGTTTTGTGGGTTTTCAGTGCTGTTAAAAATTATTCTTGATCATATTTGGTCGACATGCCGTTTCCAGTTTCTTCCGTCCTCTGTTTCCAGCCAGTATGAACGGGGGCCTGCTACTTGGGTTATTGTAGCATGTGCCCATAGTGGGTCCCTGAAAAATTTTTAGTGTAGATCGTGTCTACCGAATTAAATGCCCGGTACCGGCTGGATGAGTCTGGTGGTTTTTCTGGATTGTAAGTCGGGTGAAGTCTGTCTCGATGGGATCGGAGTTTTCTTCCCATCAGGAGTTCTGCAGGGGTTTTATTGCTTTTGGCACTTGGTATTATGTGCTGTATTGTTAATAGTTTATTTATTTTGTCGTGTATGTTACCAGTGTCCATCTTTTCTAAAGCGTCTTTGGTGTATCTGACCATTCGTTTCACCTGCCCGTTCGCCGCTGGATGAACAGGCGCTGTCAATGCGTGTCGGATTCCCCATTCTGCGAGAAATTGCTCGAATGCCAATGCCGTAAATTGTGGCCCGCTGTCAGATACTATCAAGTCAGGTAGGCCGTGGGTGGCGAAAAGTCTGTTTAGTTGTTTTGTAACCGCCTCCATCGTGGTAGATCGCATTAGGCTTACCTCCAGCCAGTTGGAGTAAGCATCTACTGCGATCAAGAAAGTGTGCCCTTTTGTGAGTCCTGCAAAGTCTACATGGACCCTCAACCATGATCTCCTTGGTGTTTCCCACTGGAGGGTTGGTGCTTCGGGTGGGTTTGGTCTGGATTGCTGACATTTGTCACATGTAGCCACCCAGGTTTCAATGGTTCTGTCTATCCCTGGCCACCATACGTAGCTTCCGGCCACGGATTTCATTTTCACAATGCCTGGGTGTCCCTCATGCAACATGTGTAATATTTTTTTTTGTAAGCTGTCTGGAACTACCACTCTATTGCCCCATAGTATACATCCCTTTTGGGAGGATAATTCAGTTTGCCGGTTTTGGAAGGGTTAAAACTGGTCACTGCTTTCTGTTTCCGGCCACCCTTTTATCACCCAGTTCAAAACTTGTGCCAGTTTGCCGTCTTTGCTCGTCTCTCTCACAATGTCTGACGCGGTTGTTGGTAGGTTGGGCAATGTCTCTATTTGCAGGGTGGATGTGGTGGGTGCAGGGTCATCTTCATAATCTGTTAAGGGGCAATGGTTTACTGCATTGGCATGCGAGATGCATTTCCCTGGGCGATGTATCAGTTGGTAGGTGTAGGCGGCAAGGAACTCAGACCACCTTGTCATCTGGGAAGACAGTATGTTGGGGGTGGCCTTGTTTCCCGCCAGGATCCCCAGTAGTGGTTTATGGTTGGTGATGAGGGTGAAGTCCCTACTGTATAAGTACTTGTGAAACCACTTTACGCCGGTAACCGCTGCAAGTGCTTCCTTGTCGAGCTGGCTATAATTTCTTTCTGCCTTTGATAGTGTTTTCGAGAAGTAAGCAATCGGTGCTTCTCTCCCGTCTGGCAGGGTATGGCTTAGTATAGCTCCGATGCCAAATGGAGAGGCATCGCAGGTTACCGTTAGTGGTAGGGTCTCGCTGTACTGGATGAGGACTGATTGTGATGTGAGGAGGTCTTTTATGTTCCGGAAGGTGGCCTCCTCCCGCTTGCCCTAGGACCAGACAGACATCTTGTCGAGCAACCTATGCAGAGGTTCCGCTGTTGTTGCCTTCTGTGTCAAAAAGACATTGTAGAAATTGATTAATCCCAGAAAGGTTTGTAATTCTGCCTTATTTTGAGGTCTCGGGGCTTCCTTTTTTGCTTTTATTTTTTTGTGTGTCAGGTGGATTCCATCTTTGTCCACCAGATATCCCAGGAACTCAACCTTTTCAGTGCATAACTGGCACTTTTCTTTTTTGACTTTAAGTTCTGCATGTTTACATTTTTGAAGGACTTCTCTGAGTCAGCTTCTCAATTGTCTTTTGTCTTTGGCCGATACCAACACGTCAAAATATGGCACGACTCCCTTAATTCCTTGGAATAACCGCTCCATGAGACTCTGGAACACCTCTGGTGCCACAGTGACTCCGAATTGGAGCCTTTTGCACCAGAAAGCCCCCCTGTGGGTCACGATAGTTTGTGCTTCTGCAGTCTCGGCATTGGCAGGCAGCTGTTGATATGCTTGCGCCAAGTTGAGTTTCGCAAAGACCTCTCCTCCCCTGAGTGAGTGTAGGAGGTGCTGTACCACCGGGACTGGGTTTGCACTTTGTTGCAGTGCATTGTTAAGTGTCATTTTATAGTCCCCACAACTTCTCACAGACCCGTCTGGTTTGATTGGGGTGACTATTGGAGTCTCCCAGTGTGCATGATCTATTGGGTCCAGGACCCCTTGTGCAATGCGCTTATCTAATTGTTCATCTATTTTTGGTTTGAATGGAACTCGTCTAGGTTTGAGCCGGATTGGGGCAATATTGGGGTTCAAGCTAAATGATATTGGGGACCCCCTGTACTTGCCTAATTGTCCGTCGAACACTTCTTGGAATTTCTTCATCAGCTTCTCTTCCCAGTCTGTTTCTTCGACATGGTTGATGCCCGTCACCTCAATCCCTAATGGCGGGAACCATTCCAGACCCAGCAGGCTTGGGCAGTCTCTGTCGACAATAGTGAGTGGAAGTACTTTTCCATGCCTTTTGAAGGTTACATGGAAGTGTCCAATTCCTATTACGGGGATTCTGTCCCCCTGATAGTCTTTAATAGTGAGTCTCTGGTTCTCCAGCTCTTGTCTCTGTAAGCTGGGCACTAACCTCTTAATTGTGTCCCAATTGTGTACCATGGAGAGGTATGATCCTGAGTCCACCTCCATTCTGCACGGCCTGCCTTCGATGCTGACCTGCACGTATACTTTTCTTGCGTCTGAGTTGTCTGAATGGCCCATCGTGACTGTTTGATGGGTTTCTTCCCATCGTCTGGTCTCGCTGAGCCGCTTGCTTCGGTTTTCGCGGTTCCATCGGTTCTCTGTGAATCTGTCTCGGTTTCTGGGAGGCATGTTGACACGTCGTCTTGGGCTAGAGTTCCATTTGTTTTGGCAGACCTTGACGATATGCCCCCATTTTTCACAGTATCGGCAAATGGCGTCTAAAAACCGGCACTCAGAATAGGGGTGGTCACTGCCGCAACCGGCACACTGGAAGCCCGACTTACGACTTCTCTGCCGGTCTCGCTCCACTTGCAATCGGTGGATCTCCTCTTCCTCATCGTCGGTGTTGAGTGAGAGATTGACGTCCTCGTGGTGCGCCGTTGTTGCTTTGTGACCAGTTTCAGTTCGTTTTTCAGGGAATGTGTTGGTCTCTGAGGTTGTTGCCGGTCCCTTGCGTTCATTAGTCACATCTTGGCTGCTGATTTCTTCATGGCTTCAGCTGCGGTGGCTTCAGCAATGGCTTTGGTAACTGTAATGTCTGCTTGAGCCATTAGCCTGCTCTGGAGCACGGGGTCTCTGAGATCGAGAACCACGCAGTCCCTCAGAGCCTCATCCATGTCTGAAAAGCCACACGCACCTCCAATGTTCCTCAATGCTGCCACGAAATCCCCGATGGTCTCTTCGTCCTTTTGATCCCGACGGTAGTATTCATGTTGCTGGATCAGGTTTGGCACGGCTGGGGCATAGTGGTTCCGAAGTAATCAATCTAGATCTGGCCAAGTCATCTCCTTCACATCCTTTGGCTTGGCCAACGCTTTGGCCATCCTGAATACAGCTAGTCCGCAATGGATCAGGAACACAGCTCTTTTTCGGTGGTCGTTTGCATCCTTGAGATTGTTGCTCTTGAGGAACATGAAGAATCTATCGATGTAAGATTCCCAGTCCTCGGTTGCATGATCGAATGGTGCGGGTGGCGAGTTGCTGCCGGCCATCTCATCGGTTGTTCAGCTCGGTTGCCATGTGCCCGACTGGTCTCTTTGTCTCAGAATCCCACCTTCGTTGCCAGTTTTGAAGTGCGGGAAATCAGGAGACAGGAGACCAGCATAACTTCAGCTCTTTATTCAAGGTATAGATCTGTGTACCCTTTAGCGAGCCGTGGCAGTTCTTCTTATAAAGCTAGCCGGCGGCTCTCACCCAATGACAGCTTTCTGAATCTCCCGCGATCGGTTCGTCCAATCACGGGAGATTCCTTACTAACTAATCACCGTCTTGCGTCTCAGCCAATCACAGTGCAGTTCGTTTCAGTCAATCAGGTTAGGGTATTACAAGTATGTTAATATGTAACAAGAGGCATTTTTAATCAATCAATTGTAACAGTAACTCAATTTCATATAGCCATTACTCCATAAATGTGATTTGTAAGCATAATTCTCTTTGAAATTAATGGAGCTTCCTGATTTTAGTAATCTTTGGGACATACATCATTGATTGGCATAGGGTCTTTAGAAGATTCCAGAAGGCCCACTCTCCTGACTTTCTCCTCATGGCATCTAGTCAAGTCAATAGATTTTTTTTTCCTGTGTATTTAAATGGAAAATTAATTCTATTAAGATCAATGATCTGATATGTGATGAAAGCCTAAACATGAAACAGTTTTTCAGATGATAATTTAATTTGTTTTACTTTGAATGGAAAGCATTCTCACCTGGTCAGGCAGGGAAGTTATGTTACATTCAGACCCCATCACTCAATGAATTCTGAATGGTAGTGTCCAGAAAAAGGGTTTTCTCTGCAGTTGTGACCAGAAGGGGTATTCAGCAGGTTCTGACCAGTTGTGAAGAACTGGTAGTGGAAATTTTGAGTAGTTCAGAAAACCAGCAAATATGACCTCTGACTGGAAATTTTACAGTATCCTTCCCCTGCCATGTCCACCAAGTCACGTCCACAGGACCGGTAGTAAAAATCTTTGAATCCCACCACTGGTTCTGACCAGTTCTGGATAACCAGTAGTGGAAATTTTGAGCAGTTCAGAGAACCGGCAAATACCACCCCTGACTGGCCCCGCCCCCATCTATTCTCTGCCTCCTGAGTCCCACCTGATCGGCTGGGTCTTCTTTGGTTGCCCTGCACAGGAGAATGGAGCTGGAAAGCGGGTTAGTGGGGAGGGGAGGGAATGGAGATTTTGCAGTAACCTTCCCCTGCCATGCCAACCAAGCCACATCCACAGAACCAGGAGTAAAAAATTTCAATCCCACCACTGGTTGTGGCCATCCTGTGAGGCGGTCCCTTCTCTCCTGGTCTTCTGAAAAGAAGTTAAGACATGGCTCTGTGGCTTTTTGTGGAGGCTCCAGGGGAGCATACCGCCATGGGGCTGGTTGGTGCTCTGGGAGCCCTTGCTTTGCCTTTTAAATGAATTTTAAACATTTAACAGTGTTTGCTTTCTTGTAATTTTTTTAATGTTTAAACACTGAGTTTATATTTTAATATTTTAAAGCACCCAGAGTATCTCTCTGAGGGAGATGGGTGGTTCAAACCTGTTCCATATTAGCATTCTTGGAATACCCTCATCTGATTGGTCAAGACGGACCACACTGTGATTGGACGAAAAAAACGACAGTGTTTGGCCAGTAAAGAATCAACCGCGATTGGTCATGCCGATCGCGGGAGATTCAGAGAGCTGTCATTGGATGCAAGCTGCTGGCAAGCTCTATAAGAAGGGCTGCCACGGCTCTCAGGTCCAGCACAGATCTATACCTTTTAATAAAGAGCTGAAGTTACGCTGATCTCGAGTCTCTTTTTCCCGCGCTTCTACAAAACCTGTGATAAATAGATAACTAAACAAATAGATATCCGATAATTCCAAATACTGAGCCATTAGAATGTGGGGTGCAACGAAAGAAGATTCCAAGACTGCAACCACTCTTCAAGGAGGGGAAATGATCACTAGTTAATTTTCATGTGACAATATCTTCCAAACAATTCCATGCATTACACCCTGGGTTCTCACTTGCCAGAAATCAAACTTATGCTGAATTAATACTCTTGGGAAAGTGTAAACTGGATTCATACATTGTGTTGTTCATTTATGCATCTTGAGGCATTGTAAATCCAAAGGAAGAATGGGCTATAATAGGAACATATCTGATGGGGAAGGCTTTTGTACATGATACATGTCAACGAGAGGAAGCAGAAAACTCCCATAAATATCTCTTCTCAAACATGAACAAAAAGACAACAGCATCTTTTTCATCCCCAAAGAAAACTAAATGAAGCAGTAAGAATTTGTTTCAGACATTAAGAATTGACTGAGTTGATCCATTTTGCCTGGAGAAGACAAGGCACTTCTCTGTTCTTCTGGTATCTACAAACTGGTGGTTAACAGACAACTCATATCTGGATCTACTGTTTGCATGGAATCAAATAAAAAATGGTGAAAAAATAAATAAATTTGTATGTTTCTCCTGTCTCTGTAAAGTAGGATTTTCCTGAAAACTTTTTCCAATGTACTTTTCAACTAGGAGGGTCATCATGGACTCCTTTTCTTATAAGAATTACACTCCTGTACAGGTAGTCCTCAACTTACAACCATTTGTTTAGTGATTTACAACTAAAAAAGCGATGTATTACTGTTTTTTACACTTATGACTGTTGCAGCATCCTCGTGGTCACATGATCAAAATTTAGATGTAGGAAAATGGGGCAAAACTCAGCAACAGAAATTTTGGGTTCAAATGTGGTCAGAAATTGAGGACTACCTATATCTCCATAATGTCATGGGATATCCATGGGGCTAAGCCAATTAACTGTCCACTTTCTCCCTCTCCAGAGGAAATCCCAAGGGAAAACAATCCCAAAAAATTTCCTCCAGTGCTAGGGACAAACGATTGCTTGCTGCCCACTAAGTGGTTCCTGAGATTTTGCTTCTTTTTGCAGTCAAAGTGTTATGGTGCCTTCTACAATCTAACTCTTTCTCTATAATTGCCTCAAGGGTTGTCTTGATTTATTTCACTGCATAATAGCAGTTGAAGATGTTGTTTTGTTCTGAAGCAGAACAAGGGAAGAATGGGTGGAGTGGCAGTTGGATCCTGGCACTGTGCCTTCCCAGTAGCGGGCTGGAAGGGATGCTGTCAGGATACAGAGGAAGCTACAGCTCGACAGTGAGGACATTCCTGCAATGGTGCAAATTTGCTGCAGATGGTAAAAAGCTTGAATTAGGTGGCCACCTGGAAGTACTTTTAGAGGTGATTTCAATATAGTGAAGGAGGCAGGCAAGGCTTTTCCTCTATCCAATTTTTCTTTTTGAAGTGATATTATCTTAAGTTAAAAGTGAATTCCTTCCAAGTTAATATAATGCTTATTACTATTTTTCCAGAATCCTTGATAAAGTTACTAAGAAGAAAGAGTGTGTAATTATAAATGGATGACCCATTGAGAATCAGTTATCTAATTCAAAAGGCGCCCCCTAATTTTGATCTAAGACAATGGAGTCAGTAGTTTATGTCATTGTCAGCATGAAGATATTGTTGAAAATATCACAAGGATTAGAACTCTGATGCATGAAATGGGCTTAAATATATAAAAAGGAACCATCAACCAAATTCAAGTCAACTGACACCAATTCCAGGGATGTTCCAGGTGCCATATGAAATCACATCAGAAGTGTTTTTCAAATTACACTTAGATTTTAGACATTGTTTCTAGACATGGCAAGATTTGTTGAGAAAACATACTAAACCAATTCTATTAACTAGCATCTGCAATTGGAATATATTTTGTAAAGAGGCTTTTAATAGATTCAACTGAATTACAAACCAAATGTACAACTTTCCTGATTCTCTGTTATTAAAGACATACAAGTCCATTCCCTCCTTCCCCGTCTAAGTGCAATATTGTATTTTTCCTTCCACCAATTATGTCAGTATGAGTGTTGAGATGTCTGAATTTTTGTACTTTCCTTGAGGCACATCATACAGTAGGTGAGGAATGGAGTTGGCATTGCATTATTAAGGTGTAGATTTTGTCACCTGTTCCTCTTTGTGTACCTCATTGACAATAATGGTTGTGTAACAAAATAAAGCCAAGTTTTCAGTTAGGAGGATAACCATTAATTTGAGGAATGTGTGTATGCATGTGTGCAAGTGTGAATTTTGTAACACTATCTATCATCTATCTATCATCTATCTATCATCTATCTATCATCTCTATCTATCTATCTATCTATCTATCTATCTATCTATCTATCTATCT
>BLBF01000033.1:25163410-25196409 GCA_015471245.1 Laticauda colubrina
TATATATATATATATATATATATATATATATATATATATATATTTGTGTGTGTGTGTGTGTGTGTGTGTGTGTGTTTTTAAGCTTTCGCGGGTACTTACATGTGTGCTGTTTAGCTTCCTTCGGGTATTATCCCACGTCATTGTAGTTCTGTTAAAGTTGTAGCAACGTTTCAGCAGAATCTCATCTGCCATCCTCAGGCTTCTGTACTGAGTTAGTTCCTGGTTTCAAATTTGAGGCTGGTCCATTTTGATTGGTTGGGAGCCTGGACCTGTGTTCATTGGACTTGGAGTTTGATTGATTGGTGTTTCTGGTTTCTTCTGTCTGTTTTGTGGCTTTGATTGGCTGGCAACACTCTGTTCTTGTGTTGGAGGCTTTCAGTGCAGCTTGGCTCCGTGTGAAGGGACGGCTGCTCTTCATTAGCAAGCTGCTATTCATTAGCAAGCTGGGTTTCACCTGGGTGCCTGGTGGGGGGGTGTTTGGGTTGGAGCTATCAGAGGGAGTCTGTTTTTGCCCAGGTGTTTGCCTGGCTTGTGGCATGGAGATCTTTCTATTTGAGAGTGCAGGCTTCCAAATGATTGACAGTCTGGTGGAATCATCTCTTCTATTCATGCTGTCAGGTCTTTTTTCAATCTCTATGGCTTCTCTAATGATTCTGTGGCTGGGGTTTTCTATAGTGGCCAGGGTTTTAGTGCCATTGAAGTTGATGTTAGCTAGTCCAAAACATGAAAACCACAGGTCACAACATCAACTGTCAGCTTAGCTAATGTAGAATGGGCAGAAAGGGACAAGCAATCTCACAGAGTGTTTATAACAGAATGGTGAAAAGCACAGGAAGTGGACATCTGGAGCACCCTGGTTAGGAAAAGCAGCTGATAAAAGAAGCCTGCGACAACTCAGAAGTCCACTACATGTAGTTCTCAAATTACAACCACAGTGGAACCCAACATTTATGTGGCCAAGTGAGTTTGCCCCATTGTTCAACTTTTCTTGCCACAGTTGATAAGTGAAGCATTCATTGCATTTGTTAAGTTAGTAACATGGTTGTTAAGTGAATCTAGATTCCCCACTGGCTTTGCTTGTTAGAAGGTCACAAAAGTTGATCACATGATCCTGGGACACTGCAATTGTCATAAATATCAACCACTTGCCAAGCATCCAAATTTGGATTATGTGATCATGGGGGTTGTTGCAACAGTCATCAGTGTGAAAAACAGCAAAAGTCATTTTTTTCAGTGTGTGTTGTAACTTTGAACAGTCACTAAATGAACTGTTGTAAGTCGAGGACTACCTGTATTATTCCTGTTCACAGGTATT
Organism: Laticauda colubrina; assembly: GCA_015471245.1. Taxonomy (NCBI): domain Eukaryota; kingdom Metazoa; phylum Chordata; class Lepidosauria; order Squamata; family Elapidae; genus Laticauda; species Laticauda colubrina. Next base: position 25,164,726 of record BLBF01000033.1, read on the forward strand.
CCTCCCTTAATCTCTGAGCCCTTCCATACAGCTAATAGTTTTGTTGTCCAAACTATCTGCTTTTCTAATTAAAATGAAGTGGTATTCCCACCCATGTGGGGGGTTATGCTATACACCTGTGATGGTGAACCTGTGGCATGCGTGCCACAGCTGGCATGCAGAGCCATTTGTGCCGGCACCCAAGCTGCAGGCAAACTTACCTCACTGTGCATGCACGCGCCTCACAGCTGATTTTCAGCGGGTTTGAAGCCTTTTTCGGCATCCCAAAGGCTTGAGGAATGCTTCTGCAGGCTTCTGCAGGCTTTGCAGGCCAAAAACTAACCCCATTTCATCGCTTCCTATTTTTCTTAAAATACCGGAAGTGACTAAATGGGGCTAATTTTTGGCCTGCAAAACCTGCAGAAGCCTTCCTGAAGCCTCTGGGAGGCTGAAAAAGGCCTCAAACCAGCCAAAAATCAGCTGTGAGGTGCAGTGCAGGTAAGGGGGTGGCAGGGACGGCAGCGGAGTGACTGTGGATTGCGCGTGCATGTGTAGGGGGGGTAGGGGGACACATTGCCTTCTGGGTGCTGGCAAGTGGCCCTAGCCTTTGGCAAAAGGAAATAACTATAGGTAGTGTTTGTTTAGTGACAACTGGGCCTGGGAACTTGGTCATTAAATAACACAGTCACTAAGTGACTGAGCAACTATGTTTACTATGGGCCTGGGAACTTGGTTATTAAATAATACAGTCACTAAGTGACTGAGCAACTATGTTCACAGTCTTACTTCAGCTTTCCTTTGCTTTGGCTTTGTGTATCAGGCTTCCCCATTAACTTTGCCTGTCACAAGGTTACAAAAGATCACATGACCCCAAGACACTGCAATGGTCATAAATATGACTTAGTTGCTAAGTGTCTGAATTCTGATCATGTGATCAAATCAAAATCATGCGGCTTTGATCATGCTGCTGCAATGGTCATAAGTAGAGGTGGTATTCAGCAGATTCTGACCAGTTCTGGAGAACCAGTAGTGGAAATTTTGAGTAGTTCGGAGAACCAGCAAATACCACCTCTGACTGGCTCCTCCCCCACCTATTTTCTGCCTCCCAAGTCCCAGCTGATTGGCTGGGTGTTCTTTTGTTGCCCTGCACAGGAGAACGGAGCTGGAAAGCAGGTTATTGGGGTGGTGAGGGAATGGAGATTTTACAGTATCCTTCCCCTGCCATGCCCACCAAGCCACACCCACAGAACCGGTAGTAAAAAAATTTGAATCCCATCACTGGTCATAAGTGTGAACACTGGTCATAAGTCACTATTTTCAGTACTGTTGTTACTTTGAATGGTCACTAGATGAACCGTTGCAAGTCAAGGACTACCGCTAATCAGGCCAAGTTGAGGAAATGGAACTCAACACCTTATTTCTGCCCAGAAGTGAAAAGGCATGCTTGGGATCCAAGTGCAAATCAAAAGCCCCAAATCAGGAAAAACAGCATTTTTAATGATAAGAAAACCACTGATCACATCAGTTTGTACATCATTAATTCCTGCTTCCACCTAAGCACCTGCAGTACAATATTGCTAACCCATAACATACATAGGGGTGCACTTAATTAGTTCAGCTCTCTGCTTCTGGATGTGTTTTCTAATATACTAATGATAATTTTCACCTCTAGGCCTCTGTCTAGATATTCTTAACCACAACTAAGCAAAATGTCACACAACTTTCCTTTGTTTTAGTAACAGGCCCGCCTGCAGAGTTTCTTAGCAAGATTACAAGATCACAACCCATCAATTAAACTGACACTTCTTACACAAGAAGCCTTTTGTGGTCAATCCCTTTAGCTTCTACTCGCAAGTGTTAAAGCAGGTGTTACTGAACTGCTGATTCTAACTATGGCGAGATCTGGCAAAAGCACAAAACGGTTAAGAGCAGTTAATTCCATGGCTCACTTAGAAAAGCCCCTAATAGTTTGCTAATACCATATATTTATTGTAATTATTTTTTATCACACTTTTATTATTTTTATAAATAATTCAAAGTGGTGAACATATTGAATGCTCCTTCTTCCTCCTATTTTCCCCACAATAGCAACACTGTGAGAATAGAATAGAATAGAATAGAATAGAATAGAAAAGAATAGAAAAGAATAGAAAAGAATAGAATACTTTATTGGCTAAGTGTGATTGGAAAGACAAGAAATTTGTCTTGGTGTAAAATACTCTCAGTATACATAAAGAAAAGATACATTCGTTAAGAATCAAGAATCATAATGTACAACACTAAATGATAGTCAAAGGGTACAATCAGCAATCAAATCATACTAGGAAACAGTCAATATAAATCATCGGGATACAAGTGACAAAATTACAGTCCTACAATCATAAGTGGGAGGGGATGGGTGATTAGGAGTGATGAGAAGATTAACAGTAATAGTAGTGCACACTTTGTGAGATGGGTTGGGCTGAGAGAGAGAGTAACTGGCCAAAGTCACCCAGTTGGTTTTCATGCCTAAAGCAGGATTAGAACTCACAGACTCTGGGTTTCAGACGTGCAAAGGTCATAGAGGCAAGGATTGGTCATCTACAATTTAGGGAGATAATTGCTTTAGTCTGGCAAGACTGACGTCAGGCCACAAGAACCAAGAACATAATGTGGAGTTACTTCTGAGTATTTTATTGATGTTCAATTACAGACAGAAATATTGCCGGACTAAAGCAACCATCTGCCTAACTATATATACAGATAGTCCTTGACATACAGCCATTCATTTAGTGACCATTAGAAGTTACAATGGTGCTGAAAAAGTGACTTATGACTGATTTTTTCACTTATGACTATTGCAGCCTCCCATGGTCAGGTAATCAAAATTCGGAAGCTTGGTTCATATTTATGATGGTTGCAGTGTTCCGGTGTCATGTGGTCACCTTTTCCGACAAGAAAAGTCAATGGGGAAGCCAGATTTACTTAACAACTGTATTACTAACAACTACAGTGATTCACTTAACTAGAGCAAGAAAGGTCATAAAATTAGACAAAACTCACTTTACAACCATCTTTTTCAGCAACATAAATTTTGGAGTCAGTTGTAGTCAAATGCTGAAGACTTCCAATATGTTCTCTGAAGTGCTAGGGAGGGACTGTGCTTGCCTTCTTCCCGCCTAGGAACTTCCAAGTTCTGCTGCCTCTTTGTCCTGTGGGAAGCAGCCCCTCCCTCCTGGGACTCCAGACTGCATTCCACCACATAAGGGGGGCTATCATTGTTTTAAAGGGCAAGTCATTTCCAGAGAAAGGAAGCACTTTAGAGAGTGCGCTTCAATTTTACTTCTTGATCGGCGGGCACCTTCAGGAGGCCTTCTCTATTCACTTGGATTGGTCAAACAGACTCTCTCTGGGATGGATATTATTATGGATAGCCAGGGCCAGAGCTACATATAGATTCGTAAGTAATACTCTGCATCTTGAATTGCACTTGGAAATATACCAATGGTCAATGCAGCTCCCTCAACACTGCTGTTATATGGCAATAGTGTGATTGCCTGATCATTTCCTAGGCTGCTTCACTTTACATCAGCTGAAGTTTCTGGGTTGTCTTCAAGGCACTGTAACACAAATTACAGTAATCCAGATGCAAAATGAAAGGATGTAGGATGGTAAGACCATATTTAATGTCTGTTTTTATGGATAAGGTCAGAATTGGTGCACTAACCATAGCTGGGAGAAGGTGCTCTAGGCATGGTGGCCATGGCCTCCACCTGTCTCCATCATGATCCGAGTAGCCAGGAAGGTTCCCAAATTTCAGGATAGATAGGCAAAATTGAGAGCCAAAAGTGGTGCAATCCCAGAATCAGTAGTCTTTCAAATAAATAGCCATTCATTCTTGTTTGGGTTGAATCAGTTCTTCTGCATCCAGACTGACTGCCTTCATATATTGTATCTTCCATATTCCCCCATTCAGCCTGGACTGGAGACCTACAGTTTGAAATTGCTCACTTATCAGTCCAAGTAGAACGGACAGGAAACCTGACCAGATGAGCTAATTCTACTTTATTATAAAACTACATTAACAGAATTTTGCAAATCTGAAAGTACAATTCTACCCTGCTACCCTCACCTTTACCGCCTGATAACCTAAGAAAGTTCCTACCTGAGCATCTTGTTCTGTCCCTTGTACTGTACAATTGTGGGCTATGCTCCCTCTTAGCTGACCATTCCTTAGGCAGCATCTCTTCCTCCTCATTCCCAAGGTCATCCCTACCTACCATTACACTTACTGATACCTTATCTTCACCTAGCAGATGATCTCTCCCAGTGGCATCCTTCAGATGTTAAACAGGATGAGAAGAGGACTGACTCTAGTCTAGCTAATTGACTGTCCAAGGGTCAGATGACCACTAAATGAGTCTGTCTACTGAAAAAGGAGCAGAACCAACATACGGCGCCAGCATTTCCCGGGTTTTGCAGGTAGCCATATTGTGGTTGTCATATTGTAGGTTAGTGAAAGGTACAGTAGGTTAAGTCTGCTCCATCCATCGCAGTCTCGCCATATGATGTCCCACTCTCAAGCCCAAGGCCCGATGACCACGGATCTAGCTGATCTGCTTCTTCTTCCAGGTTCTTTGTAATTATTATTCTGGCGAAAGTTGGCCTTTTGGCTACATAGGTGGCTATATAGTGTAGGTCAGAACAATTGGACTTTGATTTTATTATTTATTTATGTATTCTAAAAATTATAGGCTGCCCATCTTGCCTCAGGGTAACTGGGTAGCTTACAGTCATAAAAATAAAAACTACATAAATTAATAAATACATAAGTAATATAAAATCAGAGAGTAATATAAAAGACAGAGAGGGTGAGAACAGGATGGGGGGGGGGGGGGGAAAGGTAAAATCTGTTGTTAATTGATCAACCCCCTCCACTGTGATGCTCCCTCATTAGGGCCTCAAGCTGCTAACAGGCAGAGTTAGTTCTTTAGGCCCTTACAAAAAGTCAGGTTTTGTGACGACAAAATTCAAAACAAGTTCATAATACCTGATGCTTTAGTAATGTCTTCATTGTAAGTTAGACGAGCAAGGCCAATTTTAAGTTGAGGAGACAATCTGTAAGGGCATAAGTCTGTTATTAAGTGAGAAAGACAACATCCAACTGTTGCTGTACTATCTGAAATGGTTAATGAAAGTTCAACTAAAAGGCTAATCCCCTGAGAAATGCAAATCCATTGTTCATGAAGCCTTTTAGAAAACTGCATGATGATAATCTGACTTTAATAAGAGAGTTGGCAGACTGAATTTCCACATGCAGGTTTTTCAAATTTTCACACTTGTCATGAACTTGGGAAATCTATTTCCTTCCCATAGTCAAACATATGTTTGCATTTGCTATATTTGTCTCATGATTTCTCTCTTATCCGTTTGCTAATTCACCAGCTTGATGGTCTGGTATAGTGTTGTAAAATTTTCTGAATGCTATTTTGTTTTCCCACCTGCCTTCTAAATTAACCACCATCAATAATAGGATCAGCAAATCTTGGGGGGGGGGGGGAGTTTAGACTGCATTTCACTGTCATTACAGTTTGTTCATTTTCTAGGCAGCTTCTCCTGGAAACATAATCATTCAGAATATCCTACACCTGCCTTCCAAACAAGGCAACTTGGTTTTAAGAATTTGGTTTCCAAGTCCTGTTGTGACAATGTTCAAAAGGGAGAGGTGCATTATCTATAGGTAGTCCTCAACTTATGAGCGCAACTGAATCCAAAACTTCTGTAACTATGTGAGAAATTTGTTAAGTGAGTTTTGCCCTATTTTAAATTTTTTTTTGCCACATTTGCTAAGGGAATCTGGCTTTCCCCTTCACTTTGTTGGAAGATCACAAAAGGAAATCACATGACTCCGTAACACTGCAACTATCATAAATACAAGTCAGTTGTCAAGTATCCAAATGTAAATCACGTGACCATGGGGATGCTGCAATTGTCATAAGCATGGAAAAAATGGTCATGTCACTATTTACGGTGCCATTTTAACTTCAAACGGTCATTAAATGAATTCTTGTAAATCAAGGACTACCTGTAATGGCCTGAGTGTTAAAAGAATTTTCCTCATCTGAATATAAAATATTGATCAAATCTAAGAGGGCCAGTCTATTGTTAATGCAACTGGTGCTTTAAAGAATTATATTCACAAATCTACTTGAAAATCTGTCCTTCTCTGTAAAATATTCAGTTCAGATATAATCCCAATTATAAAATTACTAAACTGAATTAATGAAGAAACTAAATATTTTGTTAGGTTTTTAGAGATTAATTCTAGGATAGTCCAGCAATTCCTTTTGGGATGCTTTCCCATCACAGGATCCAGCGGTTAAGGCAGTCAATACTGAGTCCTTGTTTTTCTAATTTCTGCAGCTATACGTTAAATGTTTTGTGAATTAATCTTTAAATAGCAATGGAGTTTTTTTAAAAAAAAATTGGCTTTGTGTCTTTAAATCTCAGAGGGCAATTGCTACATTCAGAATGCCTTAATTTCCCCTTGTGTCAGTGCAAAGTAACACAGCTACATTTGTTAACCTAATCCATTTTCATTTGTATCCATAGATTGGCCATCATGTGGTTTGTTTCATTCTGAATTTTAGAGCTGCAAAATATATTTAGTATTTGCCTAATTGCCTCCCTCTCCTTTCTATAACTGCAAATTCAAATAATTGAAAAAAAAGTCTGTTGGTATCTAGCCCTATTGGTTCACAACCTGAATATCTCTAAAAGACAAGTGATTGACAACACAAAACAGCAATGCACGCTACATTAGGAGCCCTCCCCCTCCATTAATTCTCTCATTTTCAGCTGTAGATAGCTCGCCATCGTGAGCATGCTTGGAAACTGTTTCCCATTTTTTGTTTTGCATCTTCCAGTCATTGTCCTCTGTATTTACAAACAATGAGTTGGTGTTTGCAACAGAGTGTTCTAGAAATGAGACCAAAGGCAGCATAGCTCTGCCCAGTATTCCAGCCAATCCCATGCAGGAACCATCTTTGAATGGGGCTGCAACATCACAGGTTCCAGGGTCTGTGGGAATGGAATTTGAAAAAGAAACCTTGCTACTGTTTGTAATAAGAGAACACAGCATTTTATGCAACAGATAAGAGACCCGCATATTTCACAGGGCCCAACCAGTCAAGAAAAGCTGCCTCTTAATTTGTTGGATTTCTGGCAACAGTGCAAGCCTGCTCTTTATCAGATGGAGAGGTTTTTTGCTGTTCACAAGCAGTCCGTTTCTGCCAGGAAATTTCCACTTCAGCAACAGCAGTTAAGGGCTAAAATGCTGGTTCCCTCATAGTTCTTTCCATCCAGCGAAACTCCCTATTTTCTCTAAGCCAAGATTACTTTGCCCAGAACTAAAGAAATGCCTATAATTTGAAGGGTTATAGCAGGGTGTCAAGCTTACATCGTCATGGTGACATCATGTGATGTATTATGACTTTTTTCCCCTTTGCTGAACGGGGAATGGGCGTGGCCAGCACATGATACATCTGGCCCGTGGGCTGTGAGTTTGACACCCCTGGGTTACAGTATACAGTGGTACTTTGGTACTCAACTGCTTTGAAGCTTATCCAATTTGGTACTCAATGCATTTTGACATGAAAATTTTGTCCCAGTGTTCATTGTTTGTTTGGTACTCAACACACAAGCTAGAACTTGTGTCGACTGCCCTGTGATTTGCTTCCTTATTCCTTGTGGAATAATTTGTTTGGTACTTACCATTTTGGGTACTCATCATACCTCCCAGAATCAATTAACAATGAGTACTGAAATACCATTGTAGATTAAGCCCATGTCACACTGAACCAACGGATGCAAAGAGGATGTAAAACGGACAAAAAACCTTGCCATCCGTTGGTTAACGCGATATATCTGTTCTGTACTCACTGCCTCCGTTTTGCTTCCTCTCTATCCGTCCAGCATCCGTTTATGGACGTTTCATCCGCTCAAAAGTTTTGAGCTGCCTGAAACTTTTGTGCGGAAAATGTATCCAGTTCGTCCGTTCTGCATCCGCTACGCATCCGCTAGGCATCGGTTCTGCATCCGTTACGCATCCACTATATCCACTAGGCATCCGCTGCGCATCCACGCAACTCGCATCTGCCCGGACGCAGGGAGGAAGCGGAACGGATGCAGAACGGATGCAGAACGGATGCCTAGCAGATGCAGAATGGAAACAAAGCGTTTAAAATGGAAAAAACGTTCGCAGAGGGGACCTATCTCGGATATTAAGGATGTCTAGAGGATGCTTACAGGATGCCTAGAGGATGCCTAGCAGAACACCTATACTGCCTATAAAAAGGGGGAGCAACTCGCCTGCATCGCACTTTCAGAACAGCAGCCCAGCGGTGCAGACCTCTGCAGCCTTCATCTGGCCCTTCCTCTTCCACAGCATCCAGTCATGTCCACCGTGGATTGTGACAAAGTCCTTTCGGCAGCCACCATCCTTCTGCAACAGTGCGAAGCCATCTGCAGGCTCTGTGAACACTACTGTGAGAAGAAAAGGAGTCTGGGTCTGAAGATGGTTCGCCAGAAGAGCAGGGAAACGGACTGTACAACAAGGTGATGGTGGAGCTCAGGAGCGAAGACACTCGGGCGTTCCAGAACTTCATGAGGATGCCTCCAGCCATGTTTGACGAAGTTGTGCAGCGGCTGACACCCAGGTTGACCAAGGCAAACACCAACTTCCGGCCCAGCCTGGAACCTGGGCTCAAGGTGGCACTCACTCTGCGCCACCTGGCATCAGGGACCTCCTACAGGAGCATGCAGTACGGCTGGAGGGTGCCATCCAACACCATCAGCATTGTGGTCAGAGAAGTGGTGCACGCCATCATCGAAGAATACAAGGAGCTCCTCCAGTACCCCTCCACTGAAGAAGGATGGAAGAAAGTTGCAGAGCAGTGGTATCAGAAGTGGAACTTACCACACACCGTTGGAGCCATAAATGGCAAACACATGGCCTGCAAATCTCCAGCCAACTCGTGGTCCACTTATTTCAACTCCAAGGGCTTCTTCAGCATCATCCTCTTCACCATGGTCGATGCTGACTACAAATTCATGTACATCGATGATTCAGGCAATGGCTCCTCTTCAGATGCCCAGGTATACAACGCCAGTCACCTCAAGGAGGGGCTGGAACGCAACCTCATCATGGGCTTCCCAGATCCAGAACCCCTGCCCAATGACACACAAGATGTGCCCTACTTCATCGTGGGGGATGACGACTTCTCCCTCACAACCTACCTCATGAAGCCCTACACCTCCAGACTCCTCACCCGTGAAGAGAGGATTTTCAACTACAGGCTGTCCAGGGCAAGGCGGGTGGTGTAGAATGCCTTTGGCATCCTGGCCAACAGGTTCCAGGTACTTCTCACCACCATGCAGCATTGCCCAGAGACCGTGAGGAGGATTATGGAAGCTTGCTGCATCCTGAACAATCTCATGCGCACCCGCTACCCAGTCTTGCAGAACAGGCTCGTGGACCTCCAACAAGCCAATGGGGACATGGAGCCTGGGGAATGGAGGCAAAGGCGAAACCTGATCGACACTGAGGATGTGCAAGGCCCCAACAGAGCCTCACATGAAGCGAAGAAGCAGCGCAACCTCCTGAGACAATGGTGCAACTCCCCAGCTGGAGCAGTGGAGTGGCAAGACAGGATGGTAGATGCTTAATGGATGCTTCCTTCAGCCTGTCTCATCACACGGATGAGATGGGGCCATGTATGTTTGGTTCGCCTACAATGAACAGGGCGTTTAATAAAGAGTTGTGTTTATGTTGACATGTGTGGATAATTATCACATTATTATTGATAATAAAGGGCCGTCGGTGTGGCACCTGGGAGGGTGGACCATACAGTCCCACTATGCTTGCACTGGAGGTTTATCTATCCCACTGCTATCCTAACCCATCCCCCAGCTATTACCCATCCCACAGGTATCCCTAACCCATCCCAAAGCTATCCTTACCCATCCCACAAGCATGCAAAGGCTTAAACCATTTCTAAAAGTTTCCAGCAAGACTTTATTAAAAAAAAGAAATGAAACAAGTGTGTGAATCATAAATAGACTTTATTAACAACAAGCTATAAGACAAAAATGAGTCTCTAGCACTCCTCTTGGTCACTCAGTCTCAGGGGTGAAGGGTGCAGGTGCTGTGGAGGTGGCTGGTGCTGGAGTGCTTGTCATCAGCTCCTCCAGAAGCAAAAGCAGCAGAAGCGCCAGCCCCAGAAGAGCGAGCCCGTGCTGCAGAAGCCCCAGCAGAACCAGAGTGAGGGCCAGGGGGCGGGATGGTAGCCCTGTCCCTCTTGCCAGGGCTGGCAGCAGATGGCTGAGGCTTGCTGTGCTTCCGCATGGTTGTGGGGTTGCTGGCTGGCAGGGAGGTGGCAGGAACCAAGGCTGGCAGGAAGGCTGGCAGGGGGGCTGGCACCAAGGCAGGCAGGAAGGCTGGCAGGGAGGCAGGCACCAAGGCTGGCAGGCAGGCTGGCAGGCAGGCTGGCACCAAGGCTGGCAGGCAGACATAAACCAAGGCGGGCAGGAAGGCAGGCAGCAAGGCTGGCAGGCAGACCGGCTGGCAGCAAGGCTGGCAGGGAGGCTGGCAGCAAGGCTGGCAGGGAGGCTGGCAGCAAGGCTGGCAGGCAGACATGCAGGCAGGGCAGGCAAGGCAGTCGATGTGTCCGGCAGCAGGTCTTTCCTCTGAATGGTGACCTGCTTCTGAGCTGCTTCCGTTATATCCACGGGGCGGACGCAATGCATCCTCCCCGCATGCGCAGTGAACGCCAGGCATCCATTAGGCTTCCACTGTGCATCCGCTAGGCTTCTGCTCTGCATCCGCTTCATCCATTCGGCATCCATTCGGCATCCGCTCTGCATCCGCTCTTTCCGTTCCGCGTCCGCTTCGCTGAGCCCCCCCGGAAGCCCTGCGGATATGCCACCCACTCCCATCCGCTCCCATCCGCTTCCATCCGCTGGGCTTCCGTTCCGCATCCACTTTGCATCCGCCCTGCGTCCTCCCCGTGTCCATGTTATCTGCTCTGGTTATGCAATTTTTCGCCCCTTTTGAGAGCGGATAACAACGGATGGAACATTTTGTTCGTCCGTTGTGTCCTTTTTGCATCCGTTGGCCAGTGTGACATGGGCTTTAGAAAGGTCAGCCCACAGACATGATAAAAAAAATTAGTGTGCTAGCTTAGAGCTCTCTCATCCAGTCACTTTTAACAAATTGCTAAAACCCACAAAAATATCTAGTGCATTTCACAACCCCTGTGAGTTGCAATCATGAAAATATGAAACGTTGGCTTTTGTGCTTTCCCCAATCTTTGTAACTATGGTTTCATGTTACTTACAGCGGCTGAAATGGGAGAGAAAGGGAGGTGTGTTTGAAATTAACAAGATACTAAAACTCTGGGGAAGAGAAAGAGATGCGTTTTTCTGAGGATGACGTTTCTAACAATGGGGAAATCAAGACTGTCTCTACAAACACTGCAGAGCAGCAGCCTTGTGAATAAAACAGCAGCCTTTCAAAAAAATTGCAGCAGAACCAGTGAAAAAAAATGGTGATCTCAATGCCATCTAGGTCAGGTTGAGAATCATCACTTTAGAAATGGTTCCAAACAGAATCTTTGTTTAGATGTTTCTACCCAGGACTCTGTTAATTTTTCTGTTTTAGTATTTGCAACATGAGAAGAAAAAAATGCCAATTCAATCGTTTCATAGCTTATAATTCAATCAGTAACCTTCATTGTAAACATGTTTAGAACTCATTTAACAATAAGGTGCCCTTGATGAAGTCGTTGTTAATTATATACAGTAGTAGAAATGGGTATTAGGAGATTGTCAATAGGAAGGCCATTCCTTTTAAGACAAAGAACTAAATACATTCACAACCAAAATGATAAACCTGCATTACACAAATGCCATAAACTGAATTCCTTGTAGGCTGTTGTGTGGTTTTGCATTACAAATACAGTAACCTTTATACAAATGCTGGGAAATACAGTTTCTCTCTGTTGCATTCATCTGTGACCTTTACAGGAGCAGCTGGGTCCTGCTGACAAAATTTCCATTTCCTGACCGGGTCAAAAACATTGGCATTCCCAACATTAATCAAGAAACAACTGAGGGGCGTGTGTGTGTGTGTGTGTGTGTGTGTGTTTATGTGTTCACAGGGGAACTAAGAAGGTCTTGGTCAACTTTCCTTGAAACAGCAACACAAAAGTTACTCAACTTTCATATCCACACAATCAATGGTAATCTATTTACAAACTAATCTATAAACATAAATGTTAGGAAACAATTAGTCACCTGATTCAACTCTACCTGTCCACAGAAGTTCATTGGATGATAGCCACTGTTTCACTCTAATCTATCTAGAACTGTAGAATTTAAATTCCACATTTATCTAGCTACCTTAGGCATCTGTTGAAGACAGTTCCATCTCACAAAAACGTACATATTTTAATAAAATATGTTAGTTGGAAAAGGTGCTACCAGGTTCCTGATTTATTAACCTTAGAAAGTAACATGGCTGTCCTCCTGCAATGCTGTGTATGTTGCATTACTGAAGGAAACATTGTAAATTTAATAAATAAAGTGAGATATTAAGCCCATGTCACACTGGCCAACGGATGCAAAAAGGACACAGCGGACGAGCAAAATGTTCCATCCGTTGTCATCCGCTCTCAAAAGGGGCAAAAATTTGCATAACCAGAACGGATAACACGGACGCGGGGAGGACGCAGGGCGGATGCAAAGCGGATGCGGAACGGAAGCCCAGCGGATGGAAGCGGATGAGAGTGGATGGCGCATCCGCTAGGCTTCTGGGGGGCCTCAGCAAAGTGGACGCGGAATGGAAAGAGCAGATGCACAGCGGGTGCACAGCGGATGCACAGCGGATGAAGCGGATGCACAGCGGATGCACAGCGGATGAAGCGGATGCACAGCGGATGCACAGCGGATGAAGCGGATGCAGAGCGGAAGTCTAACGGATGCACAGCGGAAGCGGAACGGATGCCGAGCATTAATTGAGCATGCGGGGGGGTGCATTGCGTAAGCCCCCCCGGATATAAAGGGAAGCAGCTCGCACGTGGCCAGCATTCCGAGGAAAGACCTGCTGCTGGACACTTCAAGTTCCTTGCCTGCCCTGCCTGCATGCCTGCCTGCCAGCCTTGCTGCCAGCCTGCCTTCCAGCCAGCCTTGGTGCCTGCCTGCCTGCCTGCCTTCCTGCCAGCCTACTTGCCAGGCTTCCTGCCAGGCTTCCTGCCAGGCTTCCTGCCAGCCTACCTGCCAGCCTTCCTGCCAGCCTACCTGCCAGCCTTGGTGCCTGTCTGCCAGCCTTGGTGCCTGGCTTCCTGCCAGCCTTCCTGCCAGCCTTGGTGCCTGCCAGCCTCCCTGCCAGCCAGCAACCCCACAACCATGGGGAGGAAGCGAAAGCCTCAGCAGCCTGCCGCCATCCCTGGCAAGAGGGACAGGGCCAACCTCCCGCCCCCTCCCCCTGACTCTGCTTCTGCTGGGGCTTCTGCTGAAGCTGCTCCTGGCGGTGGTGCTTCTGCTGGTGCTTACTCTGTTGAAGTTGCTCCTGGTCCTGCTCGTCCTGCTTGTGCTCCTGGTCTTGCTCGTCCTGCTCGTGTTCCTGGTCCTGCTCATGCTCCTGGACTTGCTGGCCCTGCTGGTGCTTACTCTACTGCTGCTGATCCTGGTCCTGCTGGTCCTGCTGCTGCTGATCCTGCTGGTGCTGCCGCTGCTGCTGCTGCTGCTGCTGCTGCTGCTGGTCCTGCTGCTGGTGCTGATCCTGCTGCTGCTGCTGCTGATGATGATGATGATTATGATCCTGCTGGTGAGGATGATGATGATGATGATGATGATCCTGCTGGTGCTGCTGCTGCTGGTGGTGGTGTGGAGGACCAGCCCCTACTACCTGGGAGCCCCTCTGATGAGGGCCCATCTGGTCCTGCCAAAGGGAGGAAGAGGCATATGCCGCAACGGGAGAGGAGGCAATACTATATTGAGGAGGCGCATGAGGATGAGGTGCTGGAGTGGCTGAGAGAGAACGACTATCTGTGGCGGAAGGGACACCGGCTGTACAGGGACACCAAGCGGAAGCAGGCTGCTTGGAGAGAGAGGGCGGAGAGTATGGGTTACACTTCGGAGGTGCTCCTCGGCTGGTGGAAACATATGCACACCTGGTACGGGAAGCTACACCTGAAGAAATCTGGCCAGGCCACAGTAAAGCTGACGGACAGAGAGACCTACGTCATGGCCAGGTGCAGCTTCCTGGAGGGTGAGATCCGCCACCGAGGAGCACCAGGAGCCCCTCTCACAACCCTCTCTCTCCGGCAGCCTGCTGAGACCCAGTACTCTTCCGGCCGAGAGTCAGTCCCTGTCTCCAGCCTGTTCTGCAAGACTGGGTAACGGATGCGCATGAGATTGTGCAGGATGCAGCAAGCTTCCACGATCCTCCTCACGGTCTCTGGGCGATGCTGCATGGTGGTGAAAAGTACCTGGAACCTGTTGGCCAGGATGCCAAAGGCATTCTCCACCACCCGCCTTGCCCTGGACAGCCTGTAGTTGAAGATCCTCTCTTCACGGGTGAGGAGTCTGGAGGTGTAGGGCTTCATGAGATAGGTTCTAAGGGAGAAGGTGTTGTGTCAGCCGCTGCACAACTTTGTCAAACATGGCTGGAGGCATCCTCATGAAGTTCTGGAATGCACGAGTGTCTTCGTTCCTGAGCTCCACCATCAGCTTGTTGTACAGTCCGTCCTCTGCTCTTCTCCCGATCCATTTTCGGACCCAGACGCTTCTTGGCCACCTCTTTTTCTTCCCGTAGAGTTCACAGAGCCTGTAGATGGCTTCGCACTGTTGCAGAAGGATGGCGGCTGCCAAAAGGACTGTGTTACGATCCACGGTGGACATGACTGGATGCTGTGGAAGAGGAAGAGTCAGATGTAGGCTGCAGAGGTCTGCACAGGTGGGCTGCTGGTCTGAAAGTGAGATGCAGGTGAGTTGCTCCCCCTTTTTATAGGCAGTATAGGTGTCCCTTTGCATCCTCTAGGCATCCTCTAGGCATCCTGTAGACATCCTTAATATCCAAGATAGGTCCCCTCTGCAAACGTTTTTTCCATTTTAAACGCTTTGTTTCCATGCTGCATCCGTTCTGCATCCGTTCTGCATCCGTTTCGCATCCGTTCCGCTTCCTCCCTGCGTCCGAGCAGATGCGAGTTGCGTGGATGCGCAGTGGATGCCTAGCAGATATAGCGGATGCGTAACGGATGCGTAACGGATGTGTAACGGATGCGTAGCGGATGTGTAGCGGATGCAGAATGGACGAACTGGATACATTTTCCGCGCAAAAGTTTTGGGCAACCCAAAACTTTTGGAGCGGATGAAACGTCAATAAACGGATGCTGGACAGATAGAGAGGAAGCAAAACAGAGGCAGTGAGTACATCGCGTTTTCGAACGGATGGCAAGCTTTTTTGTCCGTTTTACATCCTCTTTGCATCCGTTGGTTCAGTGTGACATGGGCTTTAGCAATCCTTGGTTTTTCTGGATAGATACAAAAAGGGCAGATAAACCAAAACAGCTCTCTGCTTTATTCTCAAGAGACACTGATTCACATGGATACACAGTAGTCTTGTTTGCACAAAGTGGTAGGTCACGAATTCTGGCTTCCTTAGCCTACAAGCTATACATTTACTGCAAAAGGGAAATTTGTCCTGCAATTACCATTTTTACCTCTTGGTTTAACCATTATACTGAGGTTGGATCATTAATAAAAATTAGGGGGAATTGCAAGTCAGATAATGAAAAATAATGCCAACAAACAGAGGCTTTTAATTCTAAATAGCACCAGCCTGGAAACTTGTGCAAGGGTCTGAAAACAATAGATGCTGAGCTTGTCAGCTAGAAAGCTGACAGCCCAGGTTTGAGACCCGAGTGCAGCATGAGGTAAGCTCCCATTAATTGCCTCACCTCCTGCCCACCTAGCAATTTGAAAGTATGCAAATGCAATTAGATAAATAGGTACCACTTGGGTGGGAAGATAACAACATTCTGTGCCCTTTGGCGTGTAGTCATGCTGGCCACATGGACACAGAAGTGTCTTTGGACAGTGCTGGCTCCCACAGCTAGGAAATGGAGATGAGCACCACCCCTCTAGGTCAGACACAACTGGACAGAGGAAACCTTTAACTTAGTTGAACCTTTTTTGATCCTAGATCAGAGCTTCCTATTGGAGGAGCAAAATGGTTTATCTTCCCTATTGGAAAATTGGAACAGCCTGAAAGGAGCACAGATTCCAGACTTGAGCCTACAAGTTAAAAAAAAAGGGGAAATAGGGAATTCAAGAAGAAATCATATAATTAACATTATGTGTTGTTTGACTAGAGTTTACACTCCCATGTGGTAAAAATGTTGGTCAAAATGGGTTTTTGTTTTTGTTTTTTAAAAAACTGAATGGCACAAGTAGTACAAATGATCAAACCTACCAGAATGTGGTGGGTCTGAAAACTAAATTAAATTAACTTTAACAAATTAAGAGGCTTCTTTCCCAACTTTAAAATAAAGGTGTCATAGTATTGGGAATTTAAGTGTATGTAACTTTTTAAATATTTGTTCTTTTCCTTTTGCTTTTAGCAAATACCAGTCATATTCTGTGACATGTAATGACATTGTCAAGGGTTTCGGGCACAACATAAGCTATGGATGGATTTGAATTTATAGCACAATGTTTGTCTACAGCTACTGTTCTTTCTAAGGCCCGGTCCCACTGCACTTACGGATACAAAGAGGATGTAAAATGTTAAAAAAAGCTTGCCATCCGTTGGAAAACGCTATGCATCCGTTGTGTACTCATTGCATACGTGTTTCATACGCTCTATCTGTTGAGCATCCGTCCACTGCGATTTCATCCGCGCAAGAAGTTTTGAGCTGCACAAAACTTTGTGAACGGATGAACTTTCTGCTGTGTATGATGTAAATCCATGACATACGAGCAACAAATGTTCTATGTCCTTTTAGCATCCGTTAAATGTCTGCTGTAACCTCTCTGCATCCTCTGGGCATCCTCGCAACTCACATCCGCTGCAGCTGAAAACGGAAAGAGGGAGGAAACAAAAGGTACATGGAACGTCTACACAGTGTCAGTAACACGGAAATAGAAAGGATACACAGTGAATGGTTTGCATCCGATATATATCTGCGCGGCATCCCCTTTCTTTCCTTTAGGCGTACGTGATGCATCCGCTTCATTGCTATGCGTCCGCTTCGAAATTATCCTCCGGAACCCCTTCGGAGGTGTCATCTTCCTATGAACATCCATTTAACACCCCACTACATACTACCCACGTCCATTCTTTTCCGTTCTGTTTATGCAAATTTTCGCCACTTTTTGGAGCGGATGACAACGGATGGAGCCACCCCCGAAATTTTGCTCGTCTGCTGTGTCCTTTATGCATACGTTTTGCATCCATCGGCCAGTGGGACCAGGCCTTTAAGGCTGTACCAGAATGTCCTTCAGAAGCTGGGCTTTTAGGGCAAAATCACCCCACCATCAGCTCTTACTAAAAGAGGAAGGATTGCTTTCTGTGTCATCTTCTCATTCAGGATCAGTCATTCAAAGAGCCTTGAGGCTTTGCCAGATGTTTTCATAATCTAAATCAGTGTTTCTTAACCTTGGCTGACTTGAACCCAGGCTTAGACCACGCTCTCCACAGCAAATCAATTGTCTCGCAGGAAGCTGACCCTCTTTCCCTTATCAATTTATCATCTCCTTAAAAGGAAGCATAAAGCTATATATTCCACAGTGAGCATATAAATCTGTAAATCACAAACACTGCTGGCATCATTTAGACCAGTGTTTCTCAAGCTTGCCAACAATAGGATGTTTTGCGCCCCTGCTTCATGCTGTTTTTGTATGACACAAAATTTCATAGCCATTTTGGGAACATAAGTTGCTACTAAAACTGTAGTTATGTTTTTGTTTTATCTGCTTAGTTTTGGCTAAGTATGTTCTGCAACACCAGCCACTGGCTTTCATTCATTCAATTATTTTTAAAAATTGATGATGTGGCCTCAAGTCACGTTCAACTCCTACGGACCACTTAGATAGATTTTCTACATGATGACCTATCCCTAAACTAGTCTTTCTGGTCTCCCAGCAGTGCATTCATCACCCCCTTTCTATCTATCTTTCTGCTGGTCATCCTCTTTTTCCTTTCTTTCCACCTTCTTCAATGAACCATGTTTATGACTTAATGCAGCATAACAGTTCTTCCCAGTCTTAGCAATTCTAGGAGGTGTGGACTTCAATTCCCAGAATTCCCCAGCTAGCCATAGTGGTTGGGGCATTCTGGGAATTGAAGTCCACAACTCTTAAAGTTGCTAATGTTGAGAAACATTGAAAACACTGCAATCCTTTGTGGAGGATTCAGATTGAGAGCTGATACATTTTTACCGGTAGTCGTTAGAATTTTTATTCAACGTAGTTCAGCTTTTACCCCACCGAACCACATAAGTAGCTCATTGTTCATACTAGATTGGTCCAAAGCTTATTAAAAAAGAATGGGTGAAAAAGAAGGCTGAAAAATAAGTATAATTATACTTGTTTTCCCCAAAATGGAGTCAATAAACAGGACTGGTTAAACATCTGCAAAGGTTGATCCTCTGAGGATATATATTCTGTTATGAATCTGAAATTGAAGGCATTGCAGCGGACTGCATGGCAGAAAAGAGAGAGCCAGGTGACTTAGCAAGCTCCAAAGAAAGCAGAAATGACAGCAGCAGATGGCTTGATAAGTACAAACAAAGGAAGAAAGCTTGATTTCAAAACCAAAAGGCAGCAAATGGCATAACAATGGAGGAAAAGGAATTAGAGACATGTTGCCTTCAATATATCTGCTTCACAAAAGAACATCATTGGTATCTCTTGGCAGCTTACAAATGACAGGTAGGCTCATTCAAAGACTGAAAAGAGAAATTAATTCAGCAAACAGCCACATGTTCTAGGCCAGCAGCTGCTTGTTTCTCAGGAAATGCAGATGTTTTCCAGTATTGTGGGAGACAACCCACAGTGGTCTGATTGATATAGCCACTTGCGTGATGGTTACACTGAGAAAGACAAAGGGTCCAGCAGCAGTAGAGAATAAAAGAAACATGCCTGTGGCAAAGTATACCAACATGTACACCTGGGTACACAACAAGAGAACAAAGGAGCTTTCAGGGAAAGCAAATGATGTGAGTTTAAAACATTTCCTGGATTCAAAAATGGAAAAAAAGAAAAGAAAAAGAAAAAGCAACTTGAAATAATAAGCGTTCGAACAAATCATTCTAATTTTTTTTTGTACTACAGTATCCTCCCAATTTTTTTTCTTCCTTGTATTTTTCCCTCAAGTGCAAGATTTACTTTTTTCAGCTCAAGAAAAAAAATCCATTGGTTGTGAAAATAATTGACCAACCCAAGCCAGATATCATGTTCTGAGAGAGAATGATCAACCCAAAGCCACCCAGCTAGCTTTCATGCCTAAGGCAGGACTAGAACTGACAGGTAGCTGGTTTCTATCCTGAAGCCTTAACCATTAGAGCAAAGTGGCTCTCTTTGCATCCTTTCACAATGATTTATTTAAAATAATGTCTCTCATCCATCTCCCCCAGCAGCATTATATGTAGCAGTTGTATGGTATACAGCAGGGGTGTCAAACTCAATTTTGTTGAAGGCTGTATCAGGGTTGTGTTTGACCTTGGGGGGGGGGGGCAAGGTGGACATGGCCAGCTTGATGTCACTTGTGTCAGGTGCCTGTGGCCCAAGTGCTTTGTCAGTGAAAAACAGGTTCCCGAGCTCCATTTTGGGATGCGATGGGCTCCTGCAGCAAAAACGGAGCTCAGGAGAGCCGCGTGCACCCCTCATGAGCTCCATTTTCACCAGCAGAGACACCACAGGCTGGTCTTTCACTGTTTCCAGCGCAGGCCTTAGATTTGGCATTGTGGGCCAAATCTAAGCACTCTGTGGGCCGGATTCGGCCCACGGGCCTTGAGTTTGATACCCCTGGTATCAATGGTGGGATTCAAATATTTTTACTACTGGTTCTGTGGGCATGGCTTGGTGGGTAAGGCGGGGAAAGATACTGTAAAATCTCCAGTCGGAGGTGGTATTTGCCGGTTCTCCAAACTACTCAAAATTTCTGCTACCGGTTCTCCAGAACTGGTCAGAATCTGCTGAATACCACCTCTGCCTGGTATCTAGTACTAAATCCCTAGTTGGAGCCTGTTAGTAAATTATCCTAACTGTGGATGGCCTGGCGTTATTATTTCAGAACTGAAATAATCCATTTTACATGCTAGACTATACAATCTGATGCTTCCCAGGTGTTGGACCAATTGGTTTTATTAGGTTTTATTTATTTTTGTACTTAGTGAGGATTATTTCTAGTAGAGACACACAGTGAATTGTGCTGCATATTATTATAGTTCTTTTTATTGTAATGAAAATTAAAGATTGCATTCATGTAATCATTGGAGTCAAGTTTCACTTTAAAAGCCTTTATTTTTATATATATGAGTACTTCAATATATTCTGTGTTATGTATTTACGCCTTGCAATCCAATGTACATCCTAAATACGCCAGTCTGGAAAAGATCATAAGTGAATGTGTAAAGATAGTCCATATTTAGTGACCACAATTGGGACCAGCAATTAAATTATAAAGTAAAATGGTCACTGAGTGAAACTGTAACTGTGCTTCTGATCTTACTTCATTTTTCCTTTGCTTTGCAGACTTGCAAAGTTTGTAAATGCAAGGATTAGTCACAAGATTACTTTTTCTTTACTGTCGTAACTAAACAGGTGCTAAATGAGGCAGTGCTAAATGAGAATTATTTCTATAGGATTCCATAATTATCCCGCTGATTTGTACAGGACTTAAATAATGTTGTTTATAGTTGAAGATCTTTTATAATATTGGCAACAGAGAAATCACAGGATGTGCATAAAAATAAAACAGTGGATTTTAAACTGTAAAAAAGAAGTATGAAATCATGACAGTGATTCTGGATTGGGTAATTCTTGAGCAATCTTTTGCACAATATTACAGATCTTATATCTGCTGTACAAATGTTATTTTGAATTTGAACCAAAAGGTGCAGAAACAGAAGCCTCCTCTGTTAAATATTTGTAATTGTTCCAGTAAATAAGAACAGAAGAGGAAACAACCTTGCATAAAATATCTTCTCAGCCTCTGATACTTTTCTTCTTCTTAGACTCTATCAGGAACAAAGTAGAGGTAGTAGGTTTAAGGCTTGGAAGCAGTACTTGTTTTCTAATTGACAATATTGTCCTTGGGTTTATGCAATGGTCATGGTTTCTTTCCCAATAACAATTGGCTGGGCTGCACATCACAATATGGCATTATCCATGATTTACTACCATAGTGCTACCATTTCTAAGCTGGACCAGCACTAGACCAGTGTCCTGCAACCTTTTGGACACCAGGGACTGCTTCCCTGGAGAAAGATTTTTCTGTGGACAGGAGTGGGGGTGGTTTTGCATGCTGTCTGTGTCGAAGCGCGGGAAATCAGGAGACAGGAGACCAGCGTAATTTCAGCTCTTTATTCAAGGTATAGATCTGTGTACCCTTTAGTGAGCCATGGCAGCTCTTCTTAGAGAGCTAGCCGGCAGCTCTTACCCAATGACAGCTTTCTGAATCTCCCGTGATCGGTTCGTCCAATCACGGGAGATTCCTTACTAACCAATCACCGTCTTGTGTCTCGGCCAATCACATTGTAGTTCGTTTCAGCCAATCAAGTTAGGGTATTAAAAGAATGTTAATATGTAACACCCCTCCTCTCTTGGTATGGCAGGGCTTTTTACTTGCCTACTTGACCTGCACAGTTCAGTTGCTGCGTGGTCTTCAGCTAGTTTGGAAGGGATCTTCGTTGCTCCTGCTCTTCTCCATGGAACCGCCTGGAAAGGTGAGTCAGGCCTTTTGCCACAACTCCCACCCGGTCTACTGGGTTCGGTCGAATTGTCGGCTTCTTTGTTCCCGGCCGGTCTTTCCCGGCTGGTTGAGCTGGCTTGACTGTTCCTTCCAGGCAAGGTTCCGAGTGGGTCATCTTCCTCTGGTACCCTTCGGCTGCCTTCATTTTCCAATGAGTATTGTTGGTTTCTTGTATTTAGCAGTGTTTGTATTTCTGGTTCGGTTTGCATTGGTTGGGCCCGTTCGGTTTGTTGTTGTCGCATTTCCTCTTTCTTTTTGATGGTTGTTTGGGGTTTCCCGCCCCTCTAGTTTTTTTATTAGAGTCTGTTTGCAAGTTTTGTGGGTTTTCGGTGCTGTTTAAAATTATTTTTGATCATATTTGGTTGACATGCCGTTTCCAGTTTCTTCTGTTTCCAGCTGGTACGACCGGGGCCCTGTTACTTGGGTTATTGTAGCGGGTACCCATAGTGGGTCCCCTAAAAATGTTTTAGCGTAGATCATGTCTCCCAGATTAAATGCCCGGTACTGGCTGGATGAGTCTGGTGGTTTTTCTGGATTGTAAGTCGGGTGAAGTCTGTCTCGATGGGATCGGAGTTTTCTTCCCATCAGGAGTTCTGCAGGGCTTTTATCAGTTTTGGCACTTGGTATTATGTGCTGTATTGTTAATAGTTTATTTATTTTGTCGTGTATGTTACCAGTGTCCATCTTTTCTAAAGCGTCTTTGGTGTATCTGACCATTCGTTCCACCTGCCCGTTCACCGCTGGATGAACAGGCGCTGTCAATGCGTGTCGGATTCCCCGTTCTGCGAGGAATTGCTCGAATGTCAATGCCGTAAATTGTGGCCCGTTGTCAGATACTATCAAGTCAGGTAGGACGTGGGTGCTGAAAAGTCTGTTTAGTTGTTTTGTAACTGCCTCCGTCATGGTAGATCGCATTAGGCTTACCTCCAACCAGTTGGAGTAAGCGTCTACTGCGATCAAGAAAGTGTGCCCTTTTGTGGGTCCCGCAAAGTCTATATGGACCCTTGACCATGATCCCCTTGGTGTTTCCCACTGGAGGGTTGGTGCTTCGGGTGGGTTTGGTCTGGATTGCTGACATTTGTCACATGTAGCCACCCAGGTTTCAATGGTTCTGTCTATCCCTGGCCACCATACGTAGCTTCTGGCTAGGGATTTCATTTTCACAATGCCTGGGTGTTCCTCATGCAACATGTGTAATACTTTTTTTTGTAAGCTGTCTGGAACTACCACTCTATTGCCCCATAGTATACATCCCTTTTGGGAGGATAATTCAGTTTGCCAGTTTCGGAAGGGTTTAAACTGGTCACTGCTTTCTGTTTCCGGCCACCTTTTTACCACCCAGTTCAAAACTCATGCCAGTTTGCCATCTTTGCTCATCTCTCTCACAATGTCTGATGCGGTTGTTGGTAGGTTGGGCAATGTCTCTATTTGCAGGGTGGATGTGGTGGGTGCAGGGTCATCTTCATCATCTGTTAAGGGGCAACGGCTTAGTGCGTCGGCATGCAAGATGCATTTCCCTGGGCGATGTATCAGTTGGTAGGTATAGGCGGCAAGGAACTCAGACCACCTTGTCATCCGGGGAGACAGTATGTTGGGTGTGGCCTTGTTTCCTGCAAGGATCCCCAGTAGTGGTTTATGGTCGGTGATGAGGGTGAAGTCCCTACCGTATAAGTACTTGTGAAACCGCTTCACGCCGGTAACCTCTGCAAGTGCCCCCTCGTTGAGCTGGCTATAATTTATTTCTGCCTTTGATAGTGTTTTTGAGAATTAAGCAATCTGTGCTTCTCTCCCGTCTGGCAGGGTATGGGTTTGTATAGCTCCGATGCCGAATGGAGAGGCGTCGCAGGTTACCATTAGTGGTAGGGTCTCGCTGTACTGGATGAGGACTGATTGTGATGTGAGGAGGTCTTTTATGTTCCGGAAGGTGGCCTCCTCCCACTTGCCCTAGGACCAGACAGACGTCTTGTCGAGCAACCTATGCAGAGGTTTCGCTGTTGTTGCCTTCTGTGGCAAAAAGACATTGTAGAAATTGATTAGTCCCAGAAAGGCTTGTAATTCTGCCTTATTTTGAGGTCTCGGGGCTTCCTTTTTTGCTTTTATTTTTTTGTGTGTCGGGTGGATTCCATCTTTGTCCACCAGATATCCCAGGAACTCAACCTTTTCAGTGCATAACTGGCACTTTTCTTTTTTGACTTTAAGTCCTGCATTTTTAAATTTTTGTAGGACTTCTCTGAGTCGGTTTCTCAATTGTCTTTTGTCTTTGGCCGCTACCAACACGTCATCAAAATATGGCATGACTCCCTTAATTCCTTGGAGTGATTGTTCCATTAAACTCTGGAACACCCCTGGTGCCACACTGACTCCGAATTGAAGCCTTTTGCACTGGAAAGCCCACTTGTGGGTCACGATAGTTTGCACTTCTGCAGTCTCGGCATTGGCGGGCAGCTGTTGATATGCTTGCGCCAAGTTGAGCTTCGCAAATACTTTTCCTCCCCCGAGTGAGTGTAGGAGGTGCTGTACCACGGGACTGGGTATGCACTTTGTTGCAGTGCATTGTTAAGTGTCGCTTTATAGTCCCCACAAATTCTTACAGACCCGTCTGGTTTGATTGGGGTGACTATTCGGGTCTCCCAGTGTGCATGATCTATTGGTTCCAGGACCACTTGTGCAATGAGCTTATCTAATTGTTCATCTATTTTTGGTTTGAGGGCGAATGGAACTCGTCTTGGTTTGAGACGGATTGGGGCAATATTGGGGTTCAAGCTAAATGATATTGAGGACCCCCGGTACTTGCCTAATTGTCCGTCGAACACTTCTTGGAATTCCTTCATCAGCTCCTCTTCCCAGTCTGTTTCCTCAACATGGTTGATACCCATCACCTCAATCCCTAATGGCACGAACCATTCCAGACTCAGCAGGCTTGGGCCGTCTCTGTCGACAATAGTGAATGGAAGTACTTTTCCATGTTTTTTGAAGGTTACATGGAAGTGTCCAATTCCTATTACGGGGATTCTGTTGCCCTGATAGTCTTTAATGGTGAGTCTCTGGTTCTCCAGCTCTTGTTTCTATAAGCTGGGCACTAACCTCTTAATTGTGTCCCAGGACACCATGGAGAGGTATGATCCTGAGTCCACCTCCATTCTGCACGGCCTGCCTTCAATGCTGACCTGCACGTGTACTTTTCTTGTGTCTGAGTTATCTGAATGGCTGATTGTGACCGTTTGGTGGGTTTCTTCCCGTTGTCTGGTCTTGCTGAACCGCTTGCTTCGGTTTTCGCGGTTCCATCGGTTCTCTGTGAATCTGTCTCGGTCTCTGGGAGGCATATTGTCACGTCGTTTTGGGCTGGAGTTCCATTTGTTTCGGCAGACCTTGGCGATATGCCCCCATTTTTCACAGTACCAGAAAATGGTACTGACCTTTGTGGATTGGGAGCTCTTCCACTAGATAACAGCAGACCTGCAGAAAAATTTTAAAATATAGTGGCTGTCTGGATTTGAGGCAACCCAGATATGAGGCCTCACCTGTGTTTGTGCACATGTGGGCACACACATTAGTCATCAAACCATATTTACTGCAAAATGTTGGGCACACCCTAAATTAAGTTACTCCAAGTTATAATAATAACTTTAAGTACCAACTCATGACTTTTAAGGAGCATTGTGCAAGCTCACTGCCTCAATTTACCTATAGCTGTGAGGGTTGCTTGCCATTATCATGGCCCTACATGGCAGAAGAACTGGTTATTTGTAGGACCATTTCTCCCTAAAAAAATCTGCTTGTCCTACTAGATTAGATAGAGTAGGAAAGCTCCACATCCCTTCCTTGAAATCCTACCAATTAGCGGGACCCCAGAAGTGCACCTCTTCTGTGGCTGCCCCTACCTTATGGAACACTCTCCTGGCCCAGTGATCTGGCAGCTCTCCCCACCCCAGCCTTTTAGCCTTTTGGAAAACTTGGCCTTTTAGCAGGGCACTGGGATGGGATGGGATGGGATGGGTTGGGATGGGATGGGATGGGATGGGATGGGATGGGATGGGATAGGAGTGGAGTGGAGTGGAGTGGAGTGGAGTGGAGTGGAGTGGAGTGGAATGGAATGGAATGGAATAGACTAGACTCGATTCGACTAGACTCGACTAAACTAGACTAAACTAGACTAGACTAGGAATAGAATAGGAATTAATTTGAAATGTCTGCGGGTCAACCTAAAATGTTGGATTTTTGTTTGCTTCTTTTATTGTTTTATGGTTATGCTTTTACAGTTATTGGGTTGTGGGCCACCTAGAGGTGTATTACACATGTGGCCATACAAATATTTTAAGTAAATAAATGGACTGACCAGGAGCTTCTGGGGGAGGCAACTGTTGCTGGGATAGCAAGCAGGCAGTCCATACTGTTCTGGACCAGCGATATGGTGGACTCTGTCCCAGGGCCTCTTGTGTGTGAAGGAGATGATCTGTGCTGCACAGGTCCATTGCTCTTTCCAAAGAGTGCTAAAATCCATGTTTTGTAAGACCCCATGTACAATTTAACCACCCAACAGAACATACTGGTGAGACACTAGTTAGATGTGTCAAACTGGTGGCCTGCTGTCACATGCAGGCCATGCCCACCCCAGCTCCGTGAATGGGAAAAACATCTTGAAATGTCATGTGACGGCAATGTGATGTGGCAAGTTTGACACATATGCACTAGTACATAGGGAAATACTTCTGCAAAACAACCAGAGGCCTAGGTCATCTGGTTCTTGGGGACCAGAAGGGATGGGACTTCTCCATATTACCCTGCAGTTGCTAGTAGGAACTGAGTACATCCCAACTCTTGATTATATCAACTGTCCCATTGGTGAAGCATGCCATATTTTATCCATGGCAAAAATTGTGTGGTGAGGAGAGGGAAACGCTACTTTAAAACTGAAAGAAGACTAAAGCTGTTTTGTGTGTGAGCTGGTGATAAGACTAAGGCAGTGTCATGATGATGTGGCATAAAGAAGTGGCTATCGTGGAATGTTCATACAACAGTTACAGGGACATGAGGAAGAATCCTAAGAATAAAAGATCTTCTCTACTGTACAAATGTTCGAATCCAGTTGACATTTCCTAAGGCTATTTTTTTTCTGAGCTGAAAAAATCTCCATGGCCTCTATATGGCAGAAAAGTGTTAGTAGCAGTTCCACTTGAACATAGCTGTAAATAGTGACTGATGCATCTATCACTTAATTTTTAACACTGAAATAGGATAAGAACAAGCAAGAGTATTACTATGCAGTCTCTTCTTTCTCCTTTGCAAGGAGGCTTTGCAGAATAGTGACATGATTATACTCTTCATCATTCCTGCAGAACATTCCTATAAAGTAGGGGTGTCAAACTCATGGCCTGTGTGCCAGATGCATCACATGCTGGCCCCACCTCCACCCAGTTTAGTAAAGGAGAAAAAAGTCCCGATATGTCACGTGACAATGCCATGAGTTTGACACCCCTGCTATAAAGCAATAGATCTCTTTCTCTGGATGAGATTCCCACATCCTGCTTTCCTAGTGTACCTCCACATTTTATTTCCTTAAACTTTAATATGTCTAAAGGCCAGCAGAGAACAATGCAATATTAGAATTGCTGGAAGATCATGTCCTTTTTCTCCAGTAAAACCCAAAATGAGGTGTCCTTGTTGCTCTCTGAATTAGTTATTTTCTTGCAGACATTTCATTACCCAAACTAGGTATCATCACCTGTTCTAGTTACTGATGTTACCTAGTTTGGGTAGGAAAACATCTGTAAGAAAACAACCAAGCTCAGAGAGCACCAAGGACCTCTCATTTCAACCCTAAGCTATGAATATTTTCCTTTACTGAAGCCCAAAATGACTGCTGGGGTTTTCTGTGCTGTGAATGCAGCATCCGTGTGACCTTTGACTACCCGAGGCATGAAATACCAACCTAGGGATTTAACTTGTGCATCTTATTGATGTTCCAGGTTCTTTTGTAAAACACCCCAATTTTAGTTTTATCTCCAACTGATGGTCTTTACAATATTGAGCCAAGGTTCTCATGCTCTCCTAACGCTAATGGGCCTCCACTTTTCAATCTGTTTTCCCACCTCAGTTTCTGCTTCAATCTGCTTTCCTCCTTGCCCTTCCCAGTTTTTTCATTCTTGCTGAGGGCTTCACAAGATTTTAATAATCAAACAAGGTCTGTGTATGTACAGTGAGATTTCCCTCCACATTTCCTACAGACTTGTGATTGTAAGTTGCAGCATCACATGACCAGACCTGGTTCTCTGACATTTTTTATGTCGGTCATTAAAGTGAATACCATAGTTGTTAGGCAAATCAATTTTCCCCAGTGGGTATAGTTTTTCAGAAGCTGAAAATGAACACAGAAACTGGTAAAAACCATTACAATTGCAGTCATGTGACCATGGGATGATGTCAATGGCCATGAAAGTGAGCTGGTTGCCAAGCACTGAAAATGTGATCAAGTGACTCTAGAGGTGTGTGGCTATCATAACTTCCGAAATGGGTCATAAGTAATTTTGAGCTGTTGTAACTTCAAAAGGTGGTTAAGCAACTGGTCATAGGTTAAGGATTATTATTTAAGAATAATAAAACATCAGGCTGGACAGTCAGCTGGCATGCATCAAAAGTCCTATTAGGTCACGGGTGTTAAATTGGGGGCCCACAGGCCAGATATGTCATGCGCAGGGCCATGCCCACTACGGCTCCGCAAAGGCAAAAAACATTGTGATATGTCTCAATACGTCATGCAGCCTGATCAAGTTTGACACCCGTGTTTAAGGACATGGATGCTCATTAGTGCACACTATGTTGGGGAATAAGATGCTGTGATGTTTTGGTCAAATGTTCTAAAATGCTGAAGGAAAATTCAGCTTGGTGTCTATGGAGACTCTCAGTCATCCAGGTCATGGTTGTCCCGAAGATGCTTTTTTTCAAGAGGCAATTGAACTTTCTGGTTTTTCTTTGAAGACATTTCACTTCTCATCCAAGAAGCTTCTTCAGTTCTGAATCATCATCACAGCGTTACTTGGTGCATCAACTTCAGAGCTGAAGAAGCTCCTTTTTTCTCCTTCAGAGAAAAACCAGAAGGTCCTGTTGCCTCTTGAAAAAAAGCACCTTTGGAAAAGCTTCTACCACAGATTCCCCTTTTCCCCACAATTGTAGATGGGTAGATGACCTCTAATACCATGATTGTCCCATGCAAACATTTAGTTACAAACATATGAGATACCTAAAATGCTTATGCAATTATGTGTTTATAAAAACTTTTTTCCAGAAATATTCAATTCTTCTTCCTTTACTTCATTGGAGAGGTGAGATTTCCCAATTATCACAAGATCCACTCAATCAGAATTTTGGATAGCTTTTCATTTTGTATTGGAAACAAGACACTTTCTCGTTTTCTCCTCCAAATATTTTTAAATCAGAGAGACAGGGAAGGAATATTGTACAGAACCTATTTTCAATGGCAATTGATAGATTGGCATTCACACAGCTGCAGCATATGGAATAATGCAGTTTGCTTAATCCATGTGGGCAGAAATCTATTAGTCAGAGCAGCTACAACTGACTATATATATAAAATGATAAGCAGATATGTGTGTGTTTATGTATGTAATGGTTATATATAGGTATTCCGTAACTGCTCTAACTAAATGATACGCAACTTCAAGAGCAATTTTATGTCTAACCAATTTTTAAATGAGCCTGGACTCAAGGCTCAGCCACTGATTTACTACTAGCTGCCCTGACCCAAGCTAGTAATTGTGTAGTGGCATGTGGCTGACTCTCTCTGGGCTTGGAAACTAAACAGAACCATTAATATTTTTAAAGTAAATGAAGAGAGACAGAAACTAAACAGAGTGAGACCTAATTAGTATTTGGATGGGAGATGATCTATAAATCCCAAGATTGTTTACTTAAACTGGTAAGGAAAACTTTAGGAAGGCAATAAACCAGGTTACACAATATGTTTAGCTTTAACCATGATTTCTTTTTTTAAAAAAATATTACAATATCAGCTAAGGCCATACATTAAATACCAACAGCTGAGTTCACAGAACACAAGAAGCCACAGAGAAACTTGGCTTGGCTTGGCTTACACTATAAATGCAGACAATGTTCCTGTTTTGTTCATCATCAATCAGCTCTCTCCTGTCAATTTATGGTTGATGAGGGAAAAAGTGTAAAGTGACAGGATGCTTGTTTATAGGCAGCTGAAGGTTTCTAGTATCTTGATTGCATGTACCCAGAATATCACTGGATGGCAGCAATAGCATAGAAGGAAAAAACCCTGCTTTTTGCTGCCATCTATTGATTATCTCAGATATCTCCAGCTAAGGAAAAGACAAGATAGGGTATCTTTGCAGTCTCATGGTAAACCTTACCTTCCTCTCTGCCATAGGAAAGAGTATTTTTATCTTTTATTTTAAAAAGAGACTTTTAAAAAGTTGGCATCCTCAAAATTTATGTAATTATACCAAATAATTATGTAATTATACCAAACGTAAAGTTGTTACATGAAGAATATGCAGGAGTTACAGTAAAATGGGGAAATATTGTATACATATTTCTTCACTCTTTTAGAATAGGGAACCTGCTGTTTTCCATATGTTATTGAATACAACACCAAACATTTATCATTTTATTATTGAGCATTTTGGCAGGGCTGCTGGGAGTTGTTTAGTATCAGTGGATGAATGACATCCCTGGTATAGATTATAAATTGGTAGCTGAATCTACATTTGTCGATGAGAAAGAATAAAGCATTTAGATAATGTTAGTAATAACAATACAAATAATGTACCCTGCCAATACTTAAACATTTGCTAAGTTTAGTCAAGTGATGATCATATGATCATTAAAAATTTATCCCACTTAATAAGGCAGAAGATATTTAAGAAGCCTCTGCAGTAATTATTTGTAATTAAAATTGATGCTATGCTACTAAAATACAACCTTAGTAGGAGCAACTAACACAGTACTTGTAGCCAGAATTCTTAACTGATTTGTTGAAAAAGGCTCTTAAGGCCGTCACACTGCCCAACGGATGCAAAACAGACACAACGGACAAGAAAAATGTTCCATCCGTTGTTATCCGCTCTCAGAAGGGGCAAAAATTTGCATAACCAGGGCGGATAACACGGACGCGGGGAGGATGCAGGGCGGATGGAAAGCGGATGCGGAACGGAAGCCCAGCGGATGGAAGCGGATGGGAGCGGATGGCACATCCGCAAAGCTTCCGGGGGACCTCAGCAAAGCGGATGCGGAACAGATACAGCGGATGCAGAGCGGATGAAGTGGATGCACAGCGGATGCACAGCGGAAGCCTAGCGGATGCCGAGCGTTAATTGCGCATGCGGGGAGGATGCATTGCGTCAGCCCCGCAGATATAACGGAAGCAGCTCAGAAGCAGGTCGCCAGAGGAAAGACCTGCTTCCAGACACATCGACTGCCTTGCCTGTCCTGCCTGCATGTCTGCCTGCAAGCCTTGCTGCCAGCCTCCCTGCCAGCCCTGCTGTCAGCCTTGCTGTCTGCCTGCCTGCCAGCCTTGGTGCCTGCCTGCCAGCCAGCCTTGGTTCATGCCTGCCTGCCAGCCTTGGTGCCTGCCTGCCAGCCTTCCTGCCAGCCTTGGTGCCTGCCTGCCTGCCAGCCTTCCTGCCAGCCTTGGTACCTGCCTCCCTG
>BLBF01000033.1:25200871-25239167 GCA_015471245.1 Laticauda colubrina
GGGGGGGGGGGGGGGGGGGGGGGGGGGGGGGCGGCGGTGAGTTGCAAAATCGCGCTTGACAGCCGGGATCGAATTCCGGGAGCAAAGCTTTTCCGCGCCCTCGGGACTTTTTGTCCAGGCGGCGGGGCGAGGGAGCGCGTGCCTCTGAGCATGAGAAGAGCGCCGATCCCTGGCGGCTTGAGAGGAGGAGGAGGAGGAGGAGGAAGAAGATGCATCTTCCTCGCCTCGGGATTTGAAGCGGGGGGGGGGGGGGGGGGGGGAAACACTTGAAGCCGGTCTGAGCTTCGGCCTGAGAATGGTCCCTTCCAGGCGAGACTTTGAGCCGACTTTCGAGCAGGCTGCTAGTTGTTTACATTGCTGAGAAACTTAAATCCCGGCAGCTCTTTTAACCCTGGAACTTTTTTTCCTCCCCTCTTCAGTCTTTGCAGGCTTAAGAAAGAACGTGGCTTGCTATGTGCTTCTCCTCCTCCGCTTCTCTCTCCCTCCCTCCCTCCCCTCTCTCTCTCTCTCTCTCTCTCCCTCCCTATTTCTCTTTTTCCCCTCTTTCTCCCGCTCCTTCCATTTCTTTTTCTATCTCTCTTCCCTCTCCCTCCATTTCTCTCTTTTCTCTCTCTCCCTCCCTTCCTCTTCCTCCTTTTCTCTCTTTCTCCTTCTCTTCCTCCCTCCCTCCCTCTCCCTCTCTCTCCCTCTCCCCCCATCTCCTTCCCCTCTGCCTCCCAATATGGAGTAACCTAGCTGCCACCATGCATCATCATCTGTTAGGAAGTAGCCAATGTAAGAAAAGTGGAGTTGTGACACCTTTCACAGAAGGAAATCTGGGATTTGGGATTTGGGTTCCAGCTGGTGGGACTGTTGTTTGAGTAAAAAGATGCTTCTTTTTTTATAAATGGAGCTCTCTAAACAGAGCATTAGAGGACTCTTGACTGAAGAGGTTAGAGCATGGGTTTCTCTGGAAAAGCTTTGTAAAAGATGCCTGTTCATTCTGCCCACAGCCAGGAGTTCCATCCTGGCTGGCTCAAATTTGACTCAGTCTTCCATCCTTCTGAGGTCAATAAAAGGAGGACCCAGATTGCTGGGACAAAATGCTGATTCTATAAACCACTTAGGGCTGCAAAACACTGTGGAGCAGTATATAAATGCTATTGCTATTAAAGTACAGGAATCTGGTAATATCTTCTCCGATTAACAAATCTAGAAAAGCAGTTTTCCTTATCTGGTTCTCCCCATGATGCCCCCCCTCCCAAATCCCTAGTAAAGAGACTGTCATCTATCTATTAGAACACAATGCACAGCAGTAGTTTAAATTTTGGGTGAAACTAATATCTCAGTATGAGAAATTAAGCTGTTGGTGGAGGAGAATGGCTTTTGGCAGACTTGGTACTGCACAGATTGGTACCGTATATTTGACTCAATTGCCACATGTTTGTTTTCTCTAAGAAGGGGACTTGCTGCCTGGCTCATTCTTTGGGGATAAGAAAAGTGGTTTTCATAGTGAGACTCTCAAGGGAGGAATTTATTTTTATATTGGATTCTGCTGTAGTTGACATTTACAGGCAAATAGTCTGGGGACTTTCAGCTACAAGAAGAACACAGTTTGTGCACTGTATTAAATTGGTCTGGGTTACCAGTGAGTGGTAAGTAGTTCTGTGTTTTTTTTTAAAACCAAAGTGGTGTTCAGAAGGTAAACTCTTTTAAAGAGATTGTGAAGATCTTAAGGCAATTCTCCAATCTCACTGCTCTTGAAATTTGAGTCAGATTCTGATCTGTTCAGGTTTTACAACCATTAGAAAGTTTTCTGATTAGCTCTGGCTTAAATGTCATCTAAGACATAGTATTTAGCTGACTTGGATTGACTTTGGAAAGGTTAAAACAGTGGTGGATCTAGACTGGAGACCACTAGGAAACCCCAAAGCTGTTTAAAAAGGAAGAGGGCAGTAGAAAATACCTTCCACAGTGTTGCCAAGAAGATTGTATGGGTATGTCCATGCAGGCAGCTGGAGTTGAGTTAGACCAGAAGGATAGCATAACTTCTAAATGAGCTTAGGGTTTATCTTCTGAAACCTTAAGGTGTCAGAAGAAGATGGGATGCTACCAAGTTTGAAGTGTTGTGGAGGAAGATAACTGATAAAGACAGCTAAAAGACAAGATTTGTTTTCTTGGGTGTTTGCTTCCCCCCCTCCCCGGCTATGCCAGATGTTTAACTTCCATGAGAAAAACCAGAAGATCAAATTAATTTCTCCAAATTATTATTTGAACATACATTTTGGAATATACATTTATCTGAATGCTTTAGCATTTATTAAATTTATTTATTTAATTTATGAAATGGTGAAGCATTTAAATGCTTTAGCATTTATCAGAATGCTTTTTACAGCAAGTAGGCAGTTTCATAATGATTGATTTCTTAATTCAGGTTGAGATTCTTTTACAAGAGCACAGCAATTAGGAAACATTGTATCTTCAAAATTTGGTTAATAATAATGAACTAAAACTAACATTTCCACAACATTAGTAAGACAATCTGCTCTTGAACAATTTCCCAAATTCCATTATTATGTCTGCCTTTCAGCTACTTTCTACTGTACAAGAAATGTTGTAAAAATCAGATTTAGACTTGCACAATCAACTGTATCCTTTGCTTGAATGTTAACTTTCATGGGATTTTGTAACCTGAGCTTCCTGGAGCATTTATTTATTTTTGTGTCTTAGGATCAATGCTGACCCCTGGCAACTGGCTAAACAAGCCCCTGCAGGCTTCTTGGCAAGTTTTTTCAGAAGTGATTTGCTCCTCCCCGTTTTCTTAGAGCTGAGAGAGAGTGACTGGCTCAAGGTCACCTAGTAGGCTTCATATGGAAGCAGGACTTGAAATCATAGTCTCTTGGTTTCTAGCCTGGTGCCTTATCCACTCCACAAACCTTGGGTCTCTCCTGAAGCATTTAAGGAATGCTTAAAATAATTATTTCAGTGTATTTAAATGTGCATTACTCTGCATAAGATTAGAGTTTTGCAATTATACATTGCTAAACCAACATGTGATATGGATTTTGGTGGAATACGAACTCCCTTTCATTGGGGCTGATGTCTCTTTTGGGATAAGATAACTAAGGATGTGTTCACATAATATTCTAAAGCCCATATCCCACTGCACCAATGGATGCAAAGAGGATGTAAAACATTAAAAAAAGCTTGCCATCCGTTGGAAAATGCGATGCATCCGTTGTGTACTCACTGCATACGTGTTTCATACGCTCTATCCCTCCAGCATCCGTCCACTGAGATTTCATCCGCCCAAGAAGTTTTGAGCTGCACAAAACTTTGTGAACGGATAAACTTTCCGCTGTGTACGATGTAAATCCACGACATATGAGCAACAAACGTTCCATGTCCGTTTATCATCCATTAAATGTCCGCTGTATCCTCTCTGCATCCTTTGGGCATCCTCGCAACTCACATCCGCTGCAGCTGAAAACGGAAAGAGGGAGGAAACAAAAGGTACACGAACGTCTACACAGCGTTAGTAGCACGGAAATAGAAAGGATGCACAGTGAACATTTTGCATCTGATGTACATCCGCTAGGCTTCTTATGAACATCCGTTTAACATCCCTGCTACATACTAACCACGTCCGTTCTTTTCCATTCTTTTCCGTTCTGTTTATGCAAATTTTTGCCACTTTTTGGAGCGGATGACAACGGATGGAGCCACCCCCAAAATTTTGCTCATCCGCTGTGTCCTTTATGCATACGTTTTGCATCCGTCGGCCAGTGGGACAAGGCCTTAAGTCTAGGATGTTCAATTCTGGATTATTAAAACTATAATCCATTTTTTTAAATCAGTTTGCAAAACAAATTTGCAAAACAAACTGAATCTCAACGAAGCACATTACATGTGTACTTTGTGAATCTGTTTGAAACCAAGCCATGGTTTAGTACAATACATGTGGCTAGATTTACAAAAAACAAAATGTTGAGTTCTAAAGCATGGTTCATTTGAATAGGATATACTGAACAGACCACGACAGACTGAGTTTGTGGTTCACAAACTATTACTTATAAATTTTAGTTCTGGTTATACAACAACCAAAACTAAACAGCTATTTTATGGCTTAGGATTTATGAATTATGTCTACATTGAACCTGCTTTGGGTTTCAGATATTATTCTTGTAATCTGACACTGGAAGATCTTTCCAAGAACTTTAAAGAGAACCAAATTGGTTTATTTTGATGTGATAAAGCATGCTCAGTTGTGTTTTGTAAGAACTGGTTGTCTTTTGGTGAAATATATTGTGTCATGGTAAAGACTGGAAGAATGTTGTCCATGGGGTCACAATGGGTCAGAGATGACTTGAAGACTTGATGCAACAAAGACTTTGGACTACAACTAGAAGAACGTAGATTAAAGTTCACCCTTTGCCATGAAAACTCGGAGGTTTCTGTGGCTCAACTTACTTTGTAGGACTGTTGCAGATAAATATTGGAAATTTGTTGAAGAACCCCCCCACCATTTTAGAGTTCTCAAGAAGATTCCACGATTATTTGATCTTTGCAACAATGCCCAAAATACTGTATAAAGCTAAGTATAAAGCTCAGCATATCGACTCGTATTGAGCTGAACCAAAGTAGCCAGTCTGATTGGATTTACACAGCAGACTGAGCTGCAGACTAACCAATCACATTTCAGCTTTGCATTTTGTGTGAACCCAGTCTGGATCAAGACTGTAGTTATTATGGCTTGGGAAAAATACTGTGTTTTTGTCAGGAGTGGAGACACTTACAGGAGAATACCAGGGCAGTGACATTTGTGAGTGGGTTACTTTCCTATGAGAATAGAATTTTCTTGGTCAAACTGTATCCCAAGATGCATGATGGAGACAAATAGATCAGACTTCTCTATATCCCTTTGCATACTCCTTTTTCTATACAAACACCCACCCATCCATCCACCCATCCACACATTCATCCAGAATACTCTCTGTAAAGCCATCTAGGCTGGCCCTGTTCAAATTTTCTCCTCAGCCCAGCCCTGCAGTAAGAAGGCCTGACGACATAGCAAGGACAGCCAGCATTTCTGATTATGTCATGTTTCTTGGGCATCAGCTGCTTGTTTAGGAGCAAAAATACAAAGAAGTGATCTATGCTCCAGATACCATTCAAGCCTATGCATTTCTAGAAGGGCACCTTTCCATAATAATACAGTAAGATTAATTTCTTGGCAAATATCATAACCTGAGTAGAATAAAAAAGCAAAAGTAAAGCTGCAACAGGTGTATATTTGTGTAAAGCTGTTGAGTGTAGGAAGAATGAAAGTGACTTACATTCAGTTTGCACGTGTTGCACATCCTGTGTTGTGGCTTTGACTGAGCTAAACAATATGTTATGGAAATATGATGCACATCAGTATCTTTGATCTCTTTGAGACTAGTTAAGCATAGAGAACATAGATTTTTGTTTCCATCAACTGAGTTTAGATGTATGACTGGAGTAAGGGTTGAAAAAGAAGCATTACGATTTCCAGTAATTTGATAACAGGGTGCTGCTTAGCTTGTTTGCGTCAAACATATTGCTTGCTGTGCCTGAAAATATAAATGTATACTTCTCCTTCCTTCTAGATTAATTGATAACAAAATCCTCCCCTCGTTTTCAAGAGAAGAAAATGTAATGGTTTTGTTTCGAGGTAAATTTGCATTGAAATTGGGGTTTTAATGATTATTTTTTAATGTAATAGGAAGAAGAGCCTTGCAAACCTCCCTTTCTTTCTTCCTCCACACAACAATTATCTTGCAAAAGGCCGAGTTTTCATTGTTGGGGAAAGATCTTGACATTAAATTTTTATTTTTGACTTGGCAGAACCAGAATATTAACTCTTATCCTCCATTCACTTCAATAATAACTTCATTACATAACAACGAAAGGTATACTAAATTTTGAAACAGTTATTTGACCTTACTAAAAAAATGTTCTGACCTTGAAATGGTCCTGTTTTGCAGTTTGCAGTAAGGTTAGAATTGCCTTTTAAAAATTCAAAATTCAGGCACTTCAGTCTTGTTCTAAGGACAAAATATATTATGTATCTCCAAAACAATGACAACAAAAAATAGATTCAACAGTGCTTCTTGCAATTTGGTGGCATTGATGTAATTCATTTTTGAATATTGTATTTCTTTCTTACTGACGCCAGAATAATTCTCTGTTAAGAATGTTGTAACCCTCATCTTTTTGTATGCTTCACAATCAATCAGCTTGTGCCTGAACTGTGTGAATATATGTAAATTATTCCTACACCTGTTGTTTACATAGTAATAATAGTAGATATATAGTTTAGGATTGAACAGGTGATAAAACCACAGCCTTGCTGAATGCTTTTGCTGTGCAGTTGAAATGAACCATTGTATAGAACTTTTTTGTGCTTCCTACCTATAGTTATGATGGCAAAATTTGTATGGATTGAAAGCAGTTTCTGCTTCAGTACTAACTTTGTGATTGTGTAGTTTTCAAATACACTAATGTGATTCTGAAAAGACCTTGAGGAACTAAGCTATCTGCTGAACCGAGTGGCTCAAGATGATTACACTGTTATTGTTGATTGTGTTATTGTTGTGTCTCCTGCTCTTTAACTTTATTAATAACATGCTGAGGATGAAATTTTTGTGCAACTTCATCTAACTTTTCAACTTAGTTGCCACATGCAGAATGTGATATGTAAATGATCAGTTTCTTGTTTTCGGCAAGAAACATTTGAAATGGAATATGTTCCTGTTTGTTACTCGGTGTGCCTCTTCTCTTCAAGAGAACGTTAAAGATTTTGGATAAAGTGACTCCTTGAAAGCAGACAATAAAATGGTAATGTTTCTGTTTGATATGTAGCAGATATAACTGGTCTTAAAGCCAGCTTCCTTTCTCTGCATGTCCAGTCATTAATATAAAGTTTGAATGCAAACAATTTCATTTGAGTCTTCACTCATAGAAAGAGCAGATGAAAGAATAAAATACAACGAAGTGCTGCATACATATGGATTTATTTTTATAAAGTGGACCAAACGATGTTGAGCTTTATGGCTTTTTTAAGTATACTTTCTTTTACAGTTGCTGTCACAATATAATAACTCCACTTAAGAACTATATCTGGATATGCACTCTTATAACTAGAATACATAAAGTCAGAAATTTTAGTTCTAAAAAGCAATGAAGAAAATTTCAGTTAAAAAAAAAAAAGACATGGGAGCTGACTTTTTTCCAACCATAGTGAATGGTATAGAGCAGTGCCCCCCACCTTTTTGGGCACCAGGGACCGGTTCCATGGAGAAGGACATGGTTTTGTATGCTGCCTGCATCCCATGGATGAGGATTTGCTTGTTTGCGTGGCCCAGTTGCTGGCATGCCATGCCTAATGCCAGTCCATGGACTGGGGATTAGGAATCCCTTGTGTAGAGAAAGGAGTAGTACTGTTTCTCACTCAGTTTGGAATGTTTTTTTTTCATTTTTTAAAAATTTATTTTTAATTGCTTTTTTTAAAAAAATCAAGAAAAAGAACAATTTAATTGCAGTGCAAATAAATATAAATATTTGCATAGAAATTGCCCTGGTGAAAAAGTATAACAAAAACCCCCACAAAATATAATATATCAATTAACAGTTAGAATTCTATATATACTTATGTAATGTAAATAGTGTGTGTGTGTGTGTGTGTGAGTGTGTATTTCTAATACAATTAAATAACAATTGTTAAACAATTTAACAATTAGTCAACAATATTGAAAAACTGATGAACGATCTTCACACGTACAGTCGCCACAACTCTCGTATCAAAGTTTGAGCACTTGGCAACTGGCATGTTACGAATAGTTACAATGATTGTAGCATCCCAGAATCATGAGATCACCATTTGTGATCTTCTCAGCCAGTTTCCAACAAGCAAAGTCAGTGGGGAAAGGTGCATTTGCTTAATAACCACATGGTTCTATTAAGTGCACAGATTTGCTTAAAATCTGTGACAAAAATATCATAAAATTAGGTACAACTGATTTAACAACCACATCGCTTAGCAACTGAAATTCTGGTCCCAATTGTGGTAATAAGTCAAGGGCTTTTAGTGTAAAATAATTCCATATTTCATTAAACTTATCCACACTTCTATGTCCATAGACAATCAACTCATTGGTGCCAAGTGTAATCAGATCTTCAATCCATTGAGCGAATGGTGCCATTTACTTATTTATTTATTTCTTTTGTCAAACAATTATCAGATAATAGATATAAGTATAAGCATGGTTATAAATATATGAAATGGATACGAATAAGAAAAAAAGAAACAATAGGACAGGGACAGTAGGCACGTTTTGGTGCGCTTATGCACGCCCCCAACAGATGTCTTATGAAAGGGGTGAGGTCAATAGTAGACAGTCTAATGTTGAAGATTTTAGTTGTGTTCATGTTGAAATGTGTGGATGAATGATTACATTGTTACTGATAATAAAGGGCCATATGTGTGGCAGCTGGGAGGGTGGACCATACAGTCCCACTATGCTTGCACTGGAGGTTTATCTATCCCACAGCTATTACCCATCCCACAGGTATCCATGCCCATCCCACAGGTATCCATGCCCATCCCACAGCTATTACCCATCCCACAGGTATCCCTGCCCATCCCACTGCTATCCTTACCCATCCCACAAGCATGCAAAGGTTTAAACCATTTCTAAAAGTTTCCACCAAGATTTTATTGACTAA
Organism: Laticauda colubrina; assembly: GCA_015471245.1. Classification (NCBI taxonomy): domain Eukaryota; kingdom Metazoa; phylum Chordata; class Lepidosauria; order Squamata; family Elapidae; genus Laticauda; species Laticauda colubrina. Next base: position 25,209,599 of record BLBF01000033.1, read on the forward strand.
AAGAACTGAAGCAAGTGTGTGAAGCAAAGATAAACTTTATTAATAACAAACTGTAAAAGCAAAATGACCCAAGTAAAGTATCCCAAGCAAAGATAAAGTCAACAGGTAGCAACCCAGTCTCTGGCACTCTTCTCAGTCACTCTGAGGCGTGCCCATAGTCTCAGGGGTGAAGGGTCCAGGTGCTGTGGAGGTGGCTGCTGCTGGAGTGCTGGTCTGAGGCGCCATTGGGGTGCCTGGCCCCGAGAGGACAACGGGGATGGTGTGTGGAGGAATCTCTCAGAGAGCTGGCTCAGTCCTGTGATGTTGAGAGCCCTTTCCTCCATGACATGGGGTGTCAGTCCCAAGACCGATGACAGATGTTCTGAGGCCGGGCTTGGTTGTGGGGTGGAGGAAGGAGGAGTGTAGTGGGGCTGTCTGGTCTGCAGGTGAGCGAGGTGAGGTGTGGGTGGCATCTATGGCATCGGTGGCATCTGTGGCGTGGGTGGCATCTGTGACGGTGGCATCTGTGGCGTCGGTGGCATCAGTGGCATTCGATGTATCTGTGCCTGGACTGGGAAGGGCTGCCTGTGCTGCTGGAACTCCTGGTAGCCGTAGCCTTGGTAGGTGAGGGCCTGTGGAAAGCCTTGGAAGGGCTGTGAGATCACCTGGGTTCAGCTGGGCCTGGAGGGTTGTGCAGAAGACTGGTGATCCTCTCCTTTATCACCTGGTACTGTGATTCGGACATGTCCATGAGGGTCTGGTTGATGTAGGTGAGGAAGGGCTTGCGGTTTGAGGATGGTTTGTCGGTGTGTACCAGCTGAGAGAGGAGATCTACGCTGCTTTTGATGGTGTCCCTAATCTCCAGCAGGACAGTGTGGCTCTGCCCCTCTGGTCTGGCTCTCTGTCTGCTTTCTATGGAGGTGGAGCTGGGGGTGGGGGTGGGTTGGTCTCTGGTGGAAGTGCCCTCTCCTTGCTCCCACTGCGTCAGGGGGTCCTCCACGCGCTCCGCCATGGGGAGTGCAGCTGTCGGGGTCTCCGTCGTGGGATGCTCCACAGATACCTGCCTGGACACAGGAGCTGACTCTTGGCCAGAAGAGGACTGGCTCTCTGTGGGCTGCCTGAGAGAGAGGGTTGTCAGAGGGGCTGCTCCTTGGTGGCGGATCTCACCCTCCAAGAAGCTGCACTTGGCCATCACGTAGGTCTCCCGGTCGGTGAGCTTGACAGTGGCCTGGCCAGATTTCTTGAGGTGCAGCTTCCCGTACCAGGTGTGCATGTGCTTCCACCAGTCGAGGAGCACCTCCGAAGTGTAGCCCAGGCTCTCCGCCTTCTCTCTCCAAGCAGCCTGCTTCCACTTGGTGTCTCGATAGAGCCTGTATCCCTTCCGCCAGAGGTACTCGTTCTCCCTCAGCCATTCGAGCACTTCATCCTCATGTTCCTCTTCGATGGAGTATTGCCTCCTCTTCCGTTCTCGCATATACCTCTTCCTCCCTCTGGCAGGGCCATCTGGGTCCTCATCAGAGGGGCTTCGAGGTTCTAGGGGTTGCTCCACCACACCACCAGCAGCAGCAGCAGCAACAGCAACAGTAGCAGCAAAAGCAGGACCAGCAGCACCACCAGCGGCAGCAGCACCAACAGGACCAGCAGCATCAGCAGGACCAGGATCAGCAGCAGCAGAGGAAGCACCAGCAGCACCAGGATCAGCAGCAGCAGAGTAAGCACCAGCAGTACCAGCAGGACTAGCAGGACCAGGAGCACCAGCAGCACCAGCAGGACCAGGAGCAGCACCAGCAGAGTAAGCACCAGCAGAAGCCCCAGCACCAGGAGCAGCGCCAGCAGAGTAAGCACCAGCAGAAGCCCCAGCACCAGGAGCAGCACCAGCAGAAGCCCCAGCACCAGAAGAGTCAGCCCGAGCAGCAGAAGCCCCAGCAGAAGCAGAGTCAGGGCCAGGGGGTGGGATGGTGGCCCTGTCCTTCTTGCCAGGGCTGGCAGCAGATGGCACAGGCTTCCTCTTCTTTCCCATGGTTGTTGGCTGGAGCTGTGTCTTGCAGCAGGTCTTTCCTCTGAATGGTGACCTGCTTGCGAGCTGCATCCTTTTATATCCGCAGGGCTGATGCAATGCATCCTCCCCGCATGCTCAGTGAACGCTTTGCATCCGCTAGGCATCCGCTAGGCATCTGCTAGGCATCCGTAATGCATCCGCGTCATCCGCTCTGCATCCGCTCCTTCCGCTGCGCATCCGCTTTGCTGTGCTCCCCCGGAAGCCCTGCGGATGTGCCATCCGCTTCCATCCACTAGGCTTCCGTGGAGCATCCACTTTACATCCTGGCTAGGTCCTCCCCCCCCCCCCGTCCGTTCCTTTCCGTTGTTGTCCGCTCTCTTTATGCAAATTTGGGGCACTTTTGAGAGTGGATAACAATACTTTTTGCATCCGTCGGCCTATGTGACAGGCCCTTAAGATAGAGTATTTATTTGTTGCTATTTCAAGTTGCTGTTTGTTTGACCATTATGACACATAGTCAAGGTCTTTTTGAAGAGTAGCAGCATTGTTAGTGGTGTTGAATAGCTCTTCATCGTCAGCAAAGAGAACGCAGTTGCTCTTCATATGATCACAGAGGTCATTTATCTAGAGTGTGAAGAGAGTTGGTCCTAGAACACTGCCTTGGGGGACACCACTGTTGACAGGTACAGGATTTGATAGGACGCTCCCAATTTTGACCATTTGTTGCCTGTTTGACAGGAATACTTCTATCCAGTTATGCAGGTATCCAGAGATACCAGAAGAGCTTAGTTTTAGGAGTAGTTTGTCGTGTACCACTGAATCAAAGGCTTTACAGAAGTCTATGTAGATTGCGTCAATTGCTTTGCCCTGATCAAGTTGTGTAGTCCATATGTTTTTACAGTGCAAGAGTTGCAGGTTACAGGACAGTTTTCTTCTGCAACCAAACTGTTTGTTAGAGAGTAGGTTGTTTGTCCCTAAGTGCAGGATAATGGATTGGTTAATAATTGATTCCATAACTTTATAGGTGACACAGCATAAAGAGATTAGTCTGTAATTTTCAACTAGGCTGGGGTCTCCCTTTTTTAAGATGGTAATGACTGTGGCTAGTGAACCATAGATTTGGCAAGGAGCTGGTCCTGAAATATTTTTCAAAGATTATACTTTGAGGTTCAGCTATGGCAGTGGATAGCTTTTTTAAGAAATAGGCACAAACTTCGTCCAGTCCAATAGATAAAGATGGTTTTAGATTGTGTAGTGCTTTTTCAACATTGTCTTCTGTAAAATCAATATGTATTAGATGATTGTAGTTGTCTGTGGTTTGACTAGGAAATACTGGGCATGATCCATTGCTGTTTACAAATACTGAGCCAAAGAATGTGTTCAAGAGATTGGCATTCATGGTGTCATTGTTGCAGTCTTTACCATTTGGTTCTTTTAGAGGTGGGATGGATCTTGAGTCTTTTAGTTTGTTGTTTACAAATTGTAGAAAGCGCAGGTGGAATTGGTGCATCGAATGTTTTCCTCTTGTTTAGTGTGATAATTGGTATATTCAGTCTTTATCTGGTGGTATAAATTTTTGTATCAGCTTTTAAAGTTGGCAACGTGACCAGATTTGTTTTTCCGCCAAAGGGATTTCTTTTTGGATTGGAGCTTCCTCATTGTGATGGGTACTTTGTTTTTTTTCTGGTTTTGGGAGTTATTGGTACATATAGTTCGATGACTCTTTTGACTTCAAGTAAAAATATGTTGTAGTGGTCTTCAACAGTATTGCATCCAGTGAATAGAATTTGCCAATCAAGAGATGAGAGATTGTTGTCTATAAAATCATAGTTGCCTTTTTTGAAGTTATAATTGGGGATCCTGCCGTTATGTTGATTTTTTGTGAGGAAATATGTTGAGACAAAAGTCAATCATGCTGTGGTCACTGTTGGAAAAGGGTTCATTAATTTGTATTCCATAAATTGAATTCAGACTGTTGCAGAAGATGAGGTCAAGACAGTTGTTAAGTCTAGTATTGTTGGTTACTAGTTGTTCCAGTCCTAGTGTGGTAACAGCATTGTACAGGGTTGTATGAATGAGTTTATCTTCCCATTGTTGCAATATCAGTCTTTTAGCCATAGTAAGCACATGGAAAATCCATTTATATTGTCTAATTGTACAGTTCAAAAGAATATTATCTTTTGACAAAAATTAGCTTTTATTGCACAAGTATATTTATATAATTATATTCCATGACTTTCTGCCAGACATGTTAAGTATAGTACAGGCTTGTTAAACTGGTGGCCTGCAGGCCAGATGCATCATGAGCCCACCCACCCCAGTTCCGCAAAGGCAAAAAACATCAGGATACATCACATGACACGATCGAGTTTGACACCTGTGGTATAATAGCATACTAAAAACATGCTTTAAAGTATCCTCATTACATCACCAACAAAGTGCTTCTTAGACAATCATTTTTTCTGCACATACAATGTAATCCAATACATTCTAAATAATTATTTAGAATTATCATTTTTTAGATATACAAACTGGAATTTCTCTTGATATATACATTAATATAAATTAAATTAGATATTAATCATATGAATTAATCTGGAAATAATATGTGAGAGCATTCACCTTTTCCAAGTGGTGAGCTTTGCTGTTTTATTCCTTTAGATGAAATAAATATACACTTGTATGTTCTTACTCAGCCAAATGACTTACAGGAGATTATGGAGCCCCTTGGGAGCTCATGGAAGTTTTAAGGCAGCCTTAGTGAATATATGAATGATTGACACTGTACTAATCTTTGTATACCCAGAGGCTTTCGTTTCTGGGGTCTGCATTGACTCTCTTCAGGTATTGGGATGGTATGTTCAGTAGAATTTATATCAAAGGGTCATAGCAAGAGAGGCAGTGTAATTAACCATACTTCCACATCTTTAATCATCATTTCAATGTTTACTTCCTGAAATAATACTGCTCCACAGCTGCAGTCTCAGCATTACTTAGTAAAATTTTATGGAACTCCATGAGAAAGAATCATAGGGCTGGAAAGGACCTTAGAGATTGTCTAGTACAATCCCTGCCCAAGGCAGGGTGGTATACCAGTGGTGGCTAACCTTTTTGGGCTCCTGTGCTAAAAATTGTGCACGCACTTGCACGCTCACATGCCAGCAGCCAGAAGGCAGTGCACCTCCCCATGTCCCCTATGCATGCATGCGCAATCCCTACCCTCCGTCACCACCTTACCTGCACTGCGCCTCACAGCTGATTTTTGGCCAGTTTGAGGCCTTTTTCGGCCTTCCAGAGGTTTGAAGAAGGCTTCTGCAGGCTTTGCAGGCCAAAAACTAGGTCCGTTTGACTTCCAGTATTTCTGGAAAAACAGGAAGTGATGAAACTGCAAAGCCTACAGAAGCCTTCCTCAAGCCTTTGGGAGGCCAAAAAAGGCATCAATCCAGCCAAAAATCAGTTGTGAAGTGCATGCATGCGCAGTGAGATAAGTTTGCCTGCAGCTTGCATGCCGGCACGAATGGCTGTGCGTGCCACCTGTGGCCTTATACCATCCCAGACAAATGAATGTTCAGTCTTTTCTTGAAAACCTCCAATGATGGAGGACCCAGGAGGCAAGCTATTTCATTGATGAATCATTCCCACTGTCAAAAATTCCTTCTTTCCAGGTTAGCTCTCCCTCTAATGAGCTTCTACCCATTGCTTCTTATAGATGCTATGGAGAATAAATCAAACTGTGACAGTCTTTCAAGTATCATTTCTCCATTAAGCCTTCCTTTCATAGGCTAAATATGGCTAGTTTCCTTAGCTTTTATCACACGATTTAGCTTCCAGACCCCTTATCATCTTTGTTGCTCTTCTCTGCACTCTTTCTAGGGCCTCAGCATATTGTTTTGTTTCGTGACAACCAGAATTGGACACAGTATTCAAAATGTGACCTCACTAGTGCAGTATGGAGTGGGTACTATCCCTTCCCGTGAACTTTATGCTATCATTCTGTTGATGCAGCCTAGGACTGAGTTGGCTTTCTTGGCAATTTAGTCCTGCATTTGGTTTCTCTGCATAGAAGTGTGTTATCCCCTTTCCCTTTTGAGGATGAATCATCTTCCTTTCTTATGAAATATTGTAGCTATAATCTTAAACAGGGTCTGAAGTAATCCAGCATAAAATATTGAACTGCAAAATGTGTCTTGCAGAAGAAGCTTTCAGAGGGAAAATGTCAATTTTGTATGCCATCTTCTAAATATTGACGTGGTCATCTTATTGCTCCTTTAAGAGACAGACAGGCAAGTCCTTGTTTATTGTCTCAAATATAAAAATATAGAAGCCTTGTTTACAATCAATCAACAGCGTTTCAGGTACGTTACATGACTTAGAAAATAACCATGTCATTTGTCACTGATTCTTCTGTTGACCTCTGTGTGACTCTAAGCTTTTATAAGCTCTTTTTGGGGTCAAAAGAAATAGGAGGGATTCAGAGGGGGCGCAAAATGTTCCTTTGAAAATAGCTTGAAAGTCCCCATTCATGCCTGAAAGGTTTATATGACTGTTGATCAGGAAAAGGTAACTTGTTGCCTTCCACATGTTTGGTGCTACATCTATAAATTTTTGACATTAGCCATGTTAGTTAATGCTAATGAAAATTATACTTCCAAAATGATTTGCTATAGCTAATTGATTGTGGGATCCTTGATGCTCTCTGAACTTGGTTGTTTTCTTGCAGGCTTTTTATTATCCAACTAGGTAAAATCATCCTACATCTGCAAGTAAACAACCAAGCTCAGAGAACACTGAGAATCCCACAATTGAATCCGGTGCTACAAATATTCTCTTCTGTTAATAATTGGCTACATAATGAAATGGTATCCAAATTGAAAGAAAGCTGTAGAAATGATTCCTTGTTTGTTGAAAATTCCAAGTGTAGAATAAACATCTGAGAAACATCTGTCAGAAAATGTATGTTTTTAGTGTGGGTCTAATTTAAATAGACTATTCTGCGAATACAGCCATCTTGTGTGTGATGTCTGTCTGTCCTGTATTTCATACAGTTGCTTTTCTTGAAGAAGCATAAACAAAATATTAAATGAAATAGAATACTATCTTATATAGTATTATTTACTCCTGTAGGAAACTTGAAAACATTATTCCACAGCAGGAAGTAAGTTCATTTTAACCATGAAACAAGCAAGTTGCTTAGCTTTGCTAAGATTACTGAAGTTAGACCAAAATACTAAAAGCCTGAGTCATACCTTAACTGTGCTACTTTAGATTGAAAGTAAGGGAAGCAGCTTTTAAAAACTTTCCAGACAAGTAAAACAAAATAATACTTTATTGTTGGCTTGGCTCCTCTTAATGATCTTAATTCTTTTTGCCTTGAACTATTTTTCATTAAAGGTGAGATTCCACATTTGTAATCTAAAGTGGTCCAGGCAGCCTAGGCAGAACAAATCTGATTAGATAATAAAATCTGCATCAAAGGCTTTAGACATTGTTCCTCAGCTACTTTTTAACCTAAGCCAATGCTGGCGGGGGAATTTTGGGAGTTGAAATCCATACATCTTAAAACAGCTAAGATGACAAACATTGCTTTCGAGTGTTTAAGATTTTGCATGGGTATCTTCTGAGATGTCGGGACTTTGCTGCAGGTTTGCGCTCACAAGAAGAATAAGCCCCACCCATCCTAATCTGCACAAAGTAGTCATAAAAATTCATTTAACAATTAAGAATAAAACCTGTTCATTATTTGTTTTCAGTTTATTCTTTACAGGATATTCAGTATGTCTAGTACAAACTGGATCAGAGAGACAATTTATACTTCATAAATCGTACACATGTAAGAAAGACATCATTTGGGAACTAACTTTCCATAAGATAAATAAAAACCTGAGAATGCAACCATGGTGCATCTTATTTAGGTATTAAATTTATATGTCGCCCATCTCCCCGATAAGGTATTTCTTCTCTGCATATAATAAGAGAAGTATGGCATATCAATTTACTTGTCTTCTGTTCAGTTATAATTATTAGTTTTGCATTTTGAAAGTTAGAGCCTCTCTTTTCCTATACTTTTATTGTTAGTCTTAAAGCGGTGGTATGGATTTGATCAACAGATTAGAGACCAGTTTGGGACCTTTATTACTGTAATTATATTTATCTTTTCAAAAGTATAAGTTTAGAACATGAAACGTACTCAAAGTTGTGCCAGGTTGGACCTGGTTAATATTTGAATGAAAGATATGAGGAAATCTCAATGGTGGAAACAATACAGGGAACTGCATGGGCATGCCCCTGAAATCTTCAGACTTTGTTTTTTATTGGTTGCTTCACAATGCTACTTTATTTATTAAATCCTAATTAATTGGTTAAGAATGTATGGTTCATTTCTCATTTGAGGGAGGTGTCATTTGATAAGTCAGTATTACCAGTATATATTTCTCTTTTTCTAAAGTTTCATCTTCCTAAAAGTTTGAGAAAGGTTTTGTGAGAGCTCTCCCTTCCCCCTTCCCTGCTCTGCTTCCTTGGCTTGAAAGTATTTAGAAGTGTTTGCATCTGAAGTCAGTGGCATTAATTCATGCTGTGACTCATATTGTCAGTTGAAAATGTGCTGTACTTTTTTACCTGAACATAAACTTTGTAAATGATTTTGCCAAGGAAAATTAGCTTCTGAAATGTGTACACTGTATTATAATTTATGAAAGCAGTGGACTTGGTTGCCTGTAAGTTATGCTTCTTCAAAGTTAGTTAACATGAAATTACCAGAAACAGAAATAACAAGGTTACAGCAAGATTTTTCAAACTTTGTGTTGGGATTCTCCAGGGGTTCATAAGCAATTGATGTTCACAATACTTTACACAACCTTACAAGGGAAGAGTGGAAAGGTGGTTAAAATTTCACTTCATGAGCTGCAGTTGGGATACTGCAAGTTTGAGAACCCCCATGTTATATAGATTAATCTAGTTTATAAAAGTTTAGTTTTATTTCTCAACCCTAACCCCAACTTAGATTTGGAGACCATCTAACTCCAGAACACATTATGGCAAGGGTCCCCAACCCCCAGTCCATGGTCCAGCACTGGGCCACGGCATGCTAGAAACCGTGCCACACAAACAAACGAAGATCCATCCCCAGGATGCAGGCAGCACATGAAACCATACCCCCCTCTGGTCCACAGAAAAACCTCTCTCCATGGAACCAGTCCATGGTGTCCAAAAGGTTGGGAGCCAGTGCTATACGGAATTTATTATAAAAGAAATTCCTGTACATTTGGCCTAAATTTACTCCCTATAACATAAAATACAACAGGTAGGGGCTCCTCAAGCACCTATTCCCAGGCCTGACAAAGCAACCTGATTTTTAAAGGCTTTGTGGATATCATTAGAATAGGAGCTAAACCCATCTCTTCAACTTTGACTTCCTTGTGGCACGCATGTAATTTTGTATCTGCAAAACCTTTTTTAATTGATTACTATTATCCAATTTGAAGAAAGGAAGGCTGCAGTTGGAGATGTCAGCTATACTCTGGTGCTTTTTGTTCTGTTTTTTTCACTGATATTTTCTTATATTAGTCCTAATTGCTATATATAAAAAAAGCCTCACTGTGGAGCAATGCCATCAAGAAGTGAAAAGCACTTTGAGGTCTTGTTTGGACAGAGCATTGTTCTTCTCGATACCTGATTTTTGTGTAAAATTCCCTTTGAAGAATATTGACATCATTATTCTTCGCTCCATGCTCCAAAGGAAGACTAGAAAGAACCGAGGATACCTTGGAAGGAATTACATAATCAAGGCATTAGCTACTGACCTACAAAATCACATCTTGCACCAAACTACAAAGGATTTTCCTTTATGGTTTCGGAAGAAGTACAAATGTAGTCATTATGTCTTGTTCAACATGCTGGTTAAACGTTCTTAGTAGTACAAAGGCAATGTTACATGGACCAATAAACCATGATTCTCTCTCTCCTCCGGATGAATTAGGATGAACCTGAAAGCTCCTGACTAGCCTAAAATTATTTTGAATTATTTCTTGACTCTTTATTAGGCTGTTGTGCTCCAGAAGCCAAGCAGTTGCGGTTGCTACGGAACTAATCTCAGTTAGTTTTCTTTGTCTGTACATGTGTGAATTTGCTCAGGAGATGAGGGTGTGGACTACAAAGTCTAATATAGTGCATATGTTTAAATTTGCCTTGAAAATGGAGATAGTACATAGCAGTTTGCCTTGTTTTTTTAACTCTCTTTAATGCAACTAACAATTTATTCATGGTAGAAACTTGTTGCGGTTTTCTGTTCTTTTTTATTCCAAGGCAAAGTACTGTATGCACATTTAAATAGGAATTATTTTGACATTAGTTTATTTTTAATCAATATAGTAATTGCTAATGAATCTATGTTTCATTTAGCTTAAGCATGCCCTGCTGCAAAATCCTGGTGCTGCCTTTTGTCTCTGCATTAGAGTTATTTAACCGTTGCTTTAGTTACAAAACTCTGTAGAAAGAGTGCATCATGTGCTTAGTTTCTGGATAATTCTGGGCATTGAAAATATAAAGCAAGCTTCTCATTTAACTATGTCCTCTGTTGAGTTTTCTACCTTTTCATATCTTGCTAGCCAAAAAAGGGAAATTGTTCATCATGTATTACATACAAAAGCTGTCCAGCATATTTGCAGTAGCTTTTTAGGACTTAGTGTTACACAGCTAGGTTATACAATTTCTATGCTTTTTCAGTTTTTCCTGCTTTTTATTAAAAAAAACCCCACTACCTTATATACAAAAAGGCTTCCTTGTGCATCAAAGCTGTATCACAAAATCATTGGCCTTACATATTGTATATGGCAAATTGGATGCACAAATCATCAGCATCTTCTTCCTAGCATTCTCACAGGTGCAAGGTCCACTTTTCAGATTGATGAATGACATCTTGCACTATCAAATACAGCATCTGGTCCAACTGGGCAGATTTCTTGTCTGCATTTATTGCATCTTGTCACTTTGCTTCAGCCTACCATGTGAGCGCTTGCCATCTGTGTTTAGAGAGGAGAGGTGGGCAACAGTGTGGGGTGTTTCATGTAGGATGTGGCCATACCACTGTGGGCGTTTCTCTCACATGTTCTCAGGTAATGGTGCAATACCCATTTGCTGCCTACTGTGTCACAAATTGGATGCACAAATACAGAGTATTAAATAGTTCAGAACATGTGTTTACTATAAATATGCTGTATATTGTTCTTCAGAATGTATAGGTTACTATATTATTGGTGTTGGATAGATTGAGACATATAGTGATATTGCATTGGTAATCTAAGGGTGTTCCTGCCAGCCTTCCCAGTTAAACCAGACAGGAAACAGTATGATTAATAGTTGATGAGCTAAGTCTACTATATGTTATTGTAAGGCCACATTAACAGAATCTCATAAGTCTGAAAGTACAAACTTCCCACCACCATTTTTCCCTGCTTGATCCATGAGGATGGGTCCTTCTTCCTCTGACTATTAAGACACTGGGGCCTTTCTTATCTGATCATTTCCTTGCAATGGAAATATTGTGCTAGCCATCCATCCTTGAGACAAAACTGTGGGGACCCCCATATTGCCAACCCAGTCCAGTCCTGCTTCTGTTGTGTTTTATGTGAACCACTGTTGAATGGTATTGACCATAGCACTGAATGTGTCAAAGTGATTGTTTTTCTCCTCTTGGACAAATCCTCTATCCATCAAGGTTCTGCAACAGGGATGGGAGGAGTCTGATTTCAGGATTTAGCCTGGAATTCTCCAGGCTGGTATGGCTGCCCCTTCTCATTTCAGCACCTCCCTTAAATTAAATAAACATTTTGGAACATCCAAGGGGGGAAAATAGGCCTGAGGAAGAAGGAACCCTGTTATGATTGTTCCATTAGCTGGGGTCTGAGATGCTGGAGAAGCCCAACTGATTAGGGCAACAATTCTTTTATTTTGTGTATAAAAAATGGTGGTTAAAATACTATACCACATTAATTTCTGAACACTGCAATGAAAGAAAAAAAACGACAACTGCATCTACCGTAAAGATACATTTGACAATATTATTGAGATGAAATTATGGCAAATGCTCCTTTTTCTTCCCCCAATTGAACAGAGGAAATCTGATTGGCTATTACTGCCAGTGGAATAGCACTAACACAGCCTCTTTTCACCCTCAGTAAAAGAGTGGAGCTCCGCTTTCCTCTCCTTTGTCTTGTTGGAAGTCTGGAACAAAGATGGTGTCCAAAACAGTAAGAGAGGAAGTGACAAGTTTGGAAGACAAACAAGTCATGGCAAAGACTTGTTGGAAGGCAAACCCAGGGAGAGACATGGCTGCCACAGCAGCTGGCTAGTGAGTAGAAAGGGAATGGTGCCTGCCCCTTCCAATACTCCCAAAACACATTTGTGATCTCATTTGCATCAAGTTTTATGATTTTGCCTCCAAGGTAATGGGTGGCAAAATGCCAGTTTGGTCTAGTGTTTAAAGTACCAGGTTAGAAACCAGGAGACTGTGAGTTCTAGTCCTGCCTTAGCCATGAAACTGGATGGGTGACCTTGGGCCACTTCCTATCTCTCAGACCAACGTACCTCATAGTGTGTTGTTGTGGAGAAATTCGGAAGAAAGAAGAGTATTAGATATGTTTGCTGCCTTGAGCTATTCATAAAAAATAATAAAGGTGCGCTATATATATAAAATTAAACAAACAAATAATAGAATTTATGCAACTCAAAGCTCTGGTGGAATAATGTTGGTTGAAGGGGGAAAACAAACACACATCCTTGTACACCTAATGATGATTTTAGGCTGTTTCACCTATACATTATGGACAAAATAAGAACAAATCATGGGCAAGAGAAAAATGGATGTTATCAAATGATAATGATGCCATGAATAAGTATGTGTGAAAACAAAGGTTTTAGTGAGTTCAAGCTGCTATTTCTTCTGCCCTGATTTAATTTATCATTGTAGCATTTGCTACAATATTTTGATAAATAATTTGAACTACTTTAACTGGATCCAAATTATGTCTGTTGAACCTCTGGTGGTAGCAAAACATTAGAAAGTTAATTAACAAGGAATAAACCCAACCTCTTCATTTGTCTGACCTTCACGTATGGCAATTGGAGATAGACTCTCAGCATAGATATTTTAGTTAATTGTTTATTCATCTAATTATCTTCTTTTGAAGAACAATTTATATTAACATCCATATTATGGAAATGTAGTTTACGTTCCTGAATCTTTTCTCTGTTTATTTTCTTTTATCCACCTCCGTATTTTCTTTCTTCTTTTTCCTGCAACTTTGAATTTCTCTCTCTGCTTTTCCAAGTGCTCTTTATCTCAATACCTCCTCAGCATTATAGGATCTTTCCCCAATCACAAAAGATACTAACACTCTCAGAGGGAGCTTAGCTAAGACTGACCTTTACCACAAGCATATATTGTTTAAAATTCTTCCTGTTCACACTCCTCAAGATTTTTATTGAATGTCTATGTCCCAAAAAGGACCATGAATGCAAACATTTGCAAGAAAACAAGCTCAGAGAGCATCAAGGGCCCTATATTTGAAGGCAACAAGTGAGGTAGACTGGTTCTGAATCTAAAATGCATTATTTTCCATTTCTTGAATTGGGAGTATCTCTGACTTACAATAATTTAACTTAACTATTGAATTTGGACATCAAATTATTATTTATTCTCTGCTTTTGCTATTGGAATATGTTTTGAAACAATCGTACTAAAGAAGAAAGACTATAGTGCAATGATGAAGAAATGTACATGCTTGTACAAATTAGTTCCAACATTCGAAGTATTTATTCTATTTAAATAATAACTTTGGCTTTTTGAAATGGAATACAATAAAATCATCTCATTAGAATAACTACTTGATCCTGTATGAAAATTATCTCATTCTCAGATTTTGAATACAGATTTGTTAGCCTTTTCCTAATACATGTGGCTGCATTTTCACATTTGGTGAATGAAAAAGGGTGGATTTATATCAACCGATGAATAATTATTTCTATAAAGCACTTAGCAATAGCTCTGCTTTCAATGAGTGAGTCAAAAATAAAATAATCTGATTGCTGTGTCCCATGTTTGACAGAATCATTCTAACAGAATATATGTAGCTTTATTTGGAAGTTATGTTGATTTAATAATAGCTTCTGAATATTATTATTGTGTTGGGTCACACAACCAGCCAGATATTTAGATTTGACATTTTTATCGATCTATCAAGTCCTTCCCAAGGACCTAGTGTAGGGAGATATTGTTTATAGTAAAGATGACACATTTGTCTATGCAAACTCCATTGCAATATCTTAGCTTATCACAGTGTCCTAGGGCTGGAAGGGACTTTTGAGGTCTTCTAGTCCAACCTCCCACCCAAGGCAGGAGACCCTATTGTATCTCAGACAAATAGCTGCCAAACTTTTCTTGAAGACTTCCTGCAATAGTGCACCACAACTCCAGAAGACAAACTGTTCCATTGATTGTTCTTGCTGTCAGGAAATTTCTCTTTAGATCCAGATTGGATTTTTCTTTAATGAGCTTAATCTCTTTGCCATATCTGCATGTGTTGATAACAATTCTTTGTCCCATGAGCTGTTCAGAGCATCCAGAAGTGGGGAGGTGCTTCAGTCTCTGCTGGAAAGGCTGGGCTTAAAACTCCAGGATGCTCCTCCTCCTCCACAGAACACCTCCTCTGCATCCCCCAGTTTTAGCTCAGCCTTTGTGGTAAGAGGTTGTGCACTCCCTGACTGGAACAGTTTTCTGATTCAGCCAGTCAAAATTCAGGTTTGCTCTTGGGTTAATTCGGCTTGTAAATTTTTCCCCAATTAATTTGGTGATTTCAAGGCTTGTGGCTCTGTTAGGTCATCCCCCCGATCAGTTTGAGAGCAGTTCTTTGTGGCTGGCAGAACCTGCCACTCCGCAGGCAGCCTGAGATGGTCACTTCAGGCAATTAGCTTATCTAATCCCCTGATCATCTTATCTCTGCAATCTTGGTGGAGTACTCGCAGCTGCAGCTCACTTCTTGCCGTTTTGACTGACAGGATCATTTATCTGACAATTTAGAGAGTCAGCAGCAGTGGCTCGTTAAACTGCTCAGGCAATTAACATTGGAGATTCTGCCTTCCCACCATTTTCAATGGCTGGCTTCAAGTTCGCGCCTAAATATCACAGGCGCCATTCCCTGCTGGTTTCCCTTCTTGGGGACCGGGGCAAGTACCTTCCCACTCCACTTCCCTGGGATTATTTCTGTTTTATCTTGCTGGCGTTGGATAAACAGCCTAGTCCTTAAACAGGAATTTTTTTTCTTTTTGCAATTGCTTTTGGATCATTACGTTGGAGTAAAGCCGCAAGTGCCATTTCAAACAGCGGGATGTTTTTGACAGGAAAGGATCCATCCAGGCCCTGTATAGCTGGTTTCCCTTGTTGGGGACCCTTAGATACTGTTTCCCATATACACAATTTTACATGTAGATATAGGCACGTATATGTGTGTGTATATGTGTGTGTGTGTGTGTGTGTATGTGCTGTTTAGCTTCCTTCGGGTATTATCCCACGTCATTGTAGTTCTGTTAAAGTTGTAGCAACGTTTCAGCAGAATCTCATCTACCATCCTCAGGCTTCTGTATAGAGTTAGTTCCTGGTTTCAGATTTGAGGCTGGTCCATTCTGATTGGCTGGAAGCCTGGATCTGTGTTCATTGGACTTGGAGTTTGATTGATTGGTGTTTCTGGTTTCTTCTGTCTGTTTTGTGGCTTTGATTGGCTGGCAACACTCTGTTCTTGTGAAACGTTGCTACAACTTTAACAGAACTACAATGACGTGGGATAATACCCGAAGGAAGCCACAAGAACAGAGTGTGATAGCTCCAACCTAACCCCCCCACCAGGCACCCAGGTGAAACCCAGCTTGCTAATGAATAGCAGCTTGCTAATGAAGAGCAGCCGTCCCTTCACACGGAGCCAAGCTTCACTAAAAGCCTCCAACACAAGAACAGAGTGTTGCCAGCCAATCAAAGCCACAAAACAGACAGAAGAAACCAGGAACACCAATCAATCAAACTCCAAGTCCAATGAACACAGGTCCAGGCTCCCAGCCAATCAGAATGGACCAGCCTCAAATTTAAAACCAGGAGCTGTAAGACCCATATCCATACAGAAGCCTGATGATGGCAGATGAGATTCTGCTGAAACGTTGCTACAACTTTAACAGAACTACAATGACGTGGGATAATACCCGAAGGAAGCTAAACAGCACACATGTAAGTACCCGCGAAAACCTAAGGAAACATATATATATATATATATATATATATATATATATATATATATATATATAGACTTACACTCCTGGAGAAGCGTTCTACTTTCAACCACAGGGGTAGGTATCACCCCTAAGTAATAATAATAATAATAATAATAATAATAATAATAATAATAATAATAATAACAACAACAACAACAACAACAATAACAATAATAGTAACAACAACAATAGTAATAACAACAGTAATAACAACAATTGTAATAACAATAACAACAATAATTATTATAATAGTAGTAATAATCGTAATAATAATAAAGTTAGAGGCACGAGAATCAGTCCTCCACGATGGAAGGTGACAACGTCTTCCGCTCCAAGACATATAAGTCTCAAGATGAATCAGTGGGCCCCAAAAAGGCCTCTAAGGCGGTGGATAAAGATGCCCATAGATAGCAACAAGCCTTGGAAAGGCAGTTGCAGAAACGGGCCAGGGAGGTGGATAAGATGGCTATGACACAACAATTGGATCAGGGTCCAAGTCCATTGTTGGGGCCCTTGGACTTCTCCACCCTGCCCAGACAGGCTATTTCTGGACAGCCTCCCATAGGCATATTTCCTCCAATGAGCACTGCCCGGCGAATCCCAGAGGCAACCTTCACCCCGACGGCCACTGGTTTAAGACAGGAGGGATTACCTGAGACTATTCCCATCAAAATGAGGCAATGGATGGAGATGGCGATACAAAAGGGCATTGCAGCTGGAGTTCAGCAATCCATCCGGACCAGACACTTTTTGGCTACTTCGGAAGCGGGATCTGTGTCTGCTCGATCCTTTGTGCATATGGGACAACATCAAACTCAGGTATTCCCCAATATACTTGACATACCAGTCCAGGGTCTTCGGGAGGAGGTGGATTTAGATGACCAGGATGTTCCCATGGAAGTGAAGTCGATCCATCAGATGGACTTGGGGGTTGTCAGAGGCCGACCTATTAGAACAAGGAATGTCGGATGATGAAGGCCTCATTCCGGACCAACCTAACTTTTCTGGCCTTTTTCGTCCACACCTCTTTAAATCTTTACTGTTCCAAGTAAAGAACACAACTAAACTAGGCACATCAAGCCCTCACCCATTGTCAACAGGGTCTCAGGACGAATCTGAGGATCTCATATTCTCACAACCGGCTAATGAGGCAGAAATTATTCCTGTCCCTCATATGTTTGCTGAATTAGTACAAAATCAATGGGCATCAGCAGCATCCTACCCAGCCCCAACAGGGTATGATAAACGATATTATAATTTGGCACCAGAGTTTTCAAATTTTCTCAAAATGCCAGAGGTGGATGAACACATTGTGGCACTGGCCTCTTCTTCAACCTTTCCCAGTGAGGCCGAGGAAGCCCTGAGACTGGAGGAAAAGAGAGCAGAGTTGGCACTCCATAGGGCACACGTTTCTGACGCTTGGGCCATTAGGACAGCTACAGCTGTGTCTTTTTTTACATGGTCCTCCATACAATGGCTCTTCCACTTGAGGGATATATTGCCGACGTCAAATGTCAGAGCCCACCAGGACATTGCTAAGATTATTGCAGCGGCAGAATTCTCTGCCGACACCACATTTAATGCAGTCAAATTCTCGTCTAAAGATATAGCATCTCATATATCAGCACGGAGACTGCTATGGCTCAGACATTGCCAGGCAGATGCCAAGCATAAATGCAAGCTGGCATCAGCCCCAATATCGGGGAATAAATTATTTGGCAGTGTCTTGGAGCCCCTGCTTATTGAGAATAGAAACAAGAGAAAAGGGCTTCCCCCTCTTTTTCAGAGGTCTGAAAACAGAACACCCTAGTCGTTTTGAAGGGGTTCCTTTCGGCCCTACTATCAAGGCCCATACATTCCCAGATCGCAGAGAACATCAGGCTACAGGCCCAGCTTTAGACAGGATAGGTCAGAATCTTACGATAGAGGTTAGTGGGGAGGCCAAAACAGAAGACACCCCAGAGGTACCAGAGGCTGATTTTTTCATCGCCCCAAGTGAGTCCTTGACAGCAGCTCCCATTAGAGGGTGGCTAAAATTGTTTGCTGATCAATGGGACAGCTCCACCTCTGATGCGTGGGTCAGGGACTCTGTTTGGTTTGGTTTGGTGCTAGAGTTTCAATCCCCCTCCCTGAACTTTTTCATTAGGAGCCCGAAGCCCATGGACTCCATTAAGAGAGCGTTGATGCAGGAGGCTATCAATCATCTTCTGCATATTCAGGCCATTAGAGAGGTCCCATCTGAACAACAGGGTTCAGCATAATAAGGCTGTTACTCTCAATTGTTTGTGGTCCCAAATAGTTTGGGGGGCTGGAGGACAATTCTGGACCTCAAACATCTGAACAAATCATTGGTTTATCGAAAATTCAAGATGACTACTCTCCAGTCCATTCTGCTCAGCATCAGAGAGAACGATGTCCTGACCTCTGACAGAGGCTTATCTACATATCCCAATTAGACCTGCTCACTACAAATATCTTAGATTTTGCTATTGTGATCGGCACTACGAATTTATCGCCCTACCATTCGGTCTGGCTTCGGCCCCTAGGACTTTTACCGAGGTCCTAGTGGCTTTGGCTGCCTCACTCAGGATCAAATCTATTCGTTTATAATGTTATCTAGATGATATTTAAATTTTGTCATCTTCCAGACATCAAGCAAATTTGGATACCAAGATTACTCTGGAGACCCTTCAAGGTCACAGCTTTTCCATAAATTGGGATAAAAGCCATTTGATCCCCTCAACTAGGTTAGTTCATTTCGGGGCAGTGATAGACACCGTGGAGGGCAAGGTTTTTCTCTCTCGGGACAGGTTGAATACTATCCAGTCTTTGGCCAGAGAGATCAGAGCCTTAAAGAGGGTTTCCCTAGCAGTTCTGTCTCAACTGTGAGGGAAACTGATTTCTTGTATTTCCATTGTGCCTTGGGCTTGATTCCATTCTAGAGATCTGCAATGGTTCCTGCTACCTTTCCAGCGATCCAGAAGAGCCACTTCCAATGTCTGGATAAAGGTACTGCACAATGTTCTCTGATCGCTCCGCTGGTGGTCAGAAAAAATGATAAACAAGGGGTGTCTTTTCAAGGAACCTTGCAGGGCATCGATCACAACCGATGCCAGCCTGGTAGGATGGGGAGCTCACTTCCAATCCCACACTGCACAGGGAATTTGGACTATTTCCGAACAATCACAAAGCATCAACCTGTTGGAGCTGCGAGCAGTTCACCTGACCTTACTCAGTTTTCTACCCCTTTTCCAATCACACCACATATCTGGTCTTGACAGACAATATCACAACCAAGGCCCACTTAAACAGACAGGGGGGTACCCACTCCAAACTTCTGATGCTGGAGATGGCCAGGTTGTTCAAGTGGGTCGAGGCCAATCTGTTTTCACTCAAGGCAGAGCACATAGCAGGGGCCTTAAACACACAAGTGGACTGGCTCAGCAGGGCCAAGAAAGATCAGGCAGAGTGGCGCCTACACCCGTCTTTCTTCCAGGAAGCAGTGCGGAGGTTTGGGCAACCGGTGATTGATCTATTTGCCTCTCCCCACAACGCCCAATTGCCCCCATATATTTCAAGGTACCTGATTCAGGGGGCGGAAGCCGTCAATGCCCTGCGATGTCCTCCTGGACTTCTGCATGCATTTCCTCCATTCCCTGTAATACCCAGATTGATCCAGATGTTATTGGAGGAATGAGCGGAATTGATATTGGTCGCCCCTTACTGGCCCAGGCGAACATGGTTCGCGGACTTACAGGACCTGTCGAGAGAACAACCTTGGAAAATTCCACCATTGAGGGTTTCCCTCTCGCAAGGTCCGGTACTTCACCCGGACCCACAATGGCTCAGCCTAGCTGTATGGAGGTTAAAATTGATGTCTATGCCTCAGCGGACGTTTCATTTGGCAGAAGAGTCCTGCAGAGGCTCCACAGTTTAGGAATGGATTTCGATCCAGACGGAGCCCTCCCTAAGGACAGGCCAAGCTTTGCTATGTCCCACTTCTGGATGCTCTGAACAGCTCATGGGAGAAAGGGCGTTGGTACTTACCTGATACACCCGTTCTCTGTGAGCTGTGAAGAGCATCCAGCCTCACCCATTTCTTTCCATCTGATGAAGTTCCATTCCGGTCAGGGATCTGGATTAGGTGATGAGTTCCGGACTTTGGCACTCAGTCTTCGCAAAACTGGGGGATGCTGGGGAGGTATTCCATGGAGGAGGAGGAGCGTCCCGGAGTTTTAAGCCCAGTCTTTCCAGAAGAGACTGAAGCACCTCCCACTTCTGGATGCTCTTCACAGCTCACAGAGAATGGGCGTATCAGGTAAGCACTAACGCCCTTTTTCAGATAGTGTTTTTCAATTTAGCTGTAAATCACCCTTGTAAAAGAGGTTGGATAGCCTGGCAGATGTTTTTTATGTTTGATAGCCATGGTGTGAGTTTTTCAGTATTCTTGACACAGGAATCAATGAAAAGATGGACAGTAGTGGTGACAGAGAGACTTCTTGAAATATTCCTCTCTTGATATTTACCTTTCCCACTTTATCAGTATAGACCAGTAACTCTGTCTTCCATTGTGCCATTGATTTTTGCACAAAGCTTCTGATATTTTTACTGACTCCTGTTATTTCTAGACACTTGAGTATCCAATCATGTGGAAGGGAATCAAATGTCTTCTTGTAATTAATCCAAGCTACATTCAAGTTGGCCTTCCTTCTGTTGCAGTTTTCCAAAATTGTTTTGTCAATTAGAGTTGATGTTTTGTTCTTTTACTGTTTGGGTGGTTTTTCTTTCTGCTCAGGTAGAAAAAGCTTGTGCAGTACTCTATTTTGTTAAACTGTTTGGCAATGAGTGGGTGGAAACCAGCCAGATTTTATTTTACAAATAAAAACCATGCAGGTCTTCTTCACCTGGCGTTGACCAATTCTTGATCTTCCTTTCTCCTTTTCCCACCATTTCTTCACTATTACAAGTTCTTTCATTTCAACTTCTTTTTTATTCTCATCCATCTCCTTTATTCAAGCAGCATTATTGTTGAATTTCTTTGGGTTGTCCCATAGATACACCCAGAACTACACTGTTGATCAGGTGTTCACTGTTTTATTTCAGTCTTTCCATTAATAGCTTGGTGGAAATATTCTGATTTTCAGTACAATTGAATATTCTGCTTACTAGTGTGCAATTTGAGCTTAGTATCCACCAATATTCTTGGCTACAGCTGTTACTTGCTGCTTTATTATTTCCATTGTTTCCTTGATCTTCCTTGTTTCTAGGTGACATTTCTTAATCAGGTATTCCTTGATTTTCTTGTTCTTCAGCTTTTTTTCTTTCATCTGTTCTAGCTTGATTGCATCTGATTTTAACATGCTGCTTTTATTTTCCAACCTGCTCTTCCATTTGGGGGTGCACTGTTCAGATTCTTTTTTTCTTTGTTGATTTTTCATCCTTGTTTTTCAATTATATCTGCAACCATATTGTACTTTACTTGGTTTGTTTCTTGCACTGAGCTGGTGCTCATATTTGATGTTACAGTATGGGGATTTTTTAATATTTGTGTAAGCTCTTTTTTTAAAATAAGCTTCAGTGCAAGCAACCTAATTCTGTTCTTGTGCTGTTCTGGATGCTTAGTTATGTTTTATTTCAATTCTTGTTTTTTAGATAGAGGGTTTTTTCTTTCTGAAGAGAAGGCAGCGGAGAGGGGCTCTTATTTAAGAATTAATACAGTTCAGTAGCATCTTATACGATACTTTATTTCATATTGTAAATCAATGTTGATCTGCTAGTGTCTGTTCTGTTATTTCTGATCCTGGATCAGAATGGGACAACTTGCCACAGGACAACTTGCTACGGGACAATTTAACAATTCAATTTAAT
Source organism: Laticauda colubrina (assembly GCA_015471245.1). Taxonomy (NCBI): domain Eukaryota; kingdom Metazoa; phylum Chordata; class Lepidosauria; order Squamata; family Elapidae; genus Laticauda; species Laticauda colubrina. The sequence goes on from BLBF01000033.1 coordinate 25,231,755, forward strand.
TATTCCATTTTTTTAAAAAATATTTTTTTGTCATTTGCATTTTATTTTGTCTCTTCTTTTGCATCCTTTCTTTAATGATTCTAGTCCACCATTTATTTGATATCAGTGTAACTTTTATCCCACACAATTTGTCCCCTGATGAATTGGCCATGGCGAGTTGTCCCATGGCTGTGGCAAGCTGGCCATGGTGACCTGGCCTTGGCGAGTTGGCCATGGCAAATTGTCATAGATCATTCTGGATTCTGTTCTTTCCAGAACTGTTGCATTCTTTTCAGTTATTCTCTTCTCATTCGACTTCATCATTATTTCTTTGTTTCTTTGCCTTCATATATTTGCAAAGGGTAAATAAGTTTCAATTCTCTAAAAGTAATGCCCTTACAGAAGGGATTTAGAATCTAACTGTAAAAGCACAATGTTTAGCCTATGACTTTACCTTTTATTTCTCCAGCAGGTAGATTATTAAACATACTTAATTGAAATCATTTATAACTATTGAAATAAGAAAACATAATCAAGTAAAGATTAGACAAATTTATTCTATCAACTTTTCAAAATACTTTGATGTGAAAAATCCCATCTAGTATTTTTGAATGAAGGAGCAGCAATATGTAAATAAAAATCCAAAATCCATTTAGCCTTTGGGGTTTATATTTGTTTTTCAACACAGTGACAGTGTTCTTTAATTGTTTAATTCCCAAACTTTTTTTCTCCTGAGAGAAGCTCAGAATAGAGTATTTGCTTTGCTACTTAATTCATAAGTGCTTATGGCTAAGGCTTTCAAACTTGTTCTGTAAGAGCCAGTGGAATGTTGGGTTGAGTAATCCTCTTATATAAATGTTATGAAAAGTCCTAAAGAGAACATAAAAACACAGAACTTTAAAAAAAAAACAAAGAAAAAGTTTAAAAAGTGAAAGAAAAGATAAAAAGAAATAGAAAGATTTTCCAGTTTGCTTTGTGCCAAATATAATTATATATGATTACAAAAGTTGAGTAATTCTCCAGAGGGAAACACAACTTCCTGTCACCTCTGCAGCCAGTGGTCTTTTGCTTTATGGATAGGAAACTGACTTGTCCATATTTACATGAACATGCCCAATTGGAAGACATGTCTTTTCCCAGAATTGCCAGTTGCTCAGTGAAAACTTTAGTTCTTCTAATTATGACATTCTAACACATTTCTCTGGGAATCTTGCCTTTAATTATATTTTATGAGCATCACATTGGTGAAAGTGCTTTTATAATCATAAATGTGAAAGTAGAAATCATATATGAATTCATGATGGTTATGAAATGGTTTCTTCCATATAAGAGGGTTTATTTTTTTAAAATAGGGCAATCTTTCTCATTGGCTTAATTTAGAAATAATATTGCTATATTTCTTAATAAGTTTAGGTAATTAGTTTAGATTAAGATATTAAACTAGGATCAGGAAGACTTGAGTTCAAGTCTATAGCCATGGCAACTAAGTGAGTGGCTTGTGGCCAATCATTCATTTTTAGCTCTGCCTACTTCATAGTGTAGCTATTAAAGAGAAAATTGGTAGTGGCGGTAGGGGGAGGCGGGCTATTTTGCTCCATTGAGTTCATGAAAGAAATGTGAGAAATAAACCTAATCAAAAAAGAAGCAAAAACATAATGAGCAGAAGCATAAGAGAAACAAATAAATGTTTTTTAATTACTTTTGACTGCTAGAATTGTAACATGGATACACTTAGAGCAGTCATTGTGTGCTTTTCAATGTGTACATTCAAAAGAAGCATTCAAGCTGATAGCCTTATTCGACTGTGTTTTTAATAATTCATGTCCTAATTTGTGTGCTTTCAGATGTTCTTGTCTACTAAAGAGACTAATTGCCATTTCAGCCCTCCCTTGATTAATCCTAAATTTCCAGCTCCTTTACAGGACTTTTTCAGATGCATTTTATAATTTTTTTCTTTTTTTGAAAAACCAAGAGATAGGAAGAAAAGGCAAAGCTGAAACAATAAGCTCTCATCTTGAGAAGGCAGAAACTGCAACAAAGCACCTGTGAGATCCTTAATACTTAACTCATTCAAAAGTATTGGCCTGAAAATTACAGAAGATGTTAATTACAGAATACAGTTTCATAAAGGTGAAGTCTAACATCTAAGTGGTTGATTAATTATGAAAAACAAGCTCTCCTAAAATTAAATGACTTGTTGCTTGTCTGGTAGAGATTAAGGCAAGTTTGGCAACTAATTGGAATGACTTTCCCAGTAGCTTATATGACATTTATCAATAGGTAGGTTGCCTTCGGGATCCTTTCTCCAAGGCAAAACAAAATCCATAGAGACATGGCCTATCATCCACCCCTGTATTTAGGTATTTAAGTTATTTTTTTTTGAGTGATTCAGGGCTGAATAGTTTTGAGAGTGTGGATTCTCACATTGTGCTAAGCCATAGTTTGTTTAATTGCTGTTTATTCAATAATCTACAGCATATAACGGGCTGCATCATGAATGAGCTAACTACATCCATGCTATATTAGTTGGAGTCCATTTGGAGCTTCACTGCTATGAAAAATGTTGAACTATTTGTATATGAGGAATTGGAAGCACTTTGCATTCTCTGTGACCTTTCCAGCACTTCTTGTGATTTTCTTGTGAATTTGAAGAGGATAGATATATTTCTATGCCTTTCTGAATTTTTCTTTTGGACTGAGATTTCCCAGATAGAAATCATGACCTTTAAACCTATTGATATTTTCCATCTTGGTTTTGGTCAAGCAAAAAAAAAGTATTGAAAAGAATCAAGAACTGTTTGCACTGATCTATAGAAGTTGAAACTGAATTACTAAGGCTGGAAAATCCTGTGAGAGCTGACCTTTATAGTAATTTAATCAGTGATGTTTTCTGTAAGTTCAGGATCCTTGGAGGCAAATAAATGAATTGCAGGTTAGTTGCTAACAGTATGTAATCATTAGATAAGCAATCTTCAAAATTTAGATCTGGGATGCAGTGTTCAAAATTTAAGAAGCAATTGAATCACCAATATTTATATCTTTTAAAGGTAACAGTGTGACAGGTGAACCTTTTAAAACTTTGTTGGTAATTGATGTGAACACTTCATCTGAAAATATACAGGGTGCTTCAGAATGAAACTGAAGTCATTTTTGTGACTTTTAATATTGAAGTGTCTCATAGATAAGTTTTCTTTAATTAGAAAAATTATAAAAGATAAAAGAATGGAAAAAAACCAAATGTCATTCCAAAAATTTTGGGCTGTCGATTCTTTTTCTCTATGTTGATGAGAATGCAGTTGATCATAAAGAAGTATCACATATATTGATCAGTTTAGTCAAACTATGTGCGGCTTTTTTAAAAGCTGAAGACTACTGTTTAAGGCTGGTTGGTTGGGCTAGAACAAAATTTAAATTGGAATTAATTAAGAGGTGATGTAAAAAGATGCAATCCCAAGACGAAGTACATTTCAGAATGTATCTTTATGCTTGTAGATCTTTGCATGTAGGTAGTCCTCCACGTATGATTACAACTGGAACCAGTTGCTAACCTAGGCAGTTGTTAAGAGTCCCTCTCTGAGGAAGATAAGCAGTTTAGAAATAGGAAACATAAATGTGAAAAAAAGCGAATTGTGTCCAATTTTACAATCTCTTTGTGGTTAAGCGAATCAGTATAGTTAAGTGAATCATGTTGTTAAGTGAATTTGGCTTCCCCCATTGTTTGTTGGAAGGCTGCCAGTGTCAATCACATGACCCTCAGAATGTCGCAACCATTGTAAATACATGCCAGTTGCCAAGTGCCTGCATTCTGATCATGCAACCCTGTGGATGCTGAGGTGATCATATGTGCGAGGATCAGTTGTAAGTCGCAACCATTGTAAATACATGCCAGTTGCCAAGTGCCTGCATTCTGATCATGCAACCCTGTGGATGCTGAGGTGATCATATGTGCGAGGATCAGTCGTAAGTAACTTTTTCAGTGCAATTGTAAGTTAGAAAGGTTGCTGAATTAATGGTTGTAAGTTGAGGACTATCTGAAGAGCTGATAGGAATAAGCTGGGAAGAGAGGTTTTTTTCATACTCTGATTGGTTTAAAGTTTGAATAGGTGCACATTAAACCACTAGATTGACTAGATGAGGATGAGAACAAAAATAAATCTTTAATAATTCTACAAATGTATATGATTTCATTTAAGCCATAACTTGGGAGTTTGGGTTACCATATATATATTGTATTGAATAGATTCTGTGGGTCTTCAGGTTTTTTAATTCTGATTTGCTGAATTGATAAAAGGTTGTGCAGTGAATTGAAGGCACCCAGCCATTATAACCTGATTTTCCCAGACTGATGTTAATCAGAGAAGTTCTGAATAAAGATTCAGCAACTAGAGTAGAAGCAGTTGTCAAAAGTAAGCAAAAATGGAAAGGAGCATGAAGCAATACTACGCTAAATTTAATTTGTTATGGACTCTTATTACATGTGGGAGGAAAATAATTTCTGCCTGAGGCTGAGTGGTTACTCTCCGGGTGTATACTGGTTTATTTTGGGGTTTTCTTTGAAAAGCAGTAAGATCAAAACGTTGCTATTTTATGTGTTACGTGTGCTTAAGAAAAATATGTCATGAACCAGTGACAGGTTGGATCTGAAACAAACTGCCTTTCCTTATATTTATAAGCAGCTGTACAAAAGGTTGTTTTCCTGTAATTTTCGAACAAAAATTGACAACATCCAAAATTATGTCAAATATAATGCATTTCCTCCAGAACAAGTAAAAGTATAATCGGCTTAATATTGTATGAGAGCTAGTGCTGGAAAGATCAGGAAAATAAAATACCCATCGAAACCCAGACTAATCCATTACCCTAACAATGGATGTTGTGGTAATTGTTTTTTTTTTCCTCAAAAGCAGAAAGTCTTCAATCAGTTGCATAGATAGATGAAAAAGACAAAAGAATTAAACTTTCTGTCTCTCCCCACAAATATGGCTACCATTTCATATTGAGCAGTAGTTACAATTCTTAACCAATTTCCTAGTTCTTGCATCCTTGAATTACAATATGTGAGGCTTCTGATTCCAATATCTGACAAATGAAATCTGATAGTGGAGAGATTACTATATATGATGATGAGTTTTTGGGCTTCTTTGAGGAGAGGTTAAGGAGTTAGACAACCTTGCTTTTAAACAATTAGTTTGGGAGCCAATGAACTGTGAGCAATATAACTAGGCAAGTAATATTCTTGCTATAGATTAAATGTATCAAGCAGTAAGCTATCTACAAAATTGTTCAGATGAAGAGGTTTGGATTGTTATTCTTGTTGTGTGTTGCACAGTCAGCCAAATGTGCAACTTGGGTTTTGTATTTTTGTCTACTTATAGAGTCCTTTCCAAGAACCTGTGTTAGGTAGATGTGGATGTTTGACAGTGTCACAGATATCATCACAGGATAGAAGCAGTTCCAAGTAAAGCTGCCTTCTGCAATTGACTGATAGCAAATTTGTCAATGCTGATGGCATTCAAGTGGTGCTCTAGTTGTTTTGGGATTGTGCCCAAGACCCCTCTCATTATCGGTACTTGCTTTGCTTGCCTTTACCACAGTCATTCTATTTGTATTTGTAGATCTTTGTATTTTGTTGTCTTCTCCAGTTTTTTCTATTCTATTCTTCTGTCTCCAGGTACTGTCGTACTGTCATATCCACTATCCAGACTTTTTTGCCTGTTTTATCGAAAATTGTTAAGTCTGGGATGTTATGTGGCAGGTGCCTGTATTTTTGAATTCTGAAGTTCCAGAACAATTTAACTTCTTTATTTTCTATAACTTTCACCATTTTATGGTTCCCACCAGTTCTTGCTTGCAGGCAAATGATATTTCTTGCAGATCTTCCAGTGTACCATTGTTGTTACTTGTCATGCTGTTGCTTATAGTCAGTCTGTGCAATCTTCTTGTAGCAGCTTACTTGGTGGTCCATTGTTTCTTCAGCTTCTTTGCATAGGCAGCATTTACTGTCTTGTTGATGTTGTTGTTATTTCAGTACTATAATAATTAAATCTACTAACCAGGTATTTGCCATGTGGCTTCCCAGATAATTTCCCACTCTTCAAATGCAACTCTGTAGACCTATTTGCATTGATCTCACATAATTTGTAAAGTTCATGAAAACCAACTTGCTAATTAGGAAAAAAATAGCTACATCAAACTATCAATCATTGATTTTTCCTACTCATACTGTTGAGTTGCTTTTGGGGAGAATTTTGTCTCAGCTCCTGTTCTGGATCTCTAATAATCCAGAAATGTTTTTTGTGTTAAGATGTCAAGAGACTTCTCATGCTTTATGTCCCCATTAGCTATCTTTATTTCTGAAAATTTTACTTGAAGCTTTCCAGATTTCCTCTCAGATCAGATAGGTGTACTTTCTGTAATTTTTAATTTTTACAAGAATGGCTCATTCTTCTATGCATGATGTTATTTCAGATCAAATGCTTATTTTGGAGCTATCTTTAGGCTTCAAAACACTGTCTGGTATTTCACAAATATTCAGTTCATATATGTAAGCAGGTTGCTAGAGATGAATGTATTTTCTTACCGGCTGCTTCTAATTCCTGTTGCTTTCGCTTCTCCCCAACATTTTTCCTGCTGCCTTTTCACCTGGAAAGAGACTTACTTCTAATTGTTGCTCTCTTGATTTTTTTCATAGATTAATTAATTTTGCTGCATCATCTAAACTCAGTATTAATACAGTAAACCTTGTTAATTAACTTTTTGGGGGAAAATATTTTCTTCATTGAACCCCAGAATATCTACTTTTCCTTTTGGGAGTTTGATTTAAAGCTCTGTATTTGTCAAAGGTAGCTTGTTTGAGATTTTTCTGTTATTTTTGTGTTAGGAGTGTATTGATTACCCTTTTGCAGTGAAATTTTAGCCAGGTAGATAGATACCTGTGAAAGGGGAGATAGGCACTAGCAGTATAGGGAGGTAAGGAGAAAATGCTGCTGCAGTTATAAAAAATATGACCAGTGCATGGGACATTTATTCTGTATTTATATATTCTTGTTGGAGGTATCAATCCAGTAGCTGCTGACTTTTCAGCATCTTGTGCTGATGTAACATTTATAAAAACAGAGAAGATGGACTGCTATGTTTGATCCAATCTTGTCCTCTAGAAAGGCTTTTTGTGTTTGTTTGGGATAGAATGCCTGAAGCATAGTTTGTCTATATAAGATACCATGGGGTATATCTTCTTTAAAATGCCCATGCTAAATCATGCTTTATGTAGACACCTATGCTTTTCGAAGATTAGCTTTAATTGTGGTATAGCTTAGGGAAAATATGCAAATTATATTCCACTAACAGTTGTCCATCAATGTTCTTGTTCACCCAACATACAGTATATTAGAATAGAATAGAATAGAATAGAATAGAATAGAATAGAATAGAATA
>BLBF01000033.1:25239177-25285068 GCA_015471245.1 Laticauda colubrina
TAGAATAGAATAGAATAGAATAGAATAGAATAGAATAGAATAGAATAGAATAGAATAGAATAGAATAGAATTCTTTATTGGCCAAGTGTGATTGGACACACAAGGAATTTGTCTTGGTGTATATATAGTATACATAAAGAAAAGGTACATTTGTTAAGAATCAAGAATCATAACATACAACACTTAATGATAGTCATAGGGTACAATCAACAATCAAATCATACTAGGAAACAGTCAGGTGAGAGGGGGATGGGTGATAAGGAGTGGTGAGAAGATTAACAGTAACAGTAGTGTACACTTTGTAAATAGTTGGACAGTGTTGAGGGAATTATTTGTTTAGCAGAGTGATGGCTTTCGGGAAAAAACTATCCTTTTGCCTAGTTGTTCTGGTGTGCAGTGCTCTATAGCATCGTTTTGAGAGAAGGAGTTGTAACAGTTTATGTCCGGGATGTGAGGAGTCTGTAAATATTTTCACAGCCCTCTTTTTGACTTGTGAAATATGTAGGTCCTTGATTGAAGGCAGGTGGGTAATAATTGTTTTTTTCTGCAGTCCTAATTATCCTTTGGAGTCTGTGTCTGTCCTGTTGGGTTGCAAAAGCAAACCAGACAGTTATAGAGGTGCAGACGATAGACTCAGTCATTCTTCTGTAGAACTGGATCAGCAGCTCCTTGGGCAGTTTGAGCTTTCTGAGTTGGTGCAGACAGAACATTCTTTGTTGTGCTTTTTTGATGACGTTTTTGATGTTAGGTGTCCATTTTAGGTCATGGGATATCGTAGAACCTAGAAATTTGAAGATCTCTACTATTGATACTGTGTTGTCTAGTATTGTAAGAGGTGGTAGTATAGGAGGGTTTCTTCTGAAGTCTACCACTGAAAGCATGTTTTTATTTGGCTACTAGTGAATTTTCTGTGGCTTTGTGCTTGTTCCCTGCCAAATCGGTCTTAGACTTGTACTCTCTTGGTCATTGCTCATTCTTTTGTTGGTGTAAGGAGAAAATATCTTATGTAATTGACTGACTGTTACAATAATCGTACTCTTTTTGCTTTCTATACACCCACAAGCTATTAAAAGAATTCAGGCATGACGCCCATTGCATATTTCACTCTATCTCTCCTGCCCTCCCTCTGAATTTTATAACAATCTCATTTAGGGCTGAATTACTGCAGGAAATTATTTTATTGATTTATATTGCTGCTCATCTCACAATGACAACTCTGGGCACACACACACAAAAACTAGTATACAGTTCCCATATTCAGGCCTACATGTGGAGGGTAAAATTGGTACCAGCAGAGCAAAGGCCCTTCTCCTGTTATTTGTCTGACAAATTGTAATTGATGAAAGAGGCCCAGATTTTGATGAGGCCCAGATTTTGAGGTTGATGGATCTGAAAATTGAGATTTCTAAAGGCTAAGGAGTTCTACAACTGTAGATATTTACTATGGACAATTCCTGGTACTTTTTAGGGATGGTACTTCTTACTGAATGTTCTGCACCATTAGTAATTAAAAAATGTAGCTACTGATAAGTTGCAGATGTGATTTTGTTATAAGGGTTTCTTAACTGGCATAGTGTTTATGAACAAGCAATTCATGTATATGTTTCAATAGACAGAATTGATTATTTTGGTATGTATTTCCATTTATCCACAAAACAGATGCAAGAACAGTGGGGAGGGGGGAAGCTAATACAATAATAAAGTACAGTGAGACCCATTTTACTAAAGGAGAGCGGGAATGAACTCAACAGAAACTCGACAATCAACACTGTTTTTAAAAAAGCCAATTGAAATGTCCAGGCAATAGAAATGTGTCCTTTATACCCACCCATACTATCGAATCTATGTGTTAAGATTACCAGAGACATGTCTTCTCAAAGACTGCTCATGTAGATTAGATATTATGGTACAAGGGCACTATTTAAGATATCAAGGTGCCAAGTAAACAGTGTTATTACAGTCTAATAAATAAAAAGTATACATTTATTTATTATTTATTTGTAAAATTTATTGGCCACCCATCTTACTACAGGGTAATTCTTTCAGAATCAGTTTGAAAGGGTGAAGTCATGTCACATGAACCAGAATTTTTACTGCTGAATTCAGCCTTGAGTCTTTCTCCTTGATAAATCAGTCTAGAGATGAACATATTGTTCTAGTCCAAACCAGGCAAACAACTAACCAACGTTGACCAAAGGAACTCTGAACTACTATACAATAGTCATTGACTTACAACAATTCAATTTGTGACCATTCGAAGTGACATGATTACTTTTCACTCTTAACACCTGTTGCAAGCATTCCCATGGTCACGGGATCAAAATTTAGACGCTTGGCAACTGGCTCATATCTATGACAGTTGAAGTATCCCAGGGATCATGTGATCTCCTTTTGCAACTTTCAGGCAAGCAAAGTTAATGGGAAAACCAGATTCATTAAAACAACCATTTTACTAATTTAGGAAGTACAGTGGTTCTCTTTAACAATTGTTAAAGGTTATAACATGAGACAAAACTCACTTAATACCTTGACTTGCTTAGCAATAGAAAATTTGGGCTCAAATATGGTTGTAAGTTGAGGTCTATCTCTAGACTGTTGCAATTTGTTCATGTGTCTCTTTCCTTCAAGATAAAAAAGATATCAGCAAAATATTAAGACAAATCCTTATCTACATGGGTTTCAGATGAAAGGTTGAATGCCGGGAATCTTTTTTTCCCCAAGGTGGATATGCCATCAACATGTATTTGTTTCAACATATTTTGTTTGCAGGACAAATGAAAATTGGTCCTGTATACGGGTTTTTTTTAAGTGTTTTAGTGTTATTTTTGTGAATTGTTCTGCAGTTTCTTCCTTTATTTTCCAGGACAAAAGTGATGGGTTATAAAACTTTTTAATCCATTGCTTCTAACTATTGCTTGTTAAATACTTTCTTGGCAGGGTGAACTCAGCATTTTCAAAATTGTGTAAGGCTTCTTCTGATCAGCTCTATTTTTCAGAGCTTATGTTTTCAGAACACAACTAAAATATTTGATAGAACTTTATGGATTTTTTTTACTGCATCTTCTGCACAGTAGTGTTAATCGGTTAATACTGTGCACAGGATAGAAGATATTTTGCCAAAAAGGCAAAGATTAAGACAATCTTATTTCCTTTCTGGATTCTTAACAGTGTTTTGCAGGGCTCTGTCATTTCTCTCTATTAAAAAAGAAGTCTTCATCATTCCCCTGAAGACAAGTTGATTAAGTAAGTATAATGCTTTCTGTAGATTGAATCATTTGTTTATTTGCAAGGGGACAGTAATAGGACAACTTTGTTTTCAAAAGGTCTAAGCAGGGTTGAAGGTGCTTAGATCATCAGAAAAAAATCCTACAGTTGTTAACAAGACTGGGAAATTGGCAACATATCCTGAAGAAGGCAGAAGCCAAATCACATTCTAGAATTGTCAAAAAAATTACATAGCTATATCCGTGAAGTTATGAAGATTGTTTGGTTTTTACTTTATTTCATTCTCATGAAGAAAACTGTTTACCTACTTGTAGGTCTCAGGATTTCTCTGTGTTGGTTGAATAGGGTTGTTTGTGTACCTACTTCTTCATTGTGAAATGTACTTTTTGTAACTTTGTGAAAAGTTGTATATGCTGCCACCAGTTTTGACAGAGAGCCTGGCTGTGTATTTTCCATTCTTTGGTAATCTACAGTGTAGTGCTTTTGTAGTTAATACATTCTTTGTAATCTGTCCAGAAACTTAAGTAATGTAAGAACATAGTTGCTAAGTTGAGGTGCAACAGGATGAACTTTACTGTATCAATGTGGCATGGACCAAGAAGCACGGCGGGAGGAGAGCTACTGGACTCTGCATAGAGTCATTGGTTGGAAGTTTCCGGTTCCCAATGCCGCCCGTGCTTGAATGTGATGGGGTACCGAACGACCGCAGTCAGATCGCAACACCTGAGGTCATAAGTAGCATGCCTCCTCAGCTACAGCACCTGGCTCATCACTTTCCCACTTTAGATCCAGAGGCTGAGATCCTACTCTTGCTGGGAAATAATGCCCCACACGCCTTTCTCTTCTCCAAATTGGTTGGCGGCCGTGTAGATGGCCCAGTGGCCATCAAATCTCCACTAGGATGGGGGATCGTAGGAATTGTCAGTGACAATCGGATGCAGGCTCCAACCTAGGCAGATGCCTTAGCACCATCCATTTCAACAGCCTTCCGACTCCCTTTAGCACCATTGAAAACAAGAATGCCGTTCCAGCCTAAAAGGCCGCTGGCAATAAGTACACTTTCGCTAGGACACCCTAAACGGCCGCCAGCAACCACCAGACATCCACTAAGATGGCATACACAGGCATATGCCTACGCAGCATCCTTTCCAACACCTTCCCGACGCCCTTTGACACAGTGGAAGCAAGAATATCATTCCAACCCTAAAAGGCCACCAGAAGCGACCACCAGACTTTCACGATTAGTACCAAGAATACCTGTCAACCCTAAAAGGCCATCAGAAGCAACCACCAGACTTTCACCTTTGCCACCAAAAGTACCTGTACACCCTAAAAGGCCACCAGAGGTGACCAGCAGACTTGCACCAAGAGGCTGAACTTGAAGACTGAACTTCAAGCTTTGCATGCTTTGCTTTGTTTGATGCTTTATTAACATTTACTGTTTTTCTTAGTTATATAACGAACTGTTTAGCTTAGTTATATAGTTATCTGCTATTCAGTTAGCATTACTGTCTACTGCTTATCATAGTTTATACTTAATTTTTTTCTTCTTTTAAGAGTGGAAATTTCAATTCCAGGCGGGGAGTGTGCTGTCCAGACAGTTTAGAGTTAATGGGATTTGGATAGTTAGGTAGCAATTGTGAGCTGTTTCCTTAAGGGACTGCATCATGTTAAATATAGTTAAAGTATAGTTAAAGTTAAAGAAATGTAGTTTATATCATGTGACCACATCTGTAATCCTGATTGGTCACTAAATTGACCCTTGATGGGTAGGAGGAGTTTTCCTCACTCTTGGCTGAACTCACGGACTCGTAGTAACTGTTCTACCTCTATCGCCACAAGATGAGAGAGAAAAGATAGAAGATAATCATCTTTTTACCTACCAGACAGATATACAAAGGATTGGTCATTAAAGAAGAGCTTATCTATCTGCATCTGTACAGTTTACAAATCCACCACTGTACAGAATACAGAACAGTGGCTGGTGGTAAGGTCACATGTATGCATGCATACTGATGGAGAGCTGGTAAGGTGGGTTTCTGGTCCCCTTTTTTCTGACGGAATTGATTTTTGAAAAGTTTTGTGAGAATTTTTTCACTCTCCAGGTGTAACACTCTTGTTTCTTGCCAAAGGTGAATTGGAAATTGCATTACTTGTGCAGTGCTTACTATTGTTGACTACTGAATTTCTTGGGAGTGGGGCCTATGGGCGATATGTTCCCTACCCATGAGCAGCATGAAAGGATCAAGGTCACAATACATTGGACCAGTTTGTAAATAGTTTGGTCTTGTGTACAAGTCAAAATACAAACCTTAAACAATAAAGATCTAAAATAAGAAACTTGACATTCAAGTTCAACAGGCAAAAGGACTTTGATGCCTATTCACATACTATTATCCAAACATTAATATGATAGGAATTCTTTGTCTGGAAAACCCTGTCATTAGAGGTGAGTTAAATGTCAAACAGGAAATTCTTCTTTTTTTTTTTTTACAGTTTAGCACTGAAAGTGTCTGGGGGGGGGGATTGCTGGAGGAGGAAGACAAGAGATTACCTTTATTTATTCAGGTTTTTGTTAATTCCTTAGTTTAATGGTTGTGGATATCCCTCCTACTCTTTAGATGGAGAGTTACCATTGAGACACAATTCAAACTTCAGGTAAAGTAGACAGTACTATGTGAATTAGCCCAGCTGAATAGTGTGCTCAATCTTTTTTCCACATAATCATGAAGAGAAAATCTGAAGATTTCAGTTCTGTTTTCTACTGCCTGTTCTGAATTTAGGTTTGTTCTTTATTTAAAGTAATGATTCTCAATTTAAAGTTTTCCAACTGTGCTGGACATAACAACTCCCAGTCAGTGTTGGAGAGCACTGTGGAAAAAACAGCCAGGATTGTGAACAAGGATGAAGTTGACTAACTTACAGTTGCCCTAGTTAAGGTTTGGACCTAATAGTTAATTCATACACTGTTGAAACATGTCTACTTAGACTTAGCATGATGTTTAGTTGCAAATGAGAGAGAGCTTATGATGACAATAGGAGGGAACATGAAGCCCACTGGAGGAAGAATTGTACATGCAATGATTAACCATAGTTTAAGGAGTACATTTTATTAGAGGTTATTGTGCTTACTGATCTTTTTGCTCTTTAAAAGCTATGGAAATGAATAAAAGGCAAGTGTCACTTTTGCACTGTTTCTGGTTCACTCCCAGCACCAGGCATTCAGCAGACCCTATCTGCAGATGTTCATGCGTTAGCACAGTTTTTTGGGTGGGTGGGACTAGTTTCTGTGTGAACAGCTGCTCATATTTCCATTTCCACTTAATTTGTCAAGTGTCATGATCCCACGGAAGCTTATATATAAAATCTGAAATATCCATCAGAACCCAAAAGCTGCAATTTGTAGCTCTTCTAGTTGCTGGTTGAATGAATCCTTAATGCTTAAATTGGTAGGCAACTAATAATGTCTTTGCTAATTGCAGAGTTTGGTTTTTAAAGGTAAGCTTTACATGCACTCTGCATTCTGAGTCATCAAGAAGCAATAGGCAGGACCTGAAATTTTTAAGAGCAGCTTTGGATGTAGGGGTTGAGGTGAGGATAATTCCATGAAAACAACTTAAAAATACACAAATTATGGTTTAGAAGGGTTGATATATGACACTTTGGCTTTAAACTTCAGTCTTCATTAATCTGGTACCCTCCATATTTGTTGGATTTTTATTCCCAAATTAAAATATCTGATAGAGTTGTGAATAGAGTTGTGAAATATTTATCTCTCTAAACTGGAAATGTTTTTTGTAGAGATAATTCATTAATTTTCTTCAGTCTGCCAGCCCCTGCTCAGCAGTACACATTAATTTGTAGATTAAAACACCTTACTTTGATGATCTTAACCTATTACGTCTAGCTTTCTCAATGTTTATGCCAAGCCTCACATAGGACTCTTGTGGAAAACGTGTGGTTATTTTTCAGAAAATAATGAATTGAAAAGTCTTTGTATAATTGTTGTATAATATGAGGGCTTGACTGGTTGCAGCCTCAACTTTCACTATCCTGGAACTTAGTCTGAGAGGTTTGTAAATGAACTCTTTAATGCTGCTTGAGAGAATGTGGCATTGGAAAGCTGAATGTAATCTGAAGAGTGACTTATTGCAAACTTCATTTAGAAGTAATTTCTGGTTTTGGATGGTTGCATAATGGAAGTTCAAAATGTTTCTGATAAAAAATATTTTTATTTATAAAAAATAAATAAATTGAGCAAAACATTTCTGTGTGGAACATTTATAACTTTGAAATACATACTTTATATAGATGGTAAAAGAACAAAATAATCTCATTTTTTTTCAGAGAAATGTGGAGGGCTTATTCAGTTAGGGGCTTTAATGTGTTTTTCCTTCAGTCTGTAATAGAAGACAACACAAAATACAAAATGTAATTTGTTCTGTGTGTTCTTCTTCAAGTCCATTTTTAATTCCTGGTCACTGTCCGTACTAGTCCCTGCAGTTTTCTGGGCAAGGATTTTCAGAAGTGATTTGCCCTTGTGTGTTTTCTAGGACAGAGAGTGATTGGCCCAAGGTCACCCAACTGTTTTCATGACTAAGGCAGGACATGAAGACTAGAACTCATAGTCTCCTGGTTTCTAGTCTGATGCCTGAATCAAACTGGCTCTCTAAATTTTCTGTTCTGCAGAGGAAGCAAAACTTAGCCATTAATGTGTAACTACCATAGTGAAACAGGGAAAAGTCTGTCATGGCACAATGGTCAGAATGCAGTATTGCAGGCTAACTCTGCCATCTGCAAGCAGTTCGATCCTGACCGGCTCAAGGTTAACTCAGCCTTCCACCCTTCCAAGGTTGGGAAATGAGAACCCAAGTTGTTGGAGGCAATATGCTGACTCTATTAAACTGCTCAGAGAGTGCTATAAAGCGCTATGAAGCAGTATATAAGTCTAAGTGCTATTGCTATCATTGTGCCATTAAAGTGCCAGAAATCTGCACACAGAAGAGAAGATGGGGAACAATCAAAAGTACCCCTTTTGCATAGTAATATAAGCATGAATCTATAGGTTAGGATGAGACAAAGGCAGTGTTGTATGGTTAGCACTACAGATTTTGAGCCACAGTTAATGGGATCTGTGACTGGAAAAAAATAGAGGTGTAAGAGTAACATAAAGCAAGTATCCCTAGCAGGGTGCCCTTCAGATGTGTTGCAATTACTTGTTACTCCCAGGGCAGTAGCTCTTTTGAATTCTACTGTATAGTGCAGTGTTGGTGCGGTATTGCGCGTTTTTGGTTCAATGTGTAGAGTGTGAAGGATGTGTGTTTGTGTTTATTTTCATGGTCATGATGTGCACTGAAGATGGTGTTTGATTTCGTTGTATGGTGAGCAATGACAATAAAGTAAACTAAACTAAACTAAACTAAACAATCACACAATCAAGAATTTTCCAGTTAGGTTAGGAAAAAAGCAACAGTACCCAGGGGCAAAATGCAGTTCTGTTGGTAAATCAGGTGAATCAGAATGGAGGTTTTTTCTGCACAATACATTGATTTTTGGTGCCCAGGCATTCTTCCAGGCACTTATTGCAAGATTTTCATCCTCCCCCTCTTATTATCTGATAATGTATTTGTTTTCACATTCGAGTGGGTGTATTGATGATGATGACAGCAAAGTGCAGACATTCACCTCATTGTACTTTTCCTCACAGGAGGTGAAATACAAGCAAATCTTGTGTTTTCTTAAAACATTTCTATTAAAGCTGGCCAGTTCATGGCACTGAACATGGCAGAACTTGTGTAAACTGTATCTCCAGCTGCTAACTTCATAATTTAGTATGCTGTTCTTATGTTGGCCATTAAGGGTTTAAAAGAAGTCAATGTAAGATCTTTACACCTAACATATACAGATAAGTCCTGGCAATATTTCCCTATTGTGTCTCTATAAACATTGCTTTTATCTTGTCCACAGCCCTGACTGAGATGGGTTGAAATTGTCCTCAGCTGTGTTGGTAATGAAGTCTTATTTTCTTTTCATTCTAGCACCACCCACTCCTTTGGATTGGCAGTAATTTAAAACAGAAGCAACAGAAGGCAAAAAGAGTATCAGCAATAGGGACAAACATTTTCATTTTCCAAGATGGGCAGATGACATTTTGACTCAGCTGGAAAAAGCCCAGTAGCTTTAAAACTTGCTTGAGTAAGAAATCGCCTCCCCTTGACTGTAACTCTTGCTACTCTCTCATAGGGTTTAAGAGAATGTTACTGGGGAGCACAGAATTGAATAGAATGAAAGTAATTTTAAAAGGCCATCAACAGAAATTACTTGCAAAGAAACAAGGAGACGTCTTAGTTTCTAAAGCTTGCAATGCTAAATGCGACTTGTACAAAAACTAAAAATAAACCAAAGAAATAAGAGAAACCAGAACAATGATGGGGAGGTGAAAAACACACAGCCATTATCTCTGGTTCCTACTACTAATCTGAAGGGTGACCTCCACCTAGAGAATTTTGATCATGTGACCTCAGGGATGCTGCAACAGTTTTAAGAGTGAAAAATGATTATAAGCAGTGGTGGGATTCAAGTTTTTTTTACTACTGGTTTGGTGGGCATGGCTTGGTGGGCGATGCATGGCTTGATGGGCATGGCAAGGGAAGGATACTGTAAAATCCACATTCCCTCCCCACTCCAGGAGAAGGTTACTGCAAAATCCCATTCCCTCCCCACCCCACTAACCTGCTTTCCAGCTCCGTTCTCCTGTGCAGGGCAACCAAAGAAGATCCAGCCAATCAGCTGGGACTCGGGAGGCAGAGAATAGATGGGGGCGGGGCCTGTCAGAGGTGGTATTTGCTGGTTCCTTGAACTACTCAAAATTTCTGCTACCAATTCTCCAGAACTGGTCAGAACCTGCTGAATACCACCTCTGATCATAAGTTATTTGTTTCAGGGCTATTATAACTTTGAACAGTCACTAAATAAATAGTTGTAACTTGAGGACTACCTTTACATAACATTATTGTCCTGCATTTTTGAAGGTTTTTCCCAGTCTCTGTGTGTTTCTAAAATACATAGGACAGGTGATAACAACACTTGGATTCACAAAGATGGAATCCAAGAATTACTGTTAGAAAGCTTGAAAGAGTTATTTCTTTGCATGAATTTCATGGCTGACAAAAGTTAAATTAGGAAACTGCTGGTGGCTTTGAAAGAAGCTCAGAGAAGGCTAATAATCAATAGTTTTCTCTACTGTGCAGTATAACTAAAAAGCATTAGATAAGGGAGATTTCTTTGTAGTGTTCCCTTTTTCTTTTTTCATAAGAAAGATGTGACATCTATCTGTGTGCTATACGGCTGCATTATAGCGTTTGTGGGCCATAAGCACTTTTGCCTCGATAGGCCCCTCCCACCATAATTGTACCAGTATTAAAGTTATATGTCATATGATTTTCAAAAACATCTTTGCATTTTTACAGAGAAGGAATAATAATGTATGCATTATTTTTGTAATTATTTCCTGATATCTATATGTACAATATCATCCAAATTGTAGCATTTTAATATTCACACTCTGCCTCTAAATTGCAAGTAGAACCATCAGTTCAATGTTCACAATATGTGCATTTATCTTTTTATGAAAAAGCATGAAAGTAATTTCTACTTTTTAATTCTTTCTGATTTAAAAACATTAAAAAAATTCCTGATCTCATGTAATCAGTGATATTTGTGGATAGCCTATATAAACAATCCATAAAGTACAAGGCTTTGCATGTGTGTATGTGAATGTGAAGTAATATTCCAAATACTAGTATCAGTATTGTTTCAGAAACCTCCCAAATTAAATAAGGTTTGCTAATTGTTTATCCTTTGGTGTAATGAGTGAAAGAATGACATTAACTCAGTTAATTAATACTATACCAAGAAGTGCAGTGTGGATGCTAATAAAACCATGATGGGGAGGTAAGCTGGTTCATTTATGTACAAGAACCATCCTTTCTGCTGTGCTTTAGTGATCTGTTGAATTATTTTGGGATCAAGAACTTGTGTCTACGTTAGCTGAGACTCTGCTCTCTCATTTCCAAAGCACTTACCTTTACTTTTACGTCTTTAAATGGTAAGACTGAGGATAGAGGCTGACTTATTCATGCAGTTGCATAAAGAATTAGTGAGCGAATAAATAAAGAACAAGCCAAAAGTTTATTAATTAGGCCATTGCAATATTGAACTGGTTTTTCAACAAGGACAGGAAATAGGAGAATATGATTAAGGTGGTTCTTGAAGATTTGTTTCCTCCCCTTCTGACAACAATTTTTTAAAAATGGTAAACTACAAGAAAGCATTTAGTAACACACAGCTGATGATAGTTTTTATTAAAGCTCTATTCTGTTCTGATAGGACCTCAGTCACATCCTATTTGGTAAACAGGCATTGATCCTAACAGATATTCTATCTTGTGGTGTGTTAAACTTAAATAAGTTACCTCTTGATAAAAAATTTTCAGCATTTCCTATTTGCATCTAACGATGTTACAAACATGTCCTGACAACCTCTTCCCTACACCCATCATGTCCCTTATAAATTTGCTTTCAACTAATGGATGAGGAAGCCTTAAGTCGCCCTTAGCAGTATCAGCAATAAAATATGTTTTCCTCCATATTCCAATTCACCCAAGAGCAGCCAAGAGAGATGTGATATCGGTTCAGTTTTGTCACTCATTTTTTCACAGCAGGTTCTGGAGGCACAAGTGGCAACTCCTTCCTTCAAGAGCTTAACCTAATAGGAGGACAGACCTGTGCTAAGTCTCGTCTCTTTCCCCAGAAGGAAAATAATTAAAATCTTTCTTATGTTCATCTTAGACAAAGAATTATAAGGAAGTTGAAAGAAACAAAGCAAGAAATGAGAATAAACAATTAGTGCTGGAGAAGTTATGTCAGTTTGCTTACTTGCTCAGCCAAAATTCTACAAACACTCACCCACAACTCAGCTCACAGTCCACAGGAAAACCCAAATTATATACTACATCATATCTTGTTAGCCATTACCTTGCCATATAATTCTTCATTGTCAGCTCAAGTTTCTGGGTTGGGGTTTTCTTCCTTACGAGATATCCAAACAGCCCAAGAGGAGCTCCACTGGAAAAGATAAAAGGACAACAGAACTGATCCATCTTCTTTTAAAGGCCTACCTGAGACAGAAAGCTTCCTAATCCAAATTAATTCCTTAAAGTCCCATTTTTGTAGACTTCAGATATATCTCTTTCCATTTACCTGAATAGGCCAGTCTCTTTTTTCTTTAATAACTTTTAGTATTTTCCCATCTTGGGATGAGATTCCTCCAATTCACCACAAATATTCAACCATAGATCTGGTTCACATGTCATACTATGTTTTGCTTAACAGTGCTGTATTGAACAGAGACATTAAATGGATATGTGCCGCTTACTGTTGATCACTTTTATGAGTACTATATTATTTCATTTTGGATAAACTTCTTGTTTGTACTAGATATTTTAAAGATAAAATTTGAAATAGGCCCACTAATTTATTTAAAAAAATAAATTCTACTACAAAACCCAAAGCTAAAACCATGGGTTCTATCCATTTGTAATAGCAATTCTACCACCACCACCAGCCCACTGACATCCCAAAAAGGATTAAGTGAGGTTTCTGGCCATCAAAAATGATTCACTCTTGATGTAGTGGATTTGATGGTTTATCTTTGCCCTCACCCAGCACAATGATGTTCCTTTAACAGGAAATAAGAATGTTGGTACTATAAAGTTCTTTAAAGGTTGAGAATAACTGTTGTTGTTTTTTTCATAGTATCTAGAAGAGAGAATTCAGGCTTTTCAGGAAAGAATGAAGAACTGATTAACGAATAAGCATAGGTTTCATGTAGGTTTTTAAAAAGTAGTTAAATAACTTCAGAGGATAGCTAGCAGAAAGATACAGAACACATCCAAATCCCAATAAAACCCCACATTTATAATTATTAAGAGTTATGAAGAAAAGGGTGTAATTTTAAATGAGGAATTGTACTCGTGGCAGACATCATACAAGCAAGCCATATGTAGGATACAAGATACTTTTTTGAAGCGTGTGATGACAGGAATAACTAGAAAAGGTATGTTTAAAATAGTATGAAAGATTATTAATATTGTACTCAGTGCAGCTTTAAACTTTATATGGGAAGGAAGAAACTTGTATGTAGTAAGTCTTAATATAAATAAAAATCTAGCATTTTGCTATATGACATTAAATCATGTTTTAATCATGTTTTAATAAGCAAGCCTTGACTGGATTCACATGGCACACAAAGTCATAAACCATAGATTACAGATCCACAGTTGCTGGGATCAAAAATAAACTACATTGTGACTTATTGTGATGTGTGAACGCAGCCATTGTGAAATGTTGCTTCAGTAGAAGTGAGAATGGAGATGTGTCACTTGGCATCTCGTGAGAAAGGAAACAAAATACTGATGTTTAGAGTAGTTTTATTTATTTATTTATTATTTATAAAATGTATTGGCTGCCCATATTATTACAGGATAACTCTGGGTGGCTTGCAAACACACACACACATATTAATCCAATGACTAATGGGGAGCGTGGGGCAGGATGGGAGGGAGGTGGGATCTATTGTTACTCGATCAACCATCTCCACTGTGATGCTCCGTATTTGGGCCCCAAACTAACTGGCAGAGCGAGGTCTTTAGGCCCTTACAGAGATCAGGAGGGTGGGAGCCAATGTTCCAGAGGGCAGGTACATCAGCAGAGAAGGCCCTTCTCCCGGACCTTACCAGCTGGAATAAATTGTAAAGTTGTAGTTTGAATCACTTATAAGGGTTTTCTATCTTATTTCATAGTTTCATGTTAAATTGTGGGGGGGCTATGTATAGACATTGGAATGTATTAGATCACGGGTGTCAAACTCACAGTGTCATGTTGCCATCATATGACATTTCGTGACATTTTTCCCATTCGCAGAGCTGGGGTGGGCATGGCTTGCATGTGACGCATCTGGCCTGGCAGTTCGACACCCCTGTATTAGATGGTTGCGTATATACCAGAGATGGTATTCAGCAGGTTCTGACCAGTTGTGGAGAACCGGTAGCGGAAATTTTGAGAAGTTCAGAGAACCGGTGGTAACCTTCCCCCAGGAGTGGAAAGGGAATGGAGATTTATAGTATCCTTCCCCTGTCACACCCACGAAGCCATGTCACGCCCACCAAGCCATGCCCACAGAACTAGTAGTAAAAAAAAATTGAATCCCACCACTGCTATATATGGTTGATATTGCCTATTGTACAGCTTGTCTTAACCAGTAGCAAATTTATTACAAAATGGGGAGATAGTAGTGGTACAATTATGAGAAAGTGGTCTTTTTCTGTAGCCCCCAAATGGTGAGTTTATTATTTTGAGGAGTCAGATTCTAAAGTAGGTTAACAACATTATTACACAATGAGGATTTGTTATTGTTATTGTTATGGAATAATTAGTATTAAATAGAATATTATATTTCTATTTTTACATTTTAAAAAATACTGTACAAATAAATCTGCCGTATCTATTTTATAAGCAGATTATCCACCAAGTTGAACAATGAAATTTTTTAAAATAGTCATCGAATGTTCTGTAGGAGTAAAAGACAATAGCTAGGATTTTTTCTTAGAACTATTTAAATATATAATATATTAAATATATATTTCATATTATATATGTAAATAGTTTAATAAAATATATTAAATATATTTCTTAGAACTATTGAAATATATTTAAATTAGCCTTTTTCAGTTAAGACTGGGCTGGTGGAATAGCAAATTAGTTGTTCTGAATAATAGAAAAATATTATTTTGATTTAAATGTATGATAGCAAATATGTCTTCTAAACTTATGTGTTCACTACTTCAGTATTTTGGTAATAGCATTCTGCTGAATACAAGGATAAAATTTCAGATCATTAGTGAAATTTTTAAAAAGACGGCATTTAAATGCTTGCATGTACTTTTTAATTTGTTTAATGCTGATTAATTCAACATGCATCAATATTTTCCATTTAATTAATTAGCAGATACTCTCCTATATTTTATTACAGCATGTATTAGTAATTAATGACTGAAAGAACCATGAAAATTACAATATACATTTCAAGACCTAGTTTTGCTGGAGAAAATAGTTTTTAAAAGTTTGATATAAGACTGGGAAATGAAAAATTCTTGATGTTGATACACTAGGCTTGGGATTAAGGTTTGGAACTAAAATGGGAAAAGAATAAAACAAAGTGCATTATTCTGCACTGTTGCCTTTATTCTACAAACAATTCAAAAGGGATCCACAGCTGAAAACAATCACTGTGCCAGTTCTATATCCATATGTAGCAAATATCCCTTATGCTGTCCCCCCACCAAAAGTAGCAACATTGGAAGAGCGGATTTTCAAACTATAAAAGATTTTTTGTAAAGTCCTGATTTGACTTGCCACACATATGCTTTAAAATGACAATAACCATTATAAAGAAAAGTAGCATTTGGGACCATTAAGTGGCACAGGATTTGGATTGTAGTCAATCCTGCTGGAGCTGAGCATGTGGTAGCCACTTTTTTATTTTTTCATGAATTATCCTTACTGTTTCAGACATTTTGGGATGAGGAGAACACTTAAAATAAGATTTACATCTTCTGCTTCTTCTTCTAATGAGAAGAAGACAGTATTTGATGTTTAAGTTCCAATCTTCATGGAGCTGCATTTTGACACTGCCTAGCCCAAGTTGCAAAGGTGCAAAATTTGCTATGAAGTTTTCTGCTTGGACTGCAAACTGCACATTGTGTGGCTATTATTGTCCTGCTTACTGTGGAAATACTGCTTTGCCAGCAGCCTATCTCCCTATGATGTTGTGACACTCTATGTGCAAGAGTGTAAGCTGTTCTTAGGTACATCCATGGAAAAATGATTGGACGACACATTGAAAATATTTATGTGCTAGAGTTGAGGGGATGGCACTGCAACATTTTTTCTCTCCAATAAATACTCCAGGTAAAAACATATAGAATCTTCTGCTTAAGTAGGACGAGAAAACTTCCAAGGTCCCTTCCAAGTCTGTTATTCTGTTATATAGCTACACTTGCGCTTGCAATTACTTGTGCTTTTGAAATGATATACTGCCGTGGTTCTCAACCTATGGTCCCTGGAGTCATCAATGATGACAGGGGACACGATGTCATCACAGGGCGTCTGTGAAAGCTTGAAGAAATATTATGATTTAAATCTTGAATTTTGGTGATCCATAGCCATGGTCTGTGACCACAAAAGATATTTAAAGGAAGGTCCATGGTGAAGAAAAGGTTGAGAACTACTGATGCGGAGAGATAATTCATAAGCATGATCAATTCTATTTTCAGTACATTCTGATTGAAGCAGTGGAATTTTTTTTTCCTGTTGCTTCTCATCTGGAACGTAAATAAAAGGACAAGGCTGCTGTTTGCTGATGGCTAAGCCAGAGGTGTATTGACATCTGTATGTGCAATCAAAAGAAGCTGGTCCGAATGAGGTCTTATTTAAAATGAAATCAATATGTTTATATAAGTAGTTGAAACACTGTGTTTCTTCGTAAAATGTGCTAGTCCTTGTGTTACGACCAGATTTGAGCCCAAAATTTCTGTTGCTAAGTAAAATGATTGCTGAGTGAGTTTTTCTCCACTTTACAACCTTTCTTGCTAGTTGTTAAATGAATCATTGCAGTTGTTAATAACGTAGTTGTTAAGTGAATCTGTCTTTCTCATTGACTTTGCTTGTCAGAAGGTTGCAAAAGGTGATCATATGTCCCCAGGACACTGCAACTGTCATAAATATGGTGGAGTTGGGGGAGAGAAAGAAAGACTTTTGCTGCTTTCCTTGCGTGCAGCCAAAAGCAGAAGAAGAAAGAAGCGGAAAGAAGCAGCCTGGTGGCCAGGCGGGGCAAGTGGTGCAAGTTCCCCCCCCTTTGCCTTTTCCAAGCTCCCCTCACTACCTCATGTTGTTCGCAATGCAAGCGACTCAAATCTTGTGTTCCCGTGGACCATATGGGTGGCACAAGCCTTGTGTTCCCGTGCAGCCTGGAATAATTGCTTTGGGGGTTGCTTTGGGGTGACATTTCTCTGAGGATCACCATAATTTTCTCGCGGACCAGTGGTCCCCGGCCCACTTATTAGCGACCACTGATCTAGGTCATAGTTGTCCCCAAGGTGCTTTTTCAAAAAGCAATTGGACTTTCTTTGTTTTGATTGAAGATGTTTGCTTCTCATCCAAGAAACTTCTTCTGATTGAATGGTGGAGAATGGAAGGATTTATATTCCTTGCAGTCATCTGGTCATTAGCACTCTCTCTGGGAATCATTGAGGTCACTTGGAGGTTTATCTGTGCCTTCAAGGTCATCTGAATAGTGCAAATGAGTGTGGAACGTTCTTGGAACTACTGAAAGGACTGTGTTGAAAACAGGAGATAGGTGGTATTGAGGGAGGCTTTTAAATCTTAACAGATAGCCTCTTTGACAATCCCCCCTTGACCTGAGCTGTCCTCTTTGTCTAGAATGTGGATTTTACTTGTCTTCAAAAACAGCTCCCCTTGTATTTCAAATGCAGATGGATTGCTGAATCTTGTCCTGATAGCTTTATTCTCCTATGTTGTGCCATATGTTTGTGAAGTGGTTGTTTTGTTTTTCCAGTATATTTCTTCTTGCTAGGTTTGCATTTATAGCTAGACAGGTAGTCCTTGACTTACAACCATTTGCTTAGTGACTGATCAAAGTTACAACAGCACTGAAGAAAGTGATTTATCACCATTTTTATTCCAACTCATTGCAGCATCCCCATGGTCATGTGATCAAAATTCAGATGTTTGGCAACTGGCATGTATTAATGACAGTTGCAGTATTTTGGGATCGTATGATCTCCTTTTGCAACCTTCCGATAAGCAAATGCAATAGGGAAGCCGGATTCATTTAACAACTTAACTGCAGTGATTCACTTATCAATTGTGGCAAGAAAGGTCATAAAATAGGGCAAAATTCACTGAGCAATAGAAATTTTGGGCTCAATTGTGGTTGTAAGTCAAGGACTATCTGTACAAGTATTATCTTGTGCAACATTAAAAACAAATTCCTGTCTAATTTATGTTTGACTTCCTCTTCATAGATCCCGGTGTACCTCTGGGACCTGCAATGACAAGTCTGAATATTAGCCATGCAGAGAAAACCAGTGAAATGTCCTCAAAGCAGCCAGCGCCAAAAGTGCAGGTTCAGAGATCCATTTCCCGAGAAACCATCACCATTCATTTCTCGGCATTTGGGAAGGAGGAGGAAGAGGAGGAGGAAGAAGAAAAATGTACGGAGAGTCCTCCTGAGACACCCGATGACCAAAGCATTGTCACTGCACTTGAAGCTAAGGAAGACCTATGCTTTGATCATGGTGAGCAGAATTCTTTTGTTCCCACTACCTCGCTTTTTGTGGCTGCATCTCCCACGGTTCTGCCAACTGTGAAACCCTTGGAGTCCCAAGGGTTTAGTGTGGTGCCATTGGCTGCATCACCCTCCTCAGATTTGGGCCAAGCCCCTTGCCCACTTGGTGTGGCATTGCCTTCAGAACTGAGAACCAACCTTTCATCTTCTCCTTTGTGCTCCCCGTCCAAGTCACATGTCTTGTCGAGCACGCCAACCACTGTGACTAGCTCAAAGCCTTTCATGAGCTTAGTCAAATCCCTTTCCACAGACATTGAACCAAAAGAGCCATCTCTACCCACGAGACATAGACAGTTAATGAAAACTCTGGTGAAGTCTCTGTCCACAGACACTTCTAAGCAGGAGCCTGAAACAGTGTCATTCAAACTACCCGACTCCAAATTGAACTTGCACCTCTTCAAACAGTTCACCCAGCCTCAAAGCACAGGTAGCGATTCCAAAACAGCTCCCTCATCTCCTTTGACGTCTCCAGACACTCGCTCCTTTTTTAAAGTACCTGAAATGGAAGCCAAAATTGAGAACACAAAGAGGCGGTTTTCAGAAGTGATTTATGAGCCTTTTCAGCTGTTCAGCAAAATAATGAGTGATGAGAGTAGCAGCCACAGGCCCAAAGCTTTATCTTCAAGTGCTTCAGAACTGTCCAATCTCTCCAGCTTGAATGGCCATTTGGAAAGCAATAATAACTATAGTATAAAGGAAGAAGAATGTGATTCGGAAGGAGACTTCTATGGAAGTAATTCCAGCCCAAATAAGAGGACCAAAACCCAAGCCACTGAAGGACATGCAAAAGAAATTGAATCTAGAGGCTCCCCGTTCTTAAGCACAAAGGATTCTAGTTCTAAGACTTCTCTGGTACTTGAACGCTGTTGTCTGTCTGCCCTGGCAAGCAAGGAAGATGAAGAGTTCTGTGAGTTGTATTCTGAGGACTTCTGTTTAATAGAGGATGATAGAGAAGACCAACAATTGGAGAGTTTGCAGAAGATAGAGGTACAAGAAGAAATTTCTACACTAATTAGAAGTGAAGGTAGATTTGAACTACCAGCACCACAAGCTAGGCTTCCGATGAAGACGCTGTACTTTCTCACCATGTTGATCTATGTTTACCTTATACTTCCTCTCCCTAGTTACTTCAGTGGACTTTTCTTGGGAATTGCTATTGGATTTATTATTGCTACCTGCGTAATTTGGCTTTTTACACCAAGTGCTACAAATAACAGGCGATATTCCAATTGGAACAGCCAGCTTAATGCAGAAGTTCTGGATATTGAGGAGCCTGAGATATTTAAGGTGAGTCACAGCTTTGCCTTGAAACTTCTGTAGTTGCATATGTTGTTCAGACATGAACATATTAATAAACAGTATTGGGATTCATTTAACTCTGTGTTGGATTAAGACATAGATGGGATGCCAATTTCTTGCTTGAACTGGTAGACTGTGATGAATTTAATTAATAGGGCTTTTTTCCCTCAGAGTAATTTGTACATTTATCAGGCTATGGTTTGTTAGCTGGAAGATTAATGAGGTCAAATGATAGTTTTACTGTGATGACAGATTTCAATGTGTTAATCAAACCTCAACTTTATTATTTATTTATTTGACTCAATTTGTACTCCATCCAACTCTCAACAACTCTAGGCAGCCCAGAAAATACAAAAACCATTAAACCATAATAACAAGGCCACAATTAAAGAGGAAGCAAAAATGACAAAAATCTAGGCAAGGAGTCAGGTCTTCGAAGCCACTCAAAATGCCCATCTAGATGTTGGGAAAACCTCATTCCAAAGGGCAGGCGCGATGAAAGAACAGGCCCTCTTCCAGACTCCTGATAGATGACATGTTTAATTGAGGGAAATGAAGTTTGCCAATCTTGCTGGATCAAAGCACCTTGTAGGACAGGGGTATCAAACTGGCAGCCCATGGGCTAGAGGCATCATGCACAAGGCCACACCCACCCTGGCTCCACAAAGGCAAAAACCATTGCAATACATCACCTGACATCACGTGATGTGATCGAGTTTGACATCTCTGTTGTAAGGATAAACAGTGCCTCAGGTAACCAGGCTCTCTGTCATGTAGGCTTTATACATAACAACCTGGAAAGCAAATAGGCAATTAGTGCAGCTTGTGGAACGGAAGTGTTCAATGGGCAAACTAGAGTGTAATAGTCAAGCAGGGAGGTGACCAGGTGACTAAGTGATTGAAGAGCCACCTGATCCAGGAAAGGGGTGTAACTCGCACAACTGATAACTTCGAGCAAAGGCTTTCCTACCTGCAGTTGCGCTCTGCTCATGAAGCAGGAGCTGGGAGTCCAGGAAGACTCCCAGATTGTGTATCACTCTTGAGTGTGGAAGTGCTACTCCATGCAAGCTTAAAGATGGTACATTCTCAGACCTTAGTGGTCCAAACCTTCCACAAGCATAAGGTAGTCCTTGAGGTATGTTCCTAATGGAGCTATTAGGGTTGTAAATCTGTCATAAAATGAACAAGAGTCATTGTTACATCCATGCTCGTTAAGCAAATCCACCATGCCATTAGGTGAATGAAGATCAGGCTTACTGATTCTTTCAGTTCTTTAAATGACCTCTGTGATCATTATATGAACCAAGAGGGTAGAGAATTTTCATGGCCCCCTGTGTGGAGCCTCTGAGGGGAACCACTGTTGCCTGCCCATCAGCTGTTCTGGCAAGGCAAAGTGATCTTCTGCTTCTAAATTGCAGTGTCTCCATGCAGGTGCTTGGACTTAAATTGGGGTGGAGGGTGAATTTGCAAGACTCCCCAGTGTGGAGCCTCTGGAGGGAACCACTGCCACCCACCCCATCGACTGTTCTACAAGCAATCTATAGTAGTACACACTAATTCTCAAAACAAACGCAGTAAAGTAGAATGCAAAGGAACATTCTTGGAGTGAGAAGTTCCTTGAGGATGGGCTCCAGCACAAGTCTGAAAGCTCAAATGAAACCTCTGATCCCAGTGATTGACATAGATTGGGTCCTGCAAAGGAACTTTCTGCAAGCAATTTCAAAGCTGTAAACACAATGCATTAGAATACAAAGGAACTTTACAGTTATTGAATCTGCTTTCTGCAGACACTGGCTAATATTTCTGCAAGCAATTCCAAAGCAAGCACAAACAAATACAGTAATAAAAAAAAAACTCTTCAGCTTTGTAAACTACTTACAAATAAGCATAGTAGTTTGTAAAATACTTACAATGGAGCTCAGTACTATAATGTAAAAAAAAATTAAACCATTTACAAAGGCAATTACAGTCCTCCAGTCCTCAAGGCAATTGCAACGAAAGAAGCAACAAGAGCTGCCACAAGAAATTCACTCCTCTGGTTCTCCACGAGGCAGCAATGAAGAGAAAAATAAAAGCATGGCAGCTGCAAAGTCCCTGATGGGTAAAAAAAATACACACCATCACATGGACTTGGAAATCACCTGTCGTAACCACAGGTGACTTCTGGGTCCCAAAAAGAGGTCACAGGACTAAATATGGCTGCCACTTCAGAAGTGACTGAATCGAGGTCACATGATTGCAGAGGCTTCTTGTTGGTTGCAATTTTGAACCCCTGTTGTAAATTCATTTTTCGGGTGCATTCATAACTTCAAATAGCCATAAAAGGTTTGTCATACCTCAAGGCCTACCTGTACTGATGAGACTGAATCCCAAAGCAGTAGATGATCTTCCCCAAAAGTTCCATATACTGTAGATATTGAAGAAGAAGGAAGAGCGAGTAAAATCTGCAAGCGCTGTAATATCTACATGGTCACAGACCAGTCACTTTCCATGCATAACCTTTGCTTTCCAACAATTTTCTTAGTATTCATATACTTTTTCAGATAAAAATGAATGCTTATGAAGACATATATCTTTATGCAAAACATTTTTATATAAATTATTAAGTATAGATTTAGCCCATCCTGTTTTGGGACTTCACACTCACTATGTTTTTTTTCAATCTCACAAAAAATAGTACGGTTTTTTATTAGTTTGTCTTTCCCCCTGTTCATTCCAAAACCTCAGATGAAATAGAATTTCATATCAATACTTTTCACATTCAAATTTGACTCTTTTGATTAAATATTTGGATGTCCCAAGTTGCAGCCAAATGGAATATCAGCAGTCTTTAGAGATTATTTTGGGAATAATACTCTTTTCACAACATTTAAGCTTGATCCCTTTATTCATGTTAGATTTTTTTTTCAAAAAAAGATTTATATTCCTAACTTGTGACTACAACATGGTAACAACCTGGCAACATATCTGTATTTTGGCAACACCCGAACTGTCATATTTATTTTGCAAGATTCTATGGGATGCTAAATTGAAGTAGACTAGGTCTAGAAGAGATGGTGACTACTGATTAAAAGGAAGGGATTCACAAATAATTTATGTAAAGAATGGGCAAATTAAAACCCTCCAGATGTTGCTGAGTTCCCAGCAGTTGCAGCCAACATGGCCAATAGTTAGAAGTTCCTGGAAAATCTAATACAAGAAACATCTGGAAAACACATTACTCACTCTTCATTTACTATAATTATAACTCACACAGTATATTTGTAATATTTGAAAAAATGTTTTAATTAACATACACTTCTTAAATACTGAAGGTTTGTGCAAACAAAGGCATTAATTTAATTTGTGTACTGAAAGTTAATTCTAGTATATTCCTTATAAAAAGGCTTAGAATCTTTTCTCCCTCTCAAAAGACTATTCCAGTGGTGCCCATGATTTGATTTTTAAGAGGTTGATGCCATTTGTATAAACGCATTGTTCAGTTTTCCATGTTTCTGTGCTAAGCCTGATTTGCAGATTTTCTGGGGCAAAAATAGAAAGTTCTGCCTATAAGAGTGTTCTCCTTAAACAGTATCCCAGGATACTATTTTAATGTCTAAAATGATGGTGTTTCTTTTTGATAGATGTGAATTGCTATTACATTTTATGAAAGAAAATGTAAAATCATGTTTTGACTTTGTGTTTCTTTTCTCTGTATGTATCTTAACCACTTGTTATTTTATGTGCTCTACCATTAACAAAGTATTCCTCTCAGGTTCTGTATCTGCTATATATCATATTCTGTTGCTCTCTCAGCTTTGCTGTTGTCCTTTGTGGCTGAAAAGCATTGTCCTTTCATCACTGTGGAAGTTCCATGGAGCTATTAATCTGGTCAGCTTCTGTATATAGAAGTACTGCTGGTATTCCCATGTTTATGTGATTTCATATACGCGCAGCCAAGGGCTGATACAAAGGAGCATTTATTTATTTAATTTGACAGGTATTGCCTCACTCCAGTCAAGTCAGGTCAGCTCATAACATAAAAACAAAAAGAGCAACATACAATTAAAACTATAATACAACAGTAACAAGATGTTAAATAGCACAAACTTGTCAAACACCCACAAGGAGTTCCAACCACCAAATATGTGGGAGAAAAGCCTGGTCTTTAAAACCATTTGGGACACTATGAAGGATCTCAATACCTCACTCTGGAAGACAGGCACCATGACTTACGTGAAGTGTTATGGGCGCACAGCTGATTAATGTACAATTAGCCTATTAGTTAGGGAATTGATATTTCTGGCTCCTTTTGTGGAATAATTCAAAATGCACTCAAGATTTTCTATCTACAAACATAGGAGAAGAATTAGATGAAAATTAGAAGTTCTACAAATTAATAAGTTAATTTGATATACATAAGTTGATATACATAATAAGTTAATATATACATAAGAGCTGTAGTGGTACAGTGATTAGAGTGCAGTACTGCAGGTTACTTCTGCTGACTACCAGTTGCCAGCAGTTTGGCAATTTGAGTCTAACCTGCACAACGTTGATTCAACCTTCCATCCTTCCAAGATTGGTAAATGAGGACCCAGATTGTTGGGGGCAATATGCTGACTTTGTAAACTGCTTAGAGAGGGCTGAAAAGCACTATGAAATGGTATATAAGTCTAAATGCTATTGGTATTGTTTTAGGCAAAGAAATAGGGTGAAGCCACAGTAATTAACCCTCCAGCACCCACTTTGAGGTTATTCTATGGATTCTCCTCCATGCTGCGTCGATAGCCCAGGATTGATTGATTCCTTCCTATGATGTCATAGCTGGGTCTGTACTAAGATATAAAAGCCAGCCCCCAGGAGAGACCCCAGCTTTTGACTCAGCTCCTTTCAGTAAGTAGCTGTGTCTCTGAAAGCGTTCTGTTAGATAGCAATCACCAGCGATCTTCAGTACTTTTTTCCTCTCTTCAAGCAGCTCCCAGGGATCTGATCAGCTGCTCTTCCAGATAGCAGGGCTCTCTCTCTCTCTCTCTCTCTCCTCTCTTCTGCAAGTTGGGAGCAGTTTTACAGAGCTCTGTGCAGGCAAGCTGGGCAGCGTCTGCAGACCTTCCCCACGCCTGCAGTTTGGAGGGATCGTAAACACGATCGGCAAACTGATAAGAGCTCAAGCCAACTGATCGGCAAACTGATAAGAGCTCAAGCCAGCTGATCGTGTAGCTGGTTGTTGTGTTTTTCCCTTGCTGACTTCGCTCAGGGCTCTTTATAGCCTAAGGAGCGATTCTTCAATCTTGGAGCCTGTTTTCCTGTAGTCAGTGGCCATCTTGGATTCAAGCCTTTCACCATGAGGTGAGCGGCCATTTTGTAATCCCGGGGGCCATTTATACCCTAAGGAGCTTAATAGAAAAATTTCTAAACAGCTTCTTTCCAACACAAGAGCCTTTATTTTACAAATAGAGCAAGATAAGGCTCTGGCAGAGCTTTTCCCCCCAGTGGAACAGTCTCTTAAGCCCAATAGGAGAAAAAGACGTAGGCAACGCACCCAATCAGTCCAGAGGGAGGTGGCTGTTAAAATCAAAGCTAAGATTCTAGCCCCTAAGAAGGCAACTCAGGCTGAATTGAGGGCAGAGAAGCACAGACATGCAGCTCTAGAGAGGCAGTTCAACAAAACTATTCAACAGAAGGGAGTGCAACTACAGCATATTTCAGGTGATACTCATGGGCCCCAACCAAGCCCTCCCAGGGGAGGAGAAGTTATCTATGAGCCTTTCCATCCTCCATCCTGGTCTCCTGAGGCTCTTTCTGTACAATCAGATCCTCGGGATTTAAGCAGATCTGGGCCTTATTTCCAATAGGCTTCTGGGCCCTATGCTCTTCCCCCTCCTTCCAAGCCTCGAATCTCTCCTCAATCTAGGCCTGAAGCCACCTTCACTCCCACAGCAGCAGGCCTTCAGCCTTCTACCTCTAACTTTGAGCATAGACCAGGGGATATCCAAGATGTTGTCTCATTGGCCATAAGGCAGGGGTTGGCTGAAGGCTTCAAGCAAATTCTTCAACCTCTGGAAAGGGTTCAGGCCCTTCTCCCTTCTCAATCTAAAAGTTCCTTGCCTCATCATCCTGATTTACACAGGCCTCAGGACCTCAGGGTCCATTCTTTTCTACCAGAATGGGAGGAGGTTGATGAGGAGGGAAGGCCTTCACCATCTGAACACAGTTACTCCTCTCATTCAGAGTGTGAAAAGGGTGAGATTTTTGAACAAAATCTTTCAGAGGAAGAGGATTCTTGCCCAGAGCAGACATCCTCTGCATTGGTCTTCAAATCTACTCTCTTCAGACCATTACTCAGCAAGGCCTTGGTCACTGCCAAGCTGTTGCCAGAGGAAGTGGCTCCTGAGCCACAAGGAAATCCCTTTAGCCAAGGGGATTCGCTCTTCTCCAAGCCTATAGTGCATGCAGAGGTTTTGCCTTCTCCCATTTTGTTCCTGGACATGGTCAAGGAACAGTGCGCTTCTCCTTTGACAGGTCCTCGCCCATCTTCTCTAGATAAGCGTTTGTACAATGTCAGCGCAGCTCTGGACAATGCCCTGGCAGTGCCCTGGCAGTGACATTCTGGTTCTGGCCTCGTTCTCATCTTCTGGCACTCCCACGGAGTCAGAAGATATCCTGAAACTGGATGATAAACGTTCTGAACAGACCCTCAAGCGCAATCACCAGGCTGCTGCTTGGGCTGTTCGGGCTTCAACAGCAACATCCTTCTTCACCAGGGCATCCATACGGTGGCTGCACCAACTCCAGAATAGATTGCCTGCTTCTGACCTTCAGTCTCACCAAGACCTTAATAAGATTATCGCAGCGGCGGAATTCACTGTGGATGCCACTCTCAATTCCGCCAAATTTGCATCCAAGGCCATAGCATCTTCTGTAGCAGCAAGAAGACTTTATGGCTCCAAAATTGGCAGGCGGAGTCATGCCGAAAATGGAAGCTGGCTTCAGTTCCTTTCACAGGTGATAAGCTTTTTGGTGATGCTCTGGAACCTTATCTCATCAGTGATAAATGTAAAATTTTCTCTTCCTCTGGAAAGAAAGCCGACTATTGTCTTGCTCCTTATCGTCCTCCTGCCTTCCGAGCGGAGACCTCATCTCGCTTCCCCCGCTCTCAGAGGCTGTACTCCCAATGCCAAGACCAAAGGCGGAAACATCTGGCAGGCAACAACCTTCTACTGGTAAACAGCTCTTTCGGGGGGGAAGGGGTCATTCGTTCCCTCGTTCTCCCCACCCATAAGAGGTCACCTAGACTTCTTTGCCTCCAAATGGGAGAAGTCAACAACTGACGCCTGGGTGCTCAGCACTATTAGGTCAGGGTTACAATTGGACTTCCTAACACAACCCCCCAAAAATTTTTTTGGATCTGTCCTGTGTCTCAGGACATTTCCAGGCAAGCCCTCATGAATCAGGCCATTCAGCACCTTCTTGAAATCGGGGCTATTCAACCTGTTCCCCATCTCAATGGGGACGTGGGCTTTACTCTCGCCTTTTCATTTTTCCCAAAGCCTCAGGGGGGTGGCGAGCCATCCTTGATGTAAAATTTCTCAACCAATTTGTAAAATACAGGCGATTTAAAATACAGACTCTGCATTCTATTTTAGAGACCGTTCGGGAGGGCAACCTCCTCTCTTCCATTGATCTCACTGAAGCTTACCTCCACATCCCAATTTGGCCTCATCATCACCAGTTTTTCCGTTTCTGTTATCAGAATACCCATTACCAGTATCGAGCACTTCCCTTCGGCCTCTCATCAGCTCCAAGGATCTTCACAAAGGTTCTGGTAGCATTGGTGGCATCTCTGCATTCTATTCCAGTAAGGATCCAATGCTACTTGGACGACATTTTGATTCTTTCCTCTTCCATCCTTGTGGCCCATTGAGATCTGCAATTTCCTTGTAACGTCTCCAGAGCCACAGATTTTCCATCAACACCAAAAAGAGCCAGCTCTCTCCTACAACCAAATTGTAACACTTGGGAGCAGTCATCGATACCATGTCGTGCCAGGTTTTCCTATCCCCAGCTCATGGAAAGAGCCTTGCAGAGATCATCAGCCAGATCCAGCAACATCAAATTGTCCCCCTGTCACTGCTGTTCAAACTTCTGGGGAAGATGGTTTCCTGTATTGGCATCGTCCTGTGGACTTGGCTCCACTCCCGAGCCCTCCAATGGTTCCTGCTTCCCTCCCAACGAGCAGGAACCAGCCACTCATCCATCAAAGTCCCATTCATGCCACAAATCCATAGATCTCTCAATTGGTGGCATTCCCCATCTATCTGGAGGGGACTCTGTTCAGGGACCCAGACAGGCTAGTGATAACCACTGATGCCAGCCTCCTGGTTTGGGGTGCCCATATGCAGGGCCAGATAGCTCAGGGCATTTGGTCCAGATCGGAACAGATCCTTCCCATAAATTGGCTAGAGCTGAGAGCCATTTTTCTGGCTCTCAAGCATTTCAGGCAATCAGTGACCGGCTCTCATGTTCTAGTCCTTACGGACAACATGGCCGTAAAGGTTCATGTCAACCGGCAAGGGGGGACGAGGTCCAAAGCCCTCATGAGAGAGGCTCTACGGCTGGGGTTATGGGCAGAGAAACACCTGTTATCGATCTCGGCGGACCACATCTCCAGGGTCAACAACTCCCAGGCTGACTGGCTCAGCAGGAGCCTAGTCAACCAGGAGCCAAGTCAACCATCTCTATTCAGGGATCTTTCCCTCAGATTCGGAACACCGGAGGTGGATCTTTTCTCCACTCCTCAAAACGCCAAAGTCACCAGATTCTTCACCAGGTTTTCTTGCCAGGGAGCGGAGGGGACCAATGTTCTTCGGGACAGATGGCCCAAAGGTCTCCTCTACACCTTTCTCCTGCTTCCCATCATTCCGGCGGTAATTCAGAAGATGTTGGAAGAACGGACGGAGCTCCTCCTCCTGGCACTCTATTGGCCAAGGAGGCCCTGGTTTGTGGATCTGGTCAACCTATTGGTGGCTTCTCCTTTGAGGATCCCTGCCCATCTAATCTCCCTTCACCAGGGGGCCCTGCTCCACCCAGAGCCCCAGTGGTTCAAGCTGACGATGTGGCATTTGAGCGGCAGCAGCTACAGGAGGCTGATCTTCCAGAAAGGGTCATCCTCACTCTCCTGGCTTCTCGCAAACCTTCTACAAAGTGCATCTATGATGCCACGTGGAAGGCTTTTTCCCGATGGTGCCTCAGGGAGGATCTTTCTCCTGCTTCAGCTCAGTTGGCAGAAGTTCTTAGCTTCCTTCAGCATGGGCTGGAGAAAGGTTTGGCCCCCAACACCTTACACATGCAGGTTGCGGCCCTCTCCTCAGTTCTTTCATGGGGTTTGCTTCCTTCCTTATCCCATCACCCTTTAGTCAGGAGGTTTTTGAAAGGGGCTTCCAACCTGCACCCTCCGGTGGTTCACAGGTATCCTTCCTGGGACCTTCATTTGGTCTTTAATGCCCTTACAAAGCCCCCCTTTGAACCCCTTAGAACAGTGTCTCTCCATTTCCTGACTCTGAAGGTAGTGTTCCTTGTTGCCATCACTTCTGCCAGGACGGTTTCCAAGCTTGCTGCTCTTTCCATCAAACAGGACCTTTGTTCCTTTCACGATGATAGGGTTGTTCTTCGTCTGGACCCCTATTATGAAGGTTAACACCTGGTTTCACAGGTCCCAGGACATTGTTTTGCCTGACTTCTGTACTCTCCCGCACCATGACTTAGAGCGGCAGTGGCACACGCTAGACATAAGAAGGGCTCTTAGAATATACATTTAGCGCACTTCCTCCTTCAGGAAGTCGGAAGCCATGTTTGTTTCCTTTTTCCCTTCTTACTTGGGGCACAACGCCTCTTCTCCTACTATGAGCAGGTGGGTCAGGTCTTGCATTGAGCAGGCCCATAAAGCTGCAGCCCTTCTGGTTCTTCGAGGTCTGACAGCACACTCTACTAGAAGCGTGACCACTTCTGCTGCATTGGCGACCCAAGCATCCTTGGA
The DNA here is from genome assembly GCA_015471245.1 of Laticauda colubrina. Taxonomy (NCBI): domain Eukaryota; kingdom Metazoa; phylum Chordata; class Lepidosauria; order Squamata; family Elapidae; genus Laticauda; species Laticauda colubrina. Next base: position 25,269,203 of record BLBF01000033.1, read on the forward strand.
GGAGATTTGTTGTGCGGCCACGTGGATACCCCCATCTCCTTTCATCAGACACTACCATCTGGATGCTTTTGCCTCGGTGACTGCAGCCTTCAGAAGACGGGTGCTTCAATGAGTGGTTCCAGTCGGTGTGATGAGCCAGATGAGAACCTGCCTGTGGACATGCAAGCTTTGGTATGTCCCATCCTGGGCTCTCGATGCAACATGGAGGAGAATGGGCGTTGGTAGAAGTTACCATGAATGCCCTTTCTAACTATGCTGTGAGAGAGCCCAGCCCCTCCCTTGATTCGTCCGGAAAGGGTAAGACATATTTCTGTATTTATTTTGGGCTTTGAGAGACACCTTTCAGTCTGTCAAGTATCTTCGCCAAAGCTGGAGTCTCTCCCAGGGACTGGCTTTTATATCTTAGTACAGACTCAGCTATGACATCATAGGAAGGAGTCAACCCATCCTGGGCTCTCTCGCAGCATAGATAGAAAGGGCGTTCATGGTAACTTCTACCAACGCCCATTCTAAATATTTTAGTCAGGATTGAAAGAAAAAAATGTTTACCAAATATAACATGAAGAATTCTAGGGAAATATTTTGGCTTCACAGCTGCAGAGATGGTTGTTGTATGGTTACTGGTGAAAAGAGAGAGAAGGGGGTGAGAACAGAGAAGGGGGAAAGCACAAATAAAACAGTAGAATAACCTTTATTGGAGAAAAATAGCACAATATTTTTTATGACAGTGGACACTATTGTGTTTTGTTTATATCAAATCTTGTGTGAAGGCCAAACCTTCAAATTACTATTGACAAGAGTTCAGAATGCTATTAAACTTTTCTTGATTGGATTTGCATAATATTTCTAGATTGGTTGTTTCCTGGAGCAGGTTTATTAGGATTACATGTGTCATTTAGTATGATTCATATATTCATGTATCCTTGGAGAATAATCTATTCCTTTGGATGGTATATTTACTGGGGTGGCACTATGCATACCTTAGCAAAAAAAAAGGGGGGTTCAGAATATGCAGAATATGAATGTACTGTAGTAACTCTCTGCAATTCTTTTTAGCTGAATATATCATTTACCTGGGATTATGTAGCTTGAAGGAATGGTTTAAAGTTGCCAAAATTAAAAAACTCTGTCTTACGTATTTTGGACCACTTTTTGACCTTTGCATTTTGAGCAGTGCCTAGTTTTCACATTACTGCTAGGCAATACACACTGCTGTGGGTTGGAGATTTGACAATTACAATTACAATTACAACAATTCATTTAGTGACCATTCAAAATTATAACCTTCACACTTAGATTGTTGATGAAACCCTGTGATCAAAATTCGGACATTTGGCAACTGACTACTGTTGTCGTGTCCCGGGGTCATGTGATCTCCTTTTGCGACCCTTCTAATATGTAAAGTCAAGGCGGGAAGTCAGCTTCCGTTAACAACCATGTTACTAACTTAACATTTGCAGTGATTCATTTTAACAAGTGTGGCAAGGAAAGGCGTAAAATGGGATGAATCCCAACACATTTCTCACTTAGCAACATAAATTTTAGGTTCAATTGTGGTTGTAAATCGAGGACTACCTGTATATGGTAAACACTAGTTTAAAAGAATATGGTAAATTAAAACACAACTTTAGATTGGCTTCCTGTTACTTATTGGCTCCTGTTACTTATTTTCTCCTCCCCCCCTTTTAACATATTCAGGTTACATTAAGGTAAAAGTTGCTCAACATCACTGATTATTTACTACTGCAGCTGTTCCTTCATCCTTAATCCACTAAAACTAAATTAACTGTATCCAGTAGAACTATTAAAGCTATTTAGCTCTTGATAATTGAAAAGAGCTGTAACAGCTCTGATCCATATGTGTGTAAATAAATTGCCATATTGCCATTGATAAAGAGCACCTACTGCTCTGAACTTCAAAGTGGTACTGATAAATGCAACTGTTACAGGGGAAGTTTTCAGTTCAAACTCTAGGTGTGGCACTTGAAAGGGAAAAAAATAACGGGTTCCTTGTAAGGATCTCCAAACGCTTTATAGCCTTGAAAGAGACTTTATCCAGGAAGCAATGGAACCTGGGTGTGAGCAGACCTGACTTCTATTGTTCAATCTGTTATTAGTCCATTGCCCAGGGGAGTTAGTGACAGATCTGATAGGGATAATAAGTGCTCTCAAATGGTCATCCTTGGTAAATTCTCAAACACACCTGGAGGCAGGTGGAAAAATGCTACAATTCCGCTTTAATTGTGCAATATAGTCTTATCTGTAGAATATGTCCTAAACATATAAAGGAAATAGTCATTTAGAAGGTTGTTAACACAGACCAAAAAAAAGGATGACCTCCCTACTGCATATTGGCATTTTCCTCATCATATAATTATAGGAATATGTCTCCAGGTATAATTCACTGTTGTTGTGAATGCCTTTAAATCTCTAGCTGAGCTTCCTCTTGACTGAACCAAGGAAGAGAGGTCCTTCTCTTGTGTTCCAGTCATGGTTAAGTGATTTCTTTAAAACATAATAATTTCTACCACTCATCTTTCAAGAATAGTTTGCCAAGAAATAAAGAAGCTAATGTGTCTAAGGGGGGAATGATGTAGGAAAAAAAGAGGTACAAATTATAAAAGTATAAAAGTTTGCTCAGCAAAAGAAGTCGGCAAGTGGGTTGCCTGTCTTTGCACAGCACCAGAAGCACAGGAAATAAGGCTGTCTTTACTTTGTTGAGTCAGATTGGTTTGTTTTTGCTCTTCAAATTTTATTTATTTTGGAAGTTTGTAATGGTATTCTATATAACTGTAGGGATTCCTCAAATTTACAGACTGTACAGCACACTTTCCAAGGAACAGTCATTAAATGACTGGTCATAAATCAAGGATTACCTGTAAACAGTTATTTCTGAAAGTTCTTATTTTAAAATTAAATTAGAACGAATAATTATTTTAGAATCAGAATTGAGAAATATTTTGGCAACCTATAAAACTGGATAATACGCCATAGCAGCTTTTGGAAAATGGCCACCAAATTAGCATCAGATAAGCCCTTTCAAGAAGAGATTGGACTGCCATTTATCAGAAATGGTGTAGGGTCTCTCGCTTGGGTGGGGTATTGGACTAGATGACCTACAAGGTTCCTTCCAACTCTGATTATCTGTCTCTATATCTGTATGTGCTGCCGGCAAATGAGTTCTCTTAATATAAGATGATACAGCTGTGTGAAAAAGTCCTGCACGCTTTACAATTTACGGTTTATGACATTTTTTGGATAGAGCATTTTATTATATTTTATGCTAACTGCTATGCAAATTTATGTTATATTTAAATAAATACTGGTAGTTTTTAAGCATAAGCTTTTTGCAGTTTGGTGCTGTTTGGATGGGGATTGTGAACTTTCTTCCATGCTTACAATGCATGCTTACAATGATTATGAAAACAGACTAACTGATGCATACCCAATGGCATACATGTTGCAATCACTCACTCACTCGATGCTAATGTTTTGTTAACATTTTTATTGTTTGTGGCCCTGAAAAGGACCGTTTAGGTAACCAAACATGGTTACTAATATGAAATTGGCCAACCCTTATTCCTTATCACCAGGCAGCATTTGGTATCATCTTAAAGTAAGAGTAATTTGCTTTTGTAAGAACCCCACTCTTATTCTTGCTCTTAACTAGCATATTCCAAAGCCAAAGAGTTCAGCTGCAGCTCTTTGAATGGTATCATGGGATTAGTGGATGACCTCATGTACAGCAATCATTCAGAAGATTAGGAGGCTGCATTGTAGCATCAGATTTCTGTAGCACTGCTTACCTCTAACATGAGCGAAAATGGATATATTAGAATTACATGCCAGAGGTGTTTGAGTAGCATGTTAAGGACAGGGATATGATGTACGTATACAGGGGAGGTGAAAACAATTTGAGTAAGAAATACAGTTCTTGAGAATTTGGAGTGCCAGGTATCCTTTGTATTTGAGGTATCTTCCTTCCCAGTACAGCTATTGAGAAATGCATTCAATCTGCTGTGAAATACAGGTACCACCTACTCTTGTTGTGACACACACATTATATACGCAACATATTTTTCCAAAGGTAAAATTCACTTCATTTTTGTCAGGAATTCATTTAGGTCAGCCTTCACTAATCAAATGTCCTCTAAATCTTTTACTATGTAGAAAATGTAAAAGTTACAATCTTAACTCAAACTCAACTCGACTCATACACCCAACTGATTAAAATGATTCAAGATGTTAGCAATCAACCTCTTATTAATTTTGTCTTAAAATGGAAAATCTCTTTATTTCTTTAATTTCTGTAGGGCTGGATGAATGAAATCTACAGTTATGATCCAGAAACCTATCACGCTACGTTGACTCACTCTATTTTTGTGAGACTCGAAGGAAGCATCCTGAGACTTTCAAAACCTAATAAAAATATTTCCAGAAGAGCTTTTTACAATGAAACCAAGCCAGAAGTTACCTACATTAGCCAGAAAATTTATGATCTTACAGATAGTAAGGTGAGTTCAGAATTAATAATCTCTGTCTGGCAATGTTTGGACTTCTGTTCTACATTGTTTTCATCTGAATTATTGCAGTTCAGATAAAGCAGGCAGCTGCTAACTTATAAGATCTGTGATCCTTGGAGAAATAATTTGTCCTATAGCTAGGAATTATCAGAATAATATCTTCTTGCTACTGGTACCCTTGTCTCTTCACACTAAAGGGGAGGGGAAGGGAGGAATGGTGGATAGGAGGAAATCATCCTATTGAGCAACACTCATTAGACAAAAAACCTAATTCCCAGAGTTATTGGTACTGTTTTTAATGCCAATGCCATATCTTCTGATATTATCTAGGTTTGACAGGTTGTCATTTTACCATGCTAATCCCATCAAAGAATGAGTGAAGTTTCTACTAATATCTGAAATCCTCTGTGGCCCTGTCTGCAATGATCTTTAAATTGTTTGTATAATCAGAATAAAATGGTTTAAAATAAACATTGGATAGTCCAGTTGATTTGAAAAATTGCATGCTTCATGACTGCTGATGAAATTACAGGTAGCAATTATTTGGTGCACATGCGCACACATTTCCATAAACATGCTATGGCTGCTCTTCAGATCACCATAATCCTTAAGCCTTGTTGTCCAGATTTTTGCAGGAAAGGACATGCAGTGCTCGTAGAGATCTGCCTCACACCAAGTGTTTCCAACCTGTCAAAGAAAAGACAAAAGAAGCCCAAATATTATTTGTTCCAGACTTACAGTTCCATCCTAATCCATATTTTATATTTTATCATTCCTGAATATTGGGCGGGCAGCTTTGCCAATGTTGTTTTGACTTGATTGTTTCTTTGATTATGGCAATGCATTAGTATTCTGTATTCTCTAATGAGATGAAAAGTGAAATTCTCTCACAACTTGGTTTGCAGATTTATTTGGTTCCCAAAAGTTTGGCTCGAAAACGAGTCTGGAATAAAAAGTACCCAATCTGCATTGAGCTTGGGAAACAAGACAATTTCATGGCCAAAGCCCAGACTGATAAAGAAATCTCAGAAGAAAAAATCTCTATAGAAAAAGAAAACCTAAGCAGTGAAGAAATTTGGAAAGCCTCTCAGGATGGAGCAAAGTCTGGTACCCAGAAGAACCAAGTGCTTTATTTATTTGCAAGAACAGGTCGAGAGAAAGAGGAATGGTTTAGGAGATTCCTTGTCGCCCACAAATTAAAATCTGAAGAAAAAAAGCCTATTTTCATTTGGGGAAACAAGTCAGGTAGGTACCTGTTTGCTTATTCTTTTGAGACTTTGTGTAATAAGGTCAAAATATCAGTTTATTAAGGATTAATTGAGATTAATCTGGAGCCCTAGTAGCACAGTGGTTAGAATCAGGATTGCTGGCTAACTCTGTCCACAGTTTGGAGTTCAATCCTGAGGGGGCTCTAGGTTGACTCATCTTTCTGAGGTCAGTAAAATGAGGGCCCGTATTATTGGGGCAATATGCTGACATTTGTAAACTATTCAGAGAGTACTATAAAGAGCTATAGGGTGCAATACAAGTCTTAAGTGTTATTGCTATTGTATGATTAAGAAAAAACTCTGTTATTCAGTGAGTTATCAAGAAATGCTAACCACAATTTAACTTCTTCTAAAGGCATTAAATTTTAACGAAACTACATTCTAATGTCCTGCCTCATATAAGTGGTTGATTTAAGTAAACATGGAATTAATCTGTCTTTGATCTTTTTTCTTGCAGAACAATAATTTAAAGTGATATTAGACTCCAATATATTTTTAGAAATAATACACATACATTTTGGTCTTCCTGCCAAAGTTCTCAAATCTTTAAATGTGTGTGTGTGGGAGAGAGAGAGAGAGAGGGAGGGAGGGGGGGGGGGGGAGGGAGGGAGGGAGGGAGAGAGAGAGAGAGAGAGAGAGAGAGAGAGAGAGAGAGGGAGGGAGAGAGAGAGAATAATTACAGAGGATGTTTAGGGTAGTCATATCTCAGTTTTTATTCTTTTTAAAACAACTGAAATGTATTTCATTAAACATAATGCAGGTTGTTCAAACACAATTTACACAGTATTTGTTTTTATTCCAAATCAACCTTCAAGTTATCTGTATGCAAAATATTTGCACTGTTTATATATAAACTGTTTATATATAAAAAGTTTATATAAAATATAAACTGTTTATATTTCAAGCTTCTGAAAAGCTGAAGTGTATTGAGAAATGTTTCCTCTTAATCCATTTTATGAAAAATCTTTCACAGAAGTGGGAATGATAATTGAAAGTGATTCCACCTACTCAGTCTTGTTAAACATTTAAATTGAGGCTAGTGGGTGTGAGTATGTTTGTGTTTGTCTGACATTCATGATTCTTTGATTTTTAGCTTTGCTTACATTCAGGTTCTTTTCTAATCTAGAATTATATCAATATATCAGATTTAGTGCAGAATTTTACATCCTCGGCTGCCATCTTTCCTCTAAAATTCTCTGTTATATTTATTATGATTTATTTTCAAAAATTGCCAAAACCTGTTTTAAATGAAGGATTGTTGTCTTTATATATATATGATACTGAAAAAGATGTATGACCAGATAGTTTATTTACCATTTGCCACAGAATGGCAGAGGGCAGGGGAGTACCTGTGGTTTTCCAGATGTTATTAAACTACAGTACAATACCCAGCATACTTCACTATTGTCCATGTTGCCTGTGGTTTTGGGAATTCAACAACTGAAAGCTACAAAGTGATATTTCCTGTTGTAGAAGTGCAGGAAATCAGGAGACAGGAGACCAGCGTAATTTCAGCTCTTTATTCAAGGAATAGATCTCTGTAGTCTTTAGCAAGCCGCGGCAGCTCTTCTTTTGAGCTAGCCGGCAGCTCTTACCCAATGACACCTTTCTGAATCTCCTGCAATCGGTTCATCCAATCACGGGAGATTCCTTACTAACCAATCACCGTCATGCGTCTCGGCCAATCACAGTGTAGTTCGTTTCAGCCAATCAGGTTAGGGTATTACGAGAATGTTAATATGTAACACCTGTGGTTTACATTAAAGTCAAAACCATCATACAGTATGATCTTGAATAGATTGGTATGGAATAGTAATGTGTCTACTGCCATCATGAATAGATTAAATCGTGTATGTTTACTGCCTTGTCATATTGACAGCTTTGTAATTTGCTTGAGTATTGGCATCATAAACTTCTGTTTTTCATTCTGTTTCATTCTTATGTTCCATAGTTGATTATGTATTGATGCTTTACCCTTTGTTTTTCCTTCTTATTGTATTCAGGCTCCTTGCCAGGACACAGTCGATCCAATAGCCAGTCTGGGATTCTTACACACAGCCGCAGCAGCAGTAAAGGAAGTGTAGAAGAAGTCCTTCCTCAACCAAAGCTGAAGGACCTGGGTCCCAACATTAGACAGAAAATACTTTTAGACTATAATGTCTACATGGCAAGGTGCATTCCACCAGAACACCCAAGCCCTATGGTTAGTCCTGTACACAGTGCTGACAGCAGCCCCACAGCTGTGAAAAAGGTGAAGTATATTCTTTATATATTCTTGATGATTTACCTTGTGGTGTCTGCTCAGCTCAAGTGGAACAGGGGTTGTTTTTTGTTCCCAAAGAAGCGTGGAGCTAATAATGTTTCTATGGTATGCTCACTTTCTCAACATTCAACATTATTTTGATGCAGCTTAAAAGATTTCTGCAACAGTAGATATTTCGTTTAATTCTTACAGTTCTAGGACTACCCATCAATAAAACTACTTTGATGTTAGAGAGCAAAATTTAAAATATTGCACAAACTGTTCTTTTTAATAGAAACAGAATAATAACAATAGGGACTTAAGTTATTATAAAAAGATGTGTACTCAAGTATTTATTTAAAACACAAGTTATTTTTAGGCCAATTAACGGAAATATGTTCTAAATTCACAGGAAGAAATCGTTTCAGTTTTTTTGTCACGATACTTAAGTATTATGTCCAGTTTCTGGGCCCCACATTTTAAAAACGATTGGAAAAACTGAAACAGATTCAGAGCAGAACAGTGAAAATCAAAATCTATATTCCTAGAAATCACAATTTCTAGGGATTTAGAAACTACGAAGAAAGATTCTAAGACCTAGCCTTGAGAAAGCAGACGGGTGTGGAATAGGGGAAATATGATTACAATTTTCAAATGTCGCTTAAAAGATTTGTGTAATGGTTTGTGCCAGTTTGTGTAATGTTTAAAAAGCTGGATTAGTATGTGGGAGTCTGGGAGTTCTAACACTCACTTAGGCATGAAAACCAGCTGGGTGACTTTGGGCCAGTTACGCACACTCAGCATAACCCACCTCAGTAGATAGTTGTTGTGAGGCTAATAGGAGGAAGCATTACATACACTGTCTTAAGTTGTACAAAATAAAGGTCTGGTATAATCAGATCAGTACATGATAATAAAGACCTGTTCTTTCTCATTCCAGAGTGTAGGAGGTGGAATAATGGATTTCAATTACAGGAAGGCAGCTATTATATTGGGAAGTCTTGTTCTGTCAATAAGAGCAGCTTGACAGTGTAACTAATTACACAGAAAAACTGTAGTTCTCTTTTGCTGAACACGCTCAAGCAGAGGGTAGAATAATCTTTTGTGGAAATGTTTACTTTTAAATTCCTGCAGGTATTAGATTTACCCCATCCAAATGTAATTTTATGAAGATCACTCTTTGCACACCCCATACAGTCTCTTCTGTTTCACTTGGGATTGTCTTGAATACTGTACATGAAATGTGACTTATTTACAATCCTTTTCTCTTCTTGTTTGTGCATAATGTCCCCTATTGGCACTTTTATATTTCCCACACTGAGTACGATAAGCTCTTGAGCAGTGAGGTAGAGGGTACACCAACTCAATCTCAATCCTGTCTCATTTTCCCAGCAAAATGGAAATGCAGACCAGGATACCTGAGCAGATGAATAACTTCATTAGAGATTAAAAAACACCCTTTTCCCCTACCTGGAAGCTCCAGTTGATACACAAACTTAAAACCAGGGTGTGCATAAAAGACTAATGCAAGTCCCTCTATCAACCAGTTAAATAAGCAAAATTGATATATTTCTTGGAAGACATTGTGGGTGCAAACACTTTTCTGTTAACTAATCTGGTATTTATTAACAGCATGTTAGCCATGTTATCAAGGTTGGCAGAGAGACTGGTGTCAAGGCAGCTCATAGATGCTATCTTGCCTTCCTACTAACATTCAACTACCCTTTCCGTTATTGCTATAGCAGTCCCCAAGGCATCTTAGGGATGTTTTGCCTATATTGTGAATTGATAATCACCTTTTCTAGGTCTGAAACACAAGCTGACTTATTCAGGCTGCTATGCATAATCCAGCTCTGATTCTGAAAATATAATGCTCAGGTTTTCTTTCAAAGTAATAGAATCACATAATCAGCAAGAATTGCACCTGCTTCTGATTCATAGTTGCATTTAAATTTAAATTAACATCCAGAGACCCACATGTTTAATCTCTCACAAACAAGACTCTGGCATGAGCAACTTCCCCAAACAATAACCACAACAGCTCCTATTTGCTATCTGGAGACAACATTGAGAGGCATATTCTTTATACTTCAATCTGCATAAATATGTCAATGCATAAATTTGTATTAGTTCAATAACTTGTATTAGCTGGATCTCTGCATTTTTTCTATCCCCTCTCTTTGTTGGATACAGGTCAGTCACAATTGATTTAACAGTTGAAGCTTTTTTCTGTTCATTTCAAACCAACCGCCTCAGGCATATGTCCTTCTTCAGTGATGAATGGCTTTGATTTACAATTATATACCTTTACAATGGCAACTTCCTCAAAGATTTAGGTAGGGAATACCTTTATGCTCCTCCTGAGATGTAATTAGGGTCATCTGTTTAAAATAACAAAAATGTCAATTATTATGGCATTTGTGTTATTGTTAAGCTAAGTGGCACAGCAATACAAAATGTTCTTATCAGATAAGGGGACAGCCTTGGGCAACCCCATCAAATTTCTTTGTAAATTATATACCATTGTAAAGTATTCCTATGAGGAGACTGAACTGTGTTTATGCCCTTTCCATTCTTTGCAAACCTGAAGATTTTTTCTGATCTGCATCTATGCTAGCTTCTGCTAGTTGGGAGCCCAATGATTGCTGTAATTTTGCTATTTTAATAAGACACCCATTTTGGATTTCTTCAGTCATTTTGACCTATGTTTTAAGGTGAGTGTTTGCTACCGCCAATGTTGCCCTTTGATAGTAACCATAGCCCCATGCCATGTTCCAAATAAAGTAGTCCTATTAGTAAGACCCAAGGCTACACAGGCATCTTGAGTTGTATTTTTGTTGATAAGGTGCAGTTAGAAACTGCCCTTCCTTTTATCAGCAACTGGGAAGTTAGAGATAATGGGGAATGCATAGATCTTCCCCCTAACTTTCAGGTGGCTGGCCATGGGTCTTCTGCTATTTGTTAACTACAGACATTTTGCAAAAATGTCCCCTCAGTCCCACATGTGGGCATATTGCTGTTACCCAAAGGTTTTAGGAAGTCTGTTAAAAGCTTCAGTTCAACATTAATAGAAGCACAGTGGAACCACTGTAAAAGACTCACTCCCAGTCTGATCTGAGGCTAAGGAGGCACAAGGTTCCTTACTAAAAGCTACTGTAATCGTTGGGCAAAGCAGAAAACATTCTCAGATTATGTCAAAGGAATGTCCTGTGGAAGAAGCTTCAAAACCAGACATGAAAGTCCATAAGATCAAAAACATTTTTCCAACTTCTGATTGCTGTTGCATATAAATGTTTATGTGGGGAAAGAATGCCAGCTTTTAATGAAACACAGCTGATGCTACTCATCTCTGACTGTCAAAGGCAGCAAAAGAGACTGGATGATTGATTTTAGATCAGTTTCAAAGTCTTCATGAGCTGAATTGAGGCTTGGCTTCTGTTTCTGGGACCCTAGTTTTTCAGCATGTTTAGTTTCCAGTCTTATTCCTCCTACACTGGTGATTTACATAATGAAGCATCAGCCTTGGACAATATATTAGACTCATTCATGTGAAATATTTTTAACTTGCTGTTAAGTACAAAAAACAATTATTTCAATAAACATGTTAAAATTAACTGTTCACTTTATATATTCACTAGTAGCATTGTGTGACTTATTAAAAGTGAGCGGGTTCTTTTTAAAATCTCTCACCAGTTGCTAACATCCTCCCATAGTGAAGATGAGGAACAGGAAGCCTGGGTCAATGCTCTGCTGGGAAGAATCTTTTGGGATTTCTTGGGAGAGAAATATTGGTCTAACTTGGTGTCAAAGAAAATACAGATGAAGCTCAGCAAAATAAAGGTAGGAATATTTTCTTAAGTATCCACCATCTGTTTAGGTAGCTCAATGATAACAGATAACAGATAATCAGAGTTGGAAGGGACCTTGTAGGTCATCTAGTCCAACCCCATACCCAAGTGGGAGATCCTACACCATTTCTGACAAATGGAAGTCCAATCTCTTCTTGAAAGTCTCAAGTGATGACACTCCCACAACTTCCGAGGGCAAGCTGTTCCATTGGTTGATTGTCCACTGACAAAAAGTTTCTCCTTATTTCCAGGTTAAATCTCTCTTTGTTCAGTTTCCATTCATTATTCCTTGTCTGGCTTACAGGTGCTTTAGAAGATAGCTTGACCCCCTCCTCTCTGTGGCAGCCCCTCAAATATTGGAAGATTGCTTTCATGTCACCCCTTCATTGTTGAAGGAAACTCTTACAGAGCTTCAGTCTGGTGGCAGTGCAGGAAGCTATCAAGCAACCCGTATAACAGGGGTCTCCAACCTTGGCAACTTTAAGACTTGTGGACTTCAACTCCCAGAATTCTTGCCAAGGTTGGAGATCCCTGCTGTATAGGGACTACATCAGACTGTTTTTTCTTGAACCATAAAATTGCTTGACATGTTTATCATAACTGTTACTGGTTTCTGGATACTTTTGGAAGATTAAATGCTTCTAGAGGTTTTATACTTTTGTCTTTCTAATTCCTGAGAGAACATCATTTTATTTTTTTTGAACCATTTTAATTCCACTTGTAAGCTGAAGTAAACTCCTAGAACATGTTACAAAAATTAGTAATAGTCGCCCTTGCCCTAGACAGACATCCTAAAAGATATGTAATAAAAGGTTTGGGAGCGAAAAGAAAACAGAATGTCAAGAACGGAAACATTTTGGGAGAAAAGATGGTAACCCTTGCAGTTCTTAGATCTAATGCAATAGACCTGCTCCCTGTTGAGTCAATAGGCCTTGATTCAAAAGTACTAAATGAACCTTCATAGAGATAGTCTTCCAGGAGATCTGATACTTTTCGCCCTTTAAGAACCCCCAACATAAGTTTTATTTAATAATATGAACATAGTTTTGTCCTCTTTTTTAGATTATTAACAATAATTCTTCCAGCAACTATTTATCTGTTGTGCATAGCTTAATGTTTCTGTGTTGGCTTCAGTCAGGTCCATCAGTTTGTCTCCAGTAGTGGAGAAACTAGGAGGAGAGATTGCATGGTCTGATTCTCACAGATGTACAGGTCTAGTTCAGCAGAATAAACCTGTTTGATGTACTGACCTTTCACTTAGATAGGAAGATAATTTATGAAGATGATTTACAGTTTTCAAAATGATCCATTTACTTTCTGCTCCAGTTGTTATCCCCTGCAAAATTTCTTAGTAATAGCTAGTATAATTCCTCTTTAGCAAAGTGTACAGTTTGGAAAGTAATTGTTTTTTTTCCACAAGAAAAAAAATGATTTCAAATCATCTCTTTGCTGTGATGGACTCTAGATACCATGTTTCTCATATAATAAGGCCGGGTCTTTTTTTTTTTTTGAGTCCCAAAAAAATGGCTAGGCTGTCTTTTCGGGGGTGACTTAATTCCCCTCCTTGCATCTTCGGGGGGGTGGGCGGCGATGGCTTGGATATTGACCTTGGCTTTGATGGGGTACTTCGTATCGGGGTCAACGCAGGCAGCACCATATCCAGGTGTGCAACAAAAGTACTTTCTAATGGCAAGCCCACCCACCATTCCCCACCATTTCGCATGTTTTAATATAGGCCTTAATTTGGGGAGGGGCTTAATTTCATTTCATGCCTATAAAACATGCTGGGACTTCCTATTGGGGGAGGCCGTATTGTTGGAGAAACAGGGTAGGATTTTCAGCATCCTCCAGCTGTTGTTTTCTCTCAATCCAGCCACAGTTTTTGGATGTCTAGTCTATTCCAGTGATGATATTCATCTATTTTAGAGAGCTCTAAGTATCACATGATAATTCAAGAATTGGTTGTTTGTTCAGGATTTTCACATGAGTGAAATATTTATCTATACCAAGCATTAATCTTCAGGATTGTCAGAATTATCAGAGAACCAAGCAGACATTCTGATAGGTGCTGTTTGTGTCCCCAGTCTGCAGACTTTTGAATAATAAATGATCCAAGCACTGTTTTTGTTTCTCTGTTCCCCTAAATGAGTTTTAAATGAAAATGTATAACCCAAGGTGCTGCTGCGATTCAGCTGTGTCCCATTCAGTCAATTCCTCTACGTGTCTTGATTTCACAAATGAAACAAGCAGACTAACTTCCAAATTAGCTGGCAGCATAAGTGATCAATTTTCCTAATGCTGTTCTGCAGGAATAACAAATTTCCCATTGGAAAATTTCAGTAGAGATAGCCATTTGGCGTCTTTTAAAAAAGCAACTGCAGCCAATATGTGTACTTGTTGATGCATCTGTGAATTAAAGCCTACAATTTTGGACACAAAAGCTTGCCTTACAATCTCAGCCAAAGCTTTTATTGTTCCGTCTAGTAAAGGCTAGGAACATTTTGTTCAAATGTCCATTGAAATAACAGTGTTCTGATATTGGAAATCTGCGTGGAGTTCACTAGGTCGATTGAATGAATTATTGACACACCCTCTCTCTTATTCATGTCATACTGTAGTGATTTAAAGTTGAGCACCAGAAGAGCTAGGAAAGTGGTGCCAGAATAGTGAGGAGAAAAACAATAGTGACAAGAAGTAGAATTCCCCCCAGCTAAATCAGAGCAGACATCCCTACATTTCTTAAGAACAACTTTCCACAGTCTGATGCCCTCCAAATGCACCAAGACAACATCAGGGTGAGGAAGATTTTTAAGATGAACATTTTGCCAACTAGTTTATAATTACAATGTCATACATTAATCTAGTAAAATGTACTCTCCCTTCCCCCTCTTTACCACAAGATCTTTTGACAGATCCTTTTTTTTTTTCTTAGTGCAGGGACAGGCAACTCATTTTGGATTTATGGACACATTTGGGATTATGAGACGCTGTTTGTCAGGCACAAGCAATTAGAGCCATTTATGAATAGGACCAACTAGATATTTTATTGTTGATTATCTGTATTACAAGAATTTCTCCAGACTACCTGTCTCCCTTGGGAAATAGCAGATATAGACGTAAAGGTTTTTCCTCAGACTATTCTCGCCTGAACAAACTCTAAACTGGAATATCTCTTTACTCTCTCTAGAGGGGCACCTTCCCCTTCGGCTGGTAATCCACCACATTGTTGAAGATTTTTAAATGGATGCCTCATGCGTGCACACACACACACACATCATCATCATCATCATCATCATCATCATCATCATCATCATCATCATCATCTTTATTTGGGAGAATCAATAATATATATCCTTCTAGTTTAAATCAAGTAGGAACCTTTTTTTCTTTTTTTTTTAAAGAATTTTATTAATTTTTAACAAACAAACATATACAAACAAACACAAAACATAAAAAACATAAAATATCTTTTTGGACGGCAGTTTGATCCCGAGTTACATCTTTTTGTACAGAGATAAATTCAAGTTCATGCTTACTTTTAAATAACATTCCATTTCTTATTTATTATTTTGCATTTTCTGTATAGCTTCTCCTCTCTTTTCACTCTCTTAATTCTATTATATTTATTTCATCTCAATTTAAATCATTATACTTATATCCTTTGTCAGTTCTATTTCAGCTAGCTATTTATCTTTTCTCATTAACACAAAGTTTCTTCTGTAATGACTGATTGGAGTATAATACCTTGTCATACTTATCCCTCCCCTAGTTTTAAAGCTTAACATGACACATAATTTTCATTCGGATTCTGCGTAGTACATTCTAAAGATAAACTCAATATTTTGAAACTATATTTAAAAAATATAATATAATTAAAACAACAATCCATAGCAATTAAAATTATATCATTCAAATTAATATTCATTTAAGTCTTAAACATTTTACACAATCCTTTCTAAATAAGTATCATGCTTCTATGGGAACA
>BLBF01000033.1:25291477-25305350 GCA_015471245.1 Laticauda colubrina
AGAGTCCAGGAAAACACCTGTAATAATATTTTTCTGTGCTCTCCCTCCATCTTATCACATTAAAATGTCCTTGAGAAGGAGTGTTTATACATTTCTCCCCAGTTCAAATAAAATATTTTCAAGCCTCTAGTTGGCAGTGTTGCACAGTCTCTTAATACTTTTTTCCCCCCTCAGCCAGAAAGAAAAGTAATGTATACAAAACTCAGAGGGAAAAAACAAAAACAAAGGGGGCCTCTATCCTAAAGAAAATTAAAAAATCAAAAGAAGCATAAAAATATATATAAGAAAAAATTCAATCTGATTAGCTACAAAATCACATTAAATTCCTCAGAGAAAAAAATAGTAAGGAAAGAATCCAAGCCTCAATTTGACATCACTTTAAAAAACGCCGCTCAAGGAGATTCCAGTCAAAGAAAAATAAAGGTTTCTTCTTTGTTCAGGATATCCTTTCAGGTCTCAGCCAATTTGCAATACAAAAGGAAGTTTCTCACCCAGCCGACACACCCTCTCTCCAGCCTCTTTCTTTTCGGAGCTGTCCCGACTTCAGCAGCTTTGGAGGCTGCCTTTCCACCGCCAGCAAAAGGGCTTCTCCCGGATCAAACCAGAGATTTGCGATATCTCTGGGATCCTGGGACTGTGCCCTTCACAATCCCCGTCTCTACGGGACGGTTTAGGTCCGTTAGGACCGACCAGGGGTGAAAATATCAGCTGCGATCTCAGAGCCCCGAGATAGCACCTGTAGCACCGAGACGAGGCTCCGCCTTCTCCTGGAACCTTTTTTTCTTACTTTGGTCATACAGGTCCATCACAGGTCTATTGTCATTCACAAGTTTGATGTAACCCTTTATGTTTAGTGTACATAAATACACTTCCCTTTTTGTTTGATTTTAATAGAAATAAGTATCTTCTAAATGTTTTTTGTTGAAACAGAAAACAGATGGGCCTTTAGTCCATGTCTTGTGCCTTTCATGTATTCATCACAGGTTCTGATAGTGATTTAAATGCCATTCCTTTAGGAGAGTGAGAAAGAGATTTCTCTTACTTTCTTTGCAGAGCAGTTCGGCTTTCTTATTTGACTTTGGGCTGCTGCTCACCACAGTATTAATGTGCCCACCTCCAGTGCTTGAAACATCAGCAAAGTGTATGCTACCCTCACAGCTGAGCTCCAGTTTGCCTCAGTAACAGAACTTGCAAGTCCTAACCTAATGGCTTCGCTACAGGTAGTCCTTGACTTACATCCATTCATTTTGCCACCATTCAAAATTTCTATAGCAAAGGTCACCAACCTTTTGGACCTCAAGGATCACTAAATTCATAATTTTAAATCCTGCAGACCACTAATACAATCTGCCTAATGATCGGCATGGTTAGGTGGTTATGTGATTGGGTGGGCATGGCCAACTCGATGTCATTCACATTGCCTCGCCTGCCTCTACTCACCCCTCACCTCTCAGCCACTCCTTGCCTCCCTGCCCAGGTTCCTTAGAGCCCCAACAGGAAGCAGTTGTTGGAGCTAAGCAGCCACCATGGGAAAGAGTTGCCAAAACATCTGGCTCAGTTCAAATTGGATCTGACCGAAAAGGAGGCTCAGCAGAAGCACCTTGCTGAGGACTAGGAACGAGGCTTTCCAAGCAGAGGAAAGGCCTGAGGGAGTGAAAGGCCAGGTGCCAGCGCTTGGAGGCTCAGCGAGCTGAGATGGTCAGCCAGTTCCAGGCCATGATGCAGTCTCACTGGAATGAGGCCCTCCAGCTCTTCGCTACCAATGGCACTTCCTTCCATCCTTCACCCAAAGCCCCGCACTAGGAGGCCAAAGCAGACTCCAAGTCAGAATTTCTGCCCACCTTCAACCTGCACAAAAAGACCCTGAAAGGGGAGAGTCTCTGCAACAACACAAATGTTCATTGCATGTATCTGGCCCAAGGGCCACAGTTTGAGGATCTCTGATTTAGTGCAACATAAAAAATGCAAAAAAAAAATTCTGCAAACCACCAGTTGGTGACCACTGTTGTATAGCACTGAAAAAAAAAATAACTGGTCCTCACATTTACAACTGTTACAGAATCCCAACATTCACATGATCAAAATCCCGATGCTTGCCAACCAGCATATATTTATAATGGTTGTACACATGGAGTCATGTGTTTGCCCTTTGCAATGTTCCCAGTCAGCCTCCAACAATCAAAATCAATGGAGAAAGCCAAATTTGCTTAATAACTGCAGCAATTCCCTTAAAAAAAGGGCATAAGATTGGGTATGACTTACTTAACAGAAGCTGTGGTGGCACAGTGGTTAGATAGAATGTAGTGTTGCATACTGACTCTGCTCACTGCCGTGAATTCAATCCTCACCAGCTGAAGCCTTTCATCCTTCTGAAGCTCCATGCTGATAATCTGTCACTCAAGATGTTTCTGAACACAGCACTGAGATCAGTAAAATGAGGAATCAGATTGTTGGAACAATATGCTGTCTTTGTAAACTGTCCCGAGAGTGCTGTAAAGCAAGTGCTATTGGTACAGCCATCCACCTTGCTTAGCAATGGAAATTCTGGTCCCAATTGGGGTTGTAACTATTTGTACAGGAAAGACAGTTGAAGGAAAGCAATTAGTGATATTCCTGAGTTTGCTCCCCTTTCCTGTCTGCCATCACTTGCTGGCAGGACTGATTGCTTTCCTTAAAATGGAGTCGTAATGGGCTTTGGTATCTGAGTGAGTGCTTGATGCAGATGATTTAGCCGCTTTTCAGGTTTCCCTGGTGACTTGTCATTGGCACAGGGATGCTCCACGCTGGAAATCTGTCACTCAGGATGTTTCTGAACACAGTGCTACTGGTGATTTTGAAGACTGGTCGATTTGTGCTGAGAAATAGACCAACTGACAGATTGATGGAGTGGAGAAGATATGCAGGGTGAAGCAGAGGGAGCTTTTCATATCACATTGGGACTGTCTGTCAGCCAGGCTATTTTTAGAAACAGATTTGTGATCTTTCTGTCACTTGGGTTAGAAAGGAAAGCTCTTATTAATTTCACTCCAGCTTTGATATGTCCAGATTCATATGTGCTGCATGTACTTGTTGGTAGCAAGTAGCTGCAGCTGGCAGAACCCAAAGGTATTCTGTGGAACATGCAGAACCATATTGGAGTAGGCAAAATGACATACCTCCTCTCAAGAAATTAAAAACAATAGAAAGCAGCGAAAATCATGGGTTGGTGGAAGGAACAGAAAACCTGCTCTGTTTTCATTTGGGACAAAAGAGCCAGTTTGGTGTAGTAGTTAAGCCATCAGGCTAGAAACCGGGAGATCATGAGCTGTAGTCCTGCCTTATGCAGAAAGCCAACTGGGTGACCATGGACTAATCACTCTCTTTCAGCCCTGGGAAGAAAGCAGTGGCAAAAACCATTCCAAAAACATTGCCCAGAAAATTGCAAGATTTGTCCTCTCTCTCCCTCCCTCCCTTCCTCCCTCCAATGAACGTTGTTTAGGAAAAGTTGCACCAACCTTTCAGAAGATTGCATTTAAGAGCCCACATATTGTCTGACGGACATTTTGCAAAATGCTAGTTCACATGGACACATATCTCCAGGCTTCTGGTCTGGTTGGGGCCAGGCCCTACCAGAGTAGAGAAATCCTTCTGTCCTTGGTCACAATGCAGGTAGTCCACAACTTACAACCACTCACTTCATGATTGTTCAATGGACTTAAAAAAGGGTATTTATCTCAAAATTACCACTTCCATACCACCCCTATGTGTCACACTTAATCACATTTCAGGCCCTTAGCAATCAGTTCACATTTACAACCGGTTGCACCATCCCACTGCCATATGATCACATTTTGCAATGATTTTTGCAGTTTTCTGGCAAAAAAAACCCTTATTCTACTAGGTAAGCTGGATTCAAACTTATGACTTGATTTGCTTAACAACTCACTTAACAACCATTGTAAAAACACTTGTAAAATCAAATCCATTCACATGGTGACTCAACTTATAACCAAAATTCCAGGGTCAGTTGTGATCATAAGTTGAGGACTACCTGTAGGTATAACTCCTATGACCTACAAAACTTTGCAGGGTGAAAGGGGTTTATGAAAATGTTTTAAGTTTCAAAAAATAGAATAATAAGAACAAAAAGTTCATACATCAAAATGAAATACACTTAAAGCATTGCTACCACTTTATTATGCATATACTTATTGTGATTTATTGATAAAGGTCCAGATAATTTATTTATTTATTTATAAGACATACAAAACATACAAAAACATACAAAACGATTGCCAAAAATAAGCACAAAGCTTGACTATTTGGCAAGTGATAACAAATAACATTACAATAAAAACAAAAGGGTCCAACATGATGCTCGTGGAATAAGGGTTAGGGAGGGAGAAAGAAAGAAAGAGAGAGAAAGAGAAGAATAGAAGGGGAGGAGATGATAAAAACCTCCCGATATTAGTCTTGCCAAATCAACTCAACATACCTATATACCTAGACATATACATGCATACACATATTTATGCTAGTAAATTACAGTGATGTATTCACATGATAAATGTTACCTTTGTCATATAAAAATTACATTGAATGAGAGAGAGAAGAAGAGAAAAAGACAAAAACAATCATCTATAAAACATAAAATTCTACTTGTTCGTTCAAGACAATATTATAGTGAATCATGATTTGCCCGACACAACATGAATAATAAAACAACAGAGAAGGAATGAATCCCAGTTAAATCAGAGGAACACAGTATACTGCAGGTGCATCCGCATGTACAGGATCTCAAAAAGAGATAAACATAATAGATAGAACAATGAATAAAGAATGAATTGTTAAATGTTTCTACAGAAAATATCACTGATACTGTGAGATCAACATTTTCTTTAATACTTTTTTAAATGAATAAATAGACTTGGTATTACGTAACTCAAGTGGAAGTTGTTCCAAATATCTGGGCCAGTGTATCGTATGGATTTGTGTGCTAAGAATGTTTTGGGGTTATTCAAATGTACATCCATTGCATTCCTTGTTGGATAGGAATGGATTTCTGAGTTCAGCTGGAACATATCGATAAATGAAGGAGGTAATAAATCGGTATTAAAGCGGAACATCAAAAGTGCAGTTTGTAAAGTGTGGATGTCATTTACCTTTAAGGTCTTAAAAGAAAAAAAATAGGGGATCTGTGTGATCATTATAACCAGCATTTGCACATATACAAGTAGCTTTCTTTTGCAATTTTAATATCATATTGTTAGCAGACACTGAGTTTGCCCATATCATATTACAATAAGAAATGCATGGTAGGATAAATGCATTATAAAGCATAATCAAAATATCCAAAGATAAATAATGTTTGAGTTTACATAATATTCCAACATTACGAGCAATAGGAAATGAAATATATTTCACATGATCATTCCAGCTAAGAGTTTCATTAATTATAATTCCAAGAAATTTAGTGGATGTTGTCCTCTCAAGAGGAAAACCATCTATTTTCAGAATACATTCAGTATCACAGCCAATCGGTTTCCTTAGATATTTAAGTGTATATAATTCATTTTTTGTAAATTAAAAGATAATATATTACTTTTAAACCACTGTGACAATTTTGGTAATTCATTATTTAAGGATCTAATGAGACATTGAAAATCTGAATTTGAGAGAAATACATTAGTGTCATCAGCAAAAATAACATATTGTAATAAACTTGATGCAATAGGTAAATCATTGACATATAATAAAAACAATAGTGGCCCAAGAATTGACTCTTGTGGTATGCTGCATTTAATCGACAATATTTCTGGATTACAGAAATCAAAACATGTAAATTGCTTTCGATCATTTAAATAATTTGCAATTAGTTTCAGAGCAGTTCCTCTTATACCATAGAAATGTAGCTTTGATAGCAATATGGAATGGTTAAGAGTATCAAATGCCTTGCTTAAATCCATGAAGACACCAATAACATGCTTTCGATCAGCTAAGGCATTTGATACTCGATCATATAATTGCATAAGCGCCAGATCAGTTGAATGTGATTTCCTGAACCCATACTGATCAGGATTCAGAATATTATATTTAGTTAAAAAACTGTCTAGTCTATTATATATAATTCTTTCCAATATTTTAGAAAATGTGGGTAACAAAGAAATGGGTCGGTAATTACTAATATTTGAAGAATCATCTTTTTTATACACAGGAATAACTTTTGCTATCTTGAATGGAGTAGGAAATACTCCAGATAATAAAGAAAGATTAAAAATATGAGAAAGAGGAATAATAATCGATTCAATGATCTGTTTCAGCAAAACAGTGCTGATTTCGTTATATCCAGTAGAATGTGTTGATTTCAAAGATGATGTTATGTACATAATTTCTATATGATCAGTAGGCTTTAAGAACAGTGAATGATTACATGAATTAGTAAGATATTGACGAAAATTTGTTCCATGACTATCGACTTTCTTAGCCTGATTAGGACCAATTTTTATAAAAAACTCATTAAAGACATTAACTATGTTTTGTGAAGATTTAACACAATGTTCATTAACATTCAGTATTTTAGGAATGATTTTCTTCTTATGATTCCCTAATATTTCTTTCACAATTTTCCATGTGGAAGACATTTTTCCTTGTGCATTCTCAAATTGATTTTTGTAATACAATCTACGCGATGTTCGTATTACTGTTGTCAATTTATTTCTATACTGTTTATATTCATATACATTTCCATCAGAATGATAGTTTAATTGCAACTTATATAATTCATTTCTCTTTAATATTGATTGTAAAATACCTCTTGTAATCCATGGATTTCTTATTCTTTCACTTCCTGTTTGTTTGTTTCGCAATGGGATGTTCTTATCAAAATAATAATAAAATTTATTCCAAAATAATTCATATGCTTTATCCACATCATCACAAGCAAGTATGTCATCCCAAGTTACTGATGATAGAGCATCATTCAGACAGTTGATATTTTCCGTTGTAAGCCTACGTAATTTTCCCTTATTTATTTTCTTAAAATGTCTTTGTACTTCAAATAAGATACAAAAAATGGGGAGATGATCTGAGATATCACTATAAAGAATACCTGATTGATTTCGCGCTACATTTGTATTTATAAATATATTATCAATTAAAGATAATGATTGCGCACTAATCCTTGTCTATTTATCAATAACACAGTGAAAAAAATTAGAATGAAGTATCGTGCAAAATCTTTGTGAGTTATTTTCAGATAATAAATCAATATTAAAATTGCCCATTACACATACTACTCTTATTACTAGTACTAATTTTAGATAATATAATTTCAAAATCATCAGAAAATGAATCCATGCTTGCATCTGGCGGTCGGTAAATAACTACAACAATTATATTCTTTCCATTTTGAATTTCAATTTCAACAGATAAAATCTCAGCATTAGAGTTTACACAAAACAAATTATGCCGTACAGTGAATGAGTATGTATTCACAACGTACAGTGCTACACTGCCTCCACGACGGTTTGCTCTATCAGAGCAAATCAAAGAGTAGCCATCAATATCGAATATCGGTGGAGATTTATCATTCAACCAAGTTTCACTTACACCAATAAATGAGAAATTAAAATTAAGAGATGATAACAAGGTGATTACATTATCATAATTTTTGGGCAAACTGAGAGCGTTGATATATAATACCTCAATAAACCAGATTATTGTTTTCAGGGGCCTCCGGGGATCTTAACATGACCCTGGAAATATTGGGCCATCCCAGGTATTGTCAATCATTCAAACACCATGAATGTTGGGAAAAGAGAGAAAGCACTGTTTTATTCCACTTTTTTTTCTCCTTCTAGTTGCCATACTTCATGAATGAATTAACACTAACGGAATTGGACATGGGAATTGCACTGCCAAAAATCCTTCAAGCCTATAAGCCGACCATTGATTATAAAGGTATTGTGTTGAATTTTAATGTTGTAGGATGCATTAATAATTGAAAACTATCATGTTGTTACCTAATCATAATATGCTCTCAATGAATGTTCTCTAATCCTAACAATGTCTCCCCCCCCCCCCATATTGCCCAAACCCTAATTCTTACAAGCTACAGCTGGGAAGCTTTTAACATTGTTGCAGCTTTATTTTCAGTGTTTGCCTGATTGGGTTGGGCTAGAAATCTCTTTAGTAAATAAATAAATGGGGGAGGAATGGTGTATGTAAATACTATTTGAATTGATTACATCATTGCGTAGAGCAGGGGTGTCAAACTTGTGGTGTCATAGCGGCATCACTTGGTGTATCATGACTTCTTCTCCCTTTGCTAAACTGGGCGTGGCCAGTGCATGATGCAGGCCATAAGTTTGACAGCCAAGCTTCAGTTTACTTAGGTGTTTTTTTTTCTTACACAAGCAAATCATGTTTTCTATTTGTTTAACTACCTAGAAGTGGAGTTCTTGGTGCTCTCTGAGTTTGGTTGGTTGTTTCATTACAGCTAGTTTTTTTTCCTTGCTAGGATCTACTTCCTTCCTTGATTAGGAGTATTACAAAACCACACCCAACTAAAAGTGGCACAGCAGACTACTGAACATCAACAGAGAGCAAACCCCACACTTATGATAATTATACACTAATGATGTTACCTCGTTGGGTAATGAAACATCTGCAAATAAACCACTAAGCTCAGAGAGCACCAAGGACTCCATAGTGCGTCCCTGAGCTATGTACAATACATTCTCTTCTGTACTATCTAGATATGTCCATTAAAAATATGGAATTATCTGACAGGGAAGGGTAGATACTACTATTTCCCTTTGTCATTTTAAATGAATTTTTGAAAGGAAGTTTTCAAATTTTGGCTCATCTTTTAATTTTTCCTCATATATTACATTTTATATACATTATTTATATTTTGCACAGAAATGGGGACATCTTTCCTAACTATCTGTGGTTTAATAATTGAATTTACTACATTATGACTGCCTATTTTAGAAGACTCTGGGTGATTTACAAAAAAATTTAACAACAAAAAACAACCTAATAAAAAAAAGCCACACTATTTTTTAAAAAAAATTAGTAACACGATATAAAACATTCAGTGAAAGTATAACTGCTTCTTATTGCCTGATATTGGAAAATTTGGATTTGTCATGAATGAAAAATTTATATCATCCCTGATTTCCTTGAATTATTATTTTTAATTTCATTACATTATTAAAAAGAATTGGTATGTGGAACTTGCTGACTCACTGATTGCACAAATGAAAGCAGTTGAATTTCACTAACTGAAATAACAGGAAAAATGTATTTGTTGGTTCTTGATAGGTGGGTCTATTTTGGAGGAGTTTAATGAAATAGGTTCTATTCATTTTTGTTGCTTTATATAAATGTCATATTAAATTGTCAAAACAGCATCTGAGTACAAATTAATGAACTCAGAAGAACAGAACTGTAGTTTGAATGACTTTTTTTGTTTTCATCCTATCATAGAAATAGAATTCAAGCTGCCCTTATTGCAAGATAGTGATTTTTTTAAAAAAAAGCAACACCATTTTTTCATTGTGAAACAACAGTGTGATATATTTTTAGAATTGGTTCATTCAATTTACTGCAATAGGAATGTTCCAGCCCTTATAGAGCAATTGGTGGCTATTCTTTGATTAGATTGTTACCAAGACATGGCATTGTAAAATAAGGCATGAAAGCAAATTTCAGATCTTTGGTGCTGAAAGATAAATGTACTGATTAGAACTCTTGAATGGGTATTATTACTTTCCGCCTTGTTCCGTTTCATCCTTTAAAGATTCGAGTACTTTTCCAGTGAGTGGAAAATACGTCCATTTCTCAGGATTTACACATCCAAAGAAACTGAAGCTTTGACAAAGATTTCAGAGGCAACCAATATAATATTACGCGATATCATAAAATAGCTTATTGTCTCCATTAGAGGTGCATTTAAATGAAAGAAAAGAAGCCACTTACTACTTAGTTCTTTAGAATTGAAAAGCAATCCTAATTGTGAAACTGCAGCATGTTCAATTTAGGAATATTTTTGTGTGTATATTATAAACAGCTAAGTACAAGGGGAGAAATGTGGACTTAGAAGAAGGAGGAAAAATGGTGCTGCGCTATATTTTATACTAACATACTTTACTGTGATGTTGAGGTAAATGTTTGAGATACTTGGGGGCATACACATCTGAGTTTAAGTACATCTGCCCCAGTTTATTATATCCCATGATTTTTGTGGGAGCTTACTTGAGGATTTCTTTTCATTTTACCTCTCAATAATCACCCTAGAAAATAGGCTTGGTGGAGAAGGTGTGTGAATTGACCAATTGAGTAGAGCCAAGAGACTGTAAGGTACATTTGAACCTAGACAAACACCTTAAGCATTATGCCAGTGGCTTCCCTCTGAACCTGTTCATGCATCCATACTTGTTATTCTGTAAAACAAGAATATTAGAAATGTTCTACATGGTAAGGCTATTTCTATAGTCAAAATTGTGACATGAGAATTAAGGGGTACATTTTGCACATCCCTACTGGATACGTTTGACTGCGGATATCACATTCCAAAGTGGTCTCTTCCTTACGGGTTTGGTTTGCTATAAAGAGACAAGCTTCCTCACAACTGATTGTAAATAACATGGTGCAGCTGCTCTGAGATGCTGATCCTTTTCATTTCCTGTCTTCTTTAGCGAAATAAGAACAATGTTTTGAGTCTGTGATGTGGTTGTTTTATCTCTCTGCCTCACAGATGCTCTCTAAAGCTTTTCCCTTTATAATTGCAGGATATTACATACAGATCAGAACAGTTAAATAACAAACAGTTGCACTCAGGTTATTACTAATCTGCCTCAGATGGATGGATGCCCCCCTATGGAATTCAGGGCAGATGATGGGATCCAAATTGCAAGGCTGGAACATTTTCGCACACAGTGTGGGCAGTTTTCATGTTCCTTCTTACAGGCTTTTTAATTGCCCCTTAAGACGGGGTCATATTTGAGGAATTTTTGGAGAAAACTGGAAGGCATTATTTGGATACTTTTAGAACTAACCATTGAATACAATTTTAAAGACCAAGGATGGGAATTTATAGCAAGAGCATTTATTTGATTTACAGCTTTCAAAGATCATGCTGCTTAAATTTGGTGTAAAAATAGTAATTCTTAGAGTTTTTATTTTTAAACTTCTTACAATTTTAACTGCCCCTCCTTGGCAACTTTAACTGCCACCAAAGTAAATTTAAACAATCCAAAAATTGTAGCCCTGTTGACTCTGATGAAATCATCATATCTCCAATCATAAAGCTAGTCCTCAATTTACGACCATTTGTTCAGTGACTATTCAAAATAATAACAGTGCTGAAAAAAATGGATGTATTACCTATATTTGAAGGTTATTGCAGCACCTCTGCAGTCACATAATAAAAATTTGGGCACTCCACCCCTCCTTATGACTAACTGCATGGGCACTGTAACTCCCCACACCTGTCTGTCTCTCTCCACCAGCACACACAAAGCTGTTGTGTCATGGAGACCTTTGGCCTCTCCCATATCCCGCTAGGCCACAGCAGCCACATGCAGAATGGTGTGAGGCAGCCTCTGTTGTAAGGCTGCATCTCACATCAGCTGGTTGCATCTATCAGCATCTGCAGAAAACCCCAAAGATAAGGGGAACAATTTATCTCTTGAGTGTAAAAGAGTGGGGCAGCAGACTGAAAGCTTGTCAGACCTGGAGGGGCAGAGAGAAAGTTCAAGGCCTCCTTGCTTATAGTGGCTTTGTCAACGCTACTATATCTTGTAGCTAGCCAAGACCTTGCAGACCCTCCCTCCCTCCCTCAGGCATCCTATATTCTGTTTAATGATCCATAGGATCGCTTAACAGCTATAACTGGAGGCGCCAGGATTGTAGAGATTGAGTGAAACATTTGTATGGGTGCCTCGGTTAATGACTGCAATGATTTAAGATCAAAATGCCAGGTTCAATTGTGGTTGTAAATTGATATATGCCTTTGCAGCACAAAGAGGAAAATTTGATCAGAGGGGGAGACGGGACATTAGACTTAGCCTATTTTTATGCAAAGATCCTACATATAAGTAGTGCTATTGCAGTGTGCAGTGTAGAAATTAGTCCACTACTATTCTTCTGAATAGATTTGCCCCTTATCCACATTGAAATGCAAACATCCAACAGCATGAAACAATGTAAGATTTGCATGTATGTGTTAACTGAGCTCACATTCTATTTTGCTATTGTCTGAATACAACAAAACATTGTTTTGCCTGTATTACTTTGGAGGCTCTACTGTCACAAGCTAGCAATCTATGAATTTTACAATTTGAACAGTTGTGTATCACAGGATAAAAACTGGTCATCAGGTTTTCTTAAAATGAAAAAAGTGAAAGTGAGTGTTCCGTAGCAAGTCTCTTTTTGAGAAAGACTCACCTGCTTATTTTCTAGAAACTTTTAGGATTTTGAAACAATCTAATTGCAAGATCAATACAGCAGAATATGAACACTATTACCATACCAATTAGGGTGCTAACATTTCTAAATCTGCTGACTTCTGTAATGAAGTCTTCACATCATGCTAGCCTTTACCGATCAAATTGCTGTTTACGTTTATAATAATAGCCTTGACTTCTAAAAAAGAGGTGGAAACCATCTGAAGGCACCTGTGTAATTTGCAGCCTGTGACAAATTTTTCTCCTGAAAAATATTACTTGTTGAAAAGTACTTCTTGTTGTTTATATGTAACATGATGTTCTCCCAACAATTCTAGGACTTTGGATTGACTTGGAAATACTGTACAATGGATCTTTTTTGATGACCCTTGAAACAAAGATGAATTTGACCAAACTTGGGAAAGAACCGCTGGGTGAAGCATTAAAATCTGGAGAATTTGGTAAAGAAGGGTAAGGAATATGGTTATCAGTTAAATTTTGTTCAGAAAAAAAATAGTAGGAGCAACAGTCTGCATTTATCCCTGAAAGAACCCAATGAACTCTTTATAGTAAATAATGTAGAACAGGTAGTCCTTGATTTACAACAACAGTTCATTTAGTGACCATTCAGAGTTACAACAGCACTGAAAAAAGTGATGTATGAACATTTCTCACATTTATGACTGTTGCAGCATCCTCATGGTCATGTGATTTACATTCAGATGCTTGACAACTGGCTCATATTTATGATGGTCACAGTGTCCCAGAGTCATGTGATCAGTTTTTGCAACCTTCTGACAAGCAAAGTCTGTGGGGAAGCCAGGTTCACTTAACGACCATATTGGTTATTTAACAACTGCAGTGATTCACTTAACAAATGAAAAGTTGAAAACTGGGGCAAAACTCACATAACAAATTTCTCACTTAGCAACATAACTACCGGTCTCTATTGTCATCATAAGTCGAGGACGACCATTAATTATTCTGATAATTATTAATTATCTGAAAGGTATTGTATGCAGTCTAATTCTGTTGCCCCCAAGCTCAAAATGCATTGATGAGTCTTTTCTATATTGTTGTTGTTTGATGCTCATAATATATATGGAGTTATACATAAAAAAGTGAGATTAAAAATGTAACTATGGTGGCAGCAGGGAGCAGGTGTCTATAGAGCTGGTCCAGCAGAATTTTGGTTCCAGCAGTACTTGTTATTGTTGAACCACTGTGGGCTCTAGTAAAGAGTTCAGGGGCCTATAATACACATTTAAGACTCTGCCTTAACCATTCCAGCAAACTGACTCTGAAATATAAATATTGGGCATATTGGGCAGTGGAATGTATATATAGATCCAATTTAAATTTCAACTAGCCACAAAATGCAACAAAGAATTTTTCTCCTTCCTTCCTTCCTTCCTTCCTTCCTTCCTTCCTTCCTTCCTTCC
>BLBF01000033.1:25307580-25343178 GCA_015471245.1 Laticauda colubrina
TAGATAGATAGATAGATAGATAGATAGATAGATAGATAGATAGATAGATAGATAGATAGATAGATAGATAGATAATACACACACACACACACACGCACACACAGATATACATATACATACACACACACATATATATATGTGTGTGTGTGTGTATGTGTATGTGTATGTGTATGTGTATATGTATATCTGAAAGAGAGAGACCTCTGTGGCTGAAGGTGGATTTTAACTTAGCTGTTTCAAGCACAAAATTGAAAGCTAAGGCATTTATTTTATCCTTGGCTTAAAACACAAGATAATAACACAGATTGCCAATGGTCATTACAAAAATAAAATAATTGGACTGGATTGGTGGTGGGCTTCCTACTTCTGTAATAAAAGCAATGAGAATGTCATCATTTTAGAAAAAACTACAGAAGCAGTTCCTGAAATTCCAGATTACAGTTACTATCTGCAGTGGCTATGACTTCCTATTAAATCTAATCTAGTGAACAGAAGTATATGTGGAATTATTAAAAAATGACCAAGAGCTCTGCTCTGGGTGGATTAGAAGATGGCGAGAATGTTGCTGCCCTAATTGAAAGTTGCTGGAGTCTATAATGTAAATCTTTGTGGAGAAATTGTGAAGAGTGGGAAAGAAGTATTCATAGCAATCTATAAAAGTTAGCAGGATATTCTAGATTATTTGTTTTCCCAGACAATTAAAGGAACACTTGTCAAATTGTGAAATATATTAAAATTTGAGTTAATTTCTAGGACAGGGGAAGCTAATGATGATATATCTGACCATATCATCCTTATGGTGTAACAAATCAGATACTGGCATGCAAATATAGTTGTACTTTGGTACTCATAGTTAAATTGTTCCAGGAGATTAGTACTAAAATCAATGAATACCAAAAAAAAATTCCCTATAAGGAATAATATAGTGAGTCATAAGGCATCCAACACCATGCGTTGAATACCGAACAAACAGTACTGGGACAAAATTTTCATGTCAAAATGTGTTGAGTACCAAATTCGATGAGTTTCAAAGCAATTGAGTACTAAGGTACCACTAACTGTACGGTACCATTTGAGTGGTGGTCACCGTGTCTGTGTATCATTTTCATGTCAGCATGGTTTTCTGTGAAGCGACTGCATTTTGATCATATAATTTTTGACCAAAACGCTTGCTGATCAGATTGGTATAGACATTTTGGAGAAATGATGGGATACAGAAAAAAATGGTTTTTAGGCCTCTCTTCTCTAGGGCTTCCAAAGGGTTAGGGTTAGGATTATCGTCTTTTTATACTGAGGATTTTAATTTTTCCTGCGATAAGAATTTGTAGGCTCTTGACCTACCCAAATATTATCAAAGTCATCTTTCCATTTGCTGTTCCAGAGTATCACTCTTCAATCTTTGGCTCTTAGGAATCAGTTCCCTGTTGTGACAGTTTGACTACTTTTAAGGGGAGGACTTAAAAACCTTTGTATTTTACATAGTTGTTGCATTTGCTTTAATTCTAAATATTTGGCTTGTTAAACTGTGAACAAATTTTACTGGGTACAATTTTCTGACCTGTTTTTCTTTTGAGCAGGAATGCACCTTGATAAAGGATTGTAAATTGTTATTGGGGTGTGGTGTGAGGGAAGAAAAATAAACTGATTCTCTGTTCATAACACTGAAGCATAAAGCAAAGAAAAAGTGACTGTTTATTCCTGGGGATTGGTACAGGAGGCTCCATACATGTTATGTACAATACATAACAACAAAGTGTTAAATAAAAATAGTAAACTTGTTTTTGGAGGTATCAGTGGGTGGATGGGGAGCTTCTTAAAAACTACTACTTCTTTAGCATTATCTACCATGTTTCTCCAACAATACGGCCTCCACCAATAGGAAGGCCCAGCATGATTTCTAGGCATGAGGTGAAATTAAGCCCCGTCCCCTAAATTTACGCCTATTAAAACCATGTGTTTCCCCGCCATTTCTCACATCATTCAATAGAACTACACGAGGTGAAGAGAAATGGGGGGAAAGGGTGGGGGGGGGAGAAAACTTGCCTTTAGGAGTGCCCTGCAGGTAGCCAGGCTAGAATACCCTGATAGCCAATAGAAGCTCTCTTGAAGGCAGAGTCACTAGCCACTTTGATTGGCCAGTAGAAGCGGCCTCGGAGCGAGCGCACACACACACTCCCCTTGCCGTGAGGGGATCGGCTGATCGAAAGCTCCCTTGAGGACACAGTCCCCAGCTGCTTCAGAGCGATGCATGGCGGCCCCAGTCCCCTCGCTTTTAGGGCAGTCTCTTTCTGGCGATTGGAGCTCCCCAAGTGTGGTCAAGAGCCACTTTGATCGGCTGGTAGAAGCAGCCTGGGGCGAGCGCACACACACACTCCCCTCACTGTGAGGCCACTTTTATTGGCCGATTGAAGTGACTGTTGACCGCACTTGGGGAGCTGCAATCAGAAAGAGACTGCCCTAAAGCTGCTCTTGGTGGGGGAGGAAATTAAGTCACCTCCGAAAAGACGGCGTAGCCGTTTTTTCGGGGGGGTCAAAAAAAAAAAAAAGGCCCGGCCTTATGATGTGAGAAACACGGTACTTCAAACTGTCCCTTTTTCCAATTTTATCCCAAAAGGTTCCCAATCAACCCAAAAGAAAATTATCTTGGGGAATTATGGGTGACAAAAGAGATTATTGGCAAGAAAAAGTTTGACGATCTCTGTTGAACAATCTTTATCTTGACTCGATAGTGATTGAATTTTTAAAAAGCTATTCCTTTTTTTCTTTTAAAAAAAGTCAAATAATTATGTCATGCATTTTGTAGTCAGCTAATAGATAGGCAGTTGCACAGATTTTGCAAAAGTACTGTGTCTATTACATGCAAGGGAAATAAGTTCTTTCTCAGCTGGGAAGAAGCTTGAGATTACTGCCAAATCAAATTTCGCTAAAGGCGTTGATTTTCTTTCTAACTTTGCCACTTATTTAACCTAGGTTTAAAGGACAATCTCATGAGACTTATTAGGAATAGATTTCAATCCCAGTAAAAGCTGTGGATGAAATGTAGAGGTGCTGAGCATTTCTCCCCTTAAATCACAATTCACCATTAAGGCACAATCAACCAGGAATTTCTTTTTAAAGACAACTGGAAATGCAGGAGATCTTGCAAAGATGCTTCAACCCTTATGGAAACTCTTCCTTAGCATGCCAGGCATGCTTCACACCTGAGGCTGTAACTATCTTTTGCGTTTATTTGCCAAAAGTCTTGTTTAAAATATTTCTGATTCCAATACTACTAGCGTCTAGAATGGGGTGCAGCTGGGATCCAGCTGTGGTTATTAGGTTAATAGGCTAGGTACGTATGTGTGGAAGAGACAGTGGAAGGAATGCATATTCTTCTGGAAGCATGCAGCACTTACAAAATCAATTTTGACTTTTCATACAGCAATTCATTTGGACCTCAGAAGCATTATCTCATTAATAATGAAAGTACACGCCAAGTTTATCACCATCCTCATCTTAATGTTATAAATGCCGGCATTGTATTCCATTATATTAGGAAGTTAGGTATGAAAGAGACACATCCTTATATGTCTTTAATTTATTTGACATTTCATTCAGTGCATGTAGGATATTCAAACCTGTTTCCTTTTGTTTGAAGCAAAGTCTGGCATGGTTGTGTTCAGGGAAAGTAGATTGATGTACAATGTTTCTACCCTTGGTCTGAACTCCAGTGCATTTAAAAAAAATGGGGAGACCAAAGTAAATGGTAGAAAGTCTCTATTGCCCAAGGCATCAAAACACTGTTCTGACCAATCTTAATGAAGTGTTGCTTCTGTCTTGACCTCTGTCCCTCCTTTCAGTTTCAGGCCAAGGTCATATTACCTTGCAGACAGTGATGAAGAATCTTCTAGTGCAGGATCCTCAGAGGAAGATGATGTTCCAGAAGCATCAGGAAGCGAAAAGTCTTTAGTGGCAGGAGCAGAAGGGTGAGTCTTTGCCTTTAGGCAACCGTTGGTTCAGTTTGTCTCTGCCTATTGTATACATTATCAACAGTGGTGCCTTTTTCTTCCATGCTGAGTCATTCCATCCAAGGCATCTTCTCTGTCTTTCTCTCACATTAAAAATAAATCTAGTTTTGTCTGTGTGTGTGTGTATATGCATGCAGATATATATATGTACCAAATGGTTATATTATTTCAAAGTAGGTTTGTGTAATACCTGGAATCAAAGGCAAAAGGTACTTTGGAACATACAGAAATGACAATATATTTCCTTTCCGCAATTCTTTAAAACACTTGCCTTTTTTTTCCCCTTGGGCTGTGCAATTCTCCTCTGTAGCTGCAGTGCAACTCTAGGAAAAGACATTAGGAGCTGCCTTGCTAGGATTGAACCTGCCTATCCAAGAACCTGCCTGTCACAAGAAGGTCTGTATACATGTGGGCCTTCTTGTGACATTTCTTGTGAAGCAAGGAGAACATGGGCCAGATAGCAGGGCTCTCTCTGTTGTGGCCCCTGCACTTTGGAACCACATGCCTTTGAAGATTTGAGTAGCCCCCTGTCTCCCTGACACTTTGTGAAGCTGTTAAAATAATGTCCCTTTGTTTTGCACCAGGATGGAATGTTTCTGGGGGCCATTGTCAGGATTCCTATTGATTGCAGGACTTCTTCTTTTCATTTTGTATTTTAAATTTTGTACAGACCATCCAGATGCTCCATATTAGGGCAATTTACAAAAACTGGGAAGTCAGTCAATAATAGCAACATGCAGGGATGTGTTATGTGCTTGCCTCAAATGCCCTGAAAACATTATACAATATCTCAAATTAAATTTGATCTATATATACGATATTTAAGCTAAGAGATAACTCTATAAATGTTTCAATGCTTCCAGTCTGTATTTATCATTTTAATGCTTTTTGTAATTCAGTTTTCAGAGTGCCAATTTTACTGGCCATATCATCTGGAAATAATTAGATATTTCTTAGTACAGTCATTCAAATGGCCCTATCTCATTGGGTAATTCTTAATTATATTTGCTAGTTAGTAGAAAAATTATAGGGGATATGAGGCAGCCCTGTTTTTTCCATATTTGGTATTTATAAATTTACAAGTCATCATGTAAATTATTTGGTTTTGCAGATGGCTGTTTTCTGTAGTTATTGGATAAAAGATTTAGAATGAATTAGGTCTAAGAAAAAATTATAATCATGTTCGCATTTTCATGTATATAGCAGCTTATTTTACAGTAAATAAATTCAATGTGTAAGAACATCCAGTTTGTATATTTTAGGTGCTACCAAGAAACGAGAATAGTATCCACTAATGAAATACAGTTCTTTAATCAAAGATAAATGTTTCATGCATTTTTCTGAATTGCTGGTTAGCTGATGTGTGAAAATATTTGTATGTTAGTGCAAAGAAACATTTAGATAACAGACATTGAAATCTTTCTTTGGTCCAGCATATAGATCAGTGCAGCTTCTTAGCAAGACTGTAAATAATTTAGCAACTGTAACAGATGATCGAAATTGCAGAAATAATTATTTTCCTGTAGCTATTTTTATAGGTCTTTGCTTGAGAGAAAGATTATTCTGCTTTATCTGTTGCATTAAAAAAGATACCTTTTTTCCCATTTCAGCAGAGAAGATTTGCTGCTGCTGCTATTTAATAATAGGATAGTAGTAATAATAGTTGATTCTTGCCAGTCAACTGCAGATCATCCAAAAATTAATGAATAGAACTTAAAGCCCATGTCACACTGGCCAACGGATGCAAAAAGGACACAGCGGACGAGCAAAATGTTCCATCCGTTGTTATCCGCTCTCAAAAGGGGCAAAAATTTGCATAACCAGAGCGGATAACACGGACGCAGGGCGGATGCAAAGCGGATGCGGAATGGAAGCCCAGCGGATAGAAGCGGATGGGAGCGGATGGGAGTGGGTGGCACATCCGCAGGGCTTCCGGGGGGCCTCAGCGAAGCGGACGCGGAACGGAAAGAGCGGAAGCAGAGCGGACGCCGAACGGATGAAGCGGATGCAGAGCGGAAGCCTAGCGGATGCACAGTGGAAGCCTAATGGATGCCTGGCGTTCACTGCGCATGCGGGGAGGATGCATTGCGTCAGCCCCGCGGATATAACGGAAGCAGCTCGGAAGCAGGACGCCATTCAGAGGAAAGACCTGCTGCCAGACACATCGACTGCCTTGCCTGCCCTGCCTGCATGTCTGCCTGCCAGCCTTGCTACCAGCCTCGCTGCCAGCCTCCCTGCCAGCCTTGCTGCCTGCCAGCCTTGCTGCCTGCCTTCCTGCCAGCCTTGGTTCATGTCTGCCTGCCAGCCTTCCTGCCAGCCTTGGTTCATGTCTGCCTGCCAGCCTGCCAGCCTTGGTGCCAGCCTGCCTGCCTTCCTGCCAGCCTTGGTGCCTGCCTCCCTGCCAGCCTTCCTGCCAGCCTTCCTGCCAGCCTCCCTGCCAACCTTGGTTCCTGCCAGCCTCCCTGCCAGCCAGCAACCCCACAACCATGCGGAAGCACAGCAAGCCTCAGCCATCTGCTGCCAGCCCTGGCAAGAGGGACAGGGCTACCATCCCATCCCCTGGCCCTCACTCTGGTTCTGCTGGGGCTTCTGTAGCACGGGCTCGCTCTTGGGCTGGAGCTTCTGCTGCTTCTGCTTCTGGAGGAGCTGATGATGCGGGGGATCAGACAAGCACTCCAGCACCAGCCACCTCCACAGCACCTGGACCCTTCACCCCGAGACTGAGTGACCAAGAGGAGTGCCAGAGACTCATTTTTGTCTTATAGCTTGTTGTTAGTAAAGTCTATTTTTGATTCACACACTTGCTTCATTTCTTTTTTTTCATAAAGTCTTGCTGGAAACTTTTAGAAATGGTTTAAGCCTTTGCATGCTTGTGGGATGGGTTAAGATAGCAGTGGGGTGGGCAGGGATACCTGTGGGATGGGCAGGGATACCTGTGGCATGGGTAATAGCTGTGGGATAGATAAACCTCCAGTGCAAGCATAGTGGGACTGTATGGTCTACCCTCCCAGGTGCCACACATACGGCCCTTTATTATCAATAATAATGTAATAATTATCCACACATGTCAACATAAACACAACTCTTTATTAAACGCCCTGTTCATTGTAGGCCAACCAAACATACATGGCCCCATCTCATCCGTGTGATGAGACAGGCTGAAGGAAGCATCCATTAAGCATCTACCATCCTGTCTTGCCACTCCACCGCTCCAGCTGGGGAGTTGCACCATTGTCTCAGGAGGTTGCACTGCTTCTTCACTTCATTTGAGACTCTTTTGGGGCCTTGCACATCCTCAGTGTCGATCAGGTTTCGCCCTTGCCTCCATTCCCCAGGCTCCATGACCCCATTGGCTTGTTGGAGGTCCACGAGCCTGTTCTGCAAGACTGGGTAGCGGGTGCACATGAGATTGTTCAGGATGCAGCAAGCTTCCATGATCCTCCTCACAGTCTCTGGGCAATGCTGCATGGTGGTGAAAAGTACCTGGAACCTGTTGGCCAGGATGCCAAAGGCGTTCTCCACCACCCGCCTTGCCCTGGACAGCCTGTAGTTGAAGATCCTCTCTTCACGGGTGAGGAGTCTGGAGGTGTAGGGCTTCATGAGGTAGGTTGTGAGGGAGAAGTCGTCATCCCCCACGATGAAGTAGGGCACATCTTGTGTGTCGTTGGGCAGGGGTTCTGGATCTGGGAAGCCCACGATGAGGTTGCGTTCCAGCCCCTCCTTGAGATGACTGGCATTGTATACCTGGGCATCCGAAGATGAGCCGTTGCCTGAAGCATCGATGTACATGAACTTGTAGTCAGCATCAACCATGGCAAAGAGGATGATGCTGAAGAAGCCCTTGGAGTTGAAATAAGTGGACCCTGACTTGGCTGGAGATTTGCAGGCCACATGCTTGCCATCTATGGCTCCAACGGTGTGTGGTAAGGTGTGGTTCCACTTCTGATACCACTGCTCTGCAACTTTCTTCCATCCTTCTTCAGTGGAGGGGTACTGGAGGAGCTCTTCCTTGTATTCTTCGATGATGGCCTGCACCACTTCTCTGACCACAATGCTGATGGTGTTGGATGGCACCCTCCAGCCGTTCTGCATGCTCCTGTAGGAGGTCCCTGAGGCCAGGTGGAGCAGAGTGAGTGCCACCTTGAGCCCAGGCTCCAGGCTGGGCCGGAAGCTGGTGTTTGCCCTGGGTGTCAGGCGCTGCACAACTTCGTCAAACATGGCTGGCGGCATCCTCATGAAGTCCTGGAACGCCCGAATGTCTTCGCTCCTGAGCTCCACCATCAGCTTGTTGTACAGTCCGTTCTCCGCTCTGCTGGCGAACCATCTTCGGACCCAGACTCTTTTTGGGTGGCTCCTTTTCTTCTCGCAGTAGCGTTCACAGAGCCTGCAGATGGCTTCGCACTGTTGCAGAATGATGGGGGCTGCCGAAAGGACTTTGTTACAATCCACGGTGGACATGACTGGATGCTGTGGAAGAGGAAGAGGCAGATGAAGGCTGCAGAGGTCTGCACCGCTGGGCTGCTGTTCTGAAAGTGAGATGCAGGCGAGTTGCTCCCCCTTTTTATAGGCAGTATAGGTTTTCCGCTAGGCATCCTGTAGGCATCCTGTAGACATCCTTAATATCCGAGATAGGTCACCTCTGCGAATGTTTTTTCCGTTTTAAACGCTTTGTTTCCATGCTGCATCCGCTAGGCATCCGTTCTGCATCCGTTCCGCTTCCTCCCTGCGTCCGGGCGGATGTGCGTTGCGCGGATGTGCAGCGGATGTCTAGCGGATATAGCGGATGCAGAACGGACGAACTGGATACATTTTCCGTGCAAAAGTTTTAGGTAGCCCAAAACTTTTGGAGCGGATGAAACGTCCATAAACGGATGCTGGACGGATAGAGAGGAAGCAAAACGGAGGCAGTGAGTACAGAACGGATACATCACGTTAACCAACGGATGGCAAGCTTTTTTGTCCGTTTTAAATCCTCTTTGCATCCGTTGGTTCAGTGTGACATGGGCTTAAAGTAGACCTTTGGCTGTATAGATTATGTTTAGCAGCATTGTCAAATTTCTAGCAGGTATAGCTTATTTATTTTCAGAAAAATATCTGACTTTTATTTACAATTTTCTTTGTTTTCTTACATCTAACATTTGTGTTCCCCAGCTCCTGCCAACATAGCAGTTTGAAAGGATGCAAATACAAGTAGATAAATAGGTATCACTTTGGTGGGAAGGTAACAGCACTTGTGACATCATTCTGGCCACATGACTGCAGTAATGTCTTTGGGCAGTGTTGGCTCAATGGCCTTGAAACGGAGATGAGCACTGACCCGCTATAGTCAGAAACAGCTATTCAAATAAAATGCTCCTTTTTTAAAACATTTATATTCTGAATTTCTAATCTACTGGAATCCATGCCAAGTAATAATCAAACATAAATGTGCAACAAAATCATAATCTAAAAAGTGGAGAACAATAATGCTATAAGGAAAAATCCAGACTTCATGAATTTGTGCATTCTCTTGCTAAATCCTTGAATTTGCAGTTTGGGGTTGAAAGGTCCACTGCAGCTAAATAAGCCACCTGTTTGCCCAAAATGCTCAAACATTTGGGAGAATCTCCAGCAAGATGTAGGGCTATCCAAGAGTAATAGTGAATTTTGGGCCAACAACACTTTACCCAAATCCTTATTATGTGAGAAGACAATATCTGATTTTAAATTAGCTCTGATTCTGAATTTTCAGAGCCAGGTCTTTGGATCTTTCCTTTTTTATTCACCAAAACTATAAGTCTGGGCTGTCTGTATACTTACACAACACTTCACAATCTGTAGTAGCAGATTGGCATTCTGTGCCCTTAACATGTTACATTTTCAGCTGCAGAATACCACAAAGCATTAGCCTTTGTTTTTTAAAAGGGTAGCTAAAACTCACGTAGATTGCTTCCTCTTCTTTCCTTCCTTAAAGGTATGGAGGAGGGCACCGAACAAGTAAAATAATGAGATTTGTGGATAAAATTACCAAGTCAAAATATTTCCAGAAGGCGACTGAGACAGAATTCATTAAGAAAAAGATTGAGGAAGTCTCCAATACACCCCTCCTGCTCACTGTTGAGGTTCAAGAGTGTAAAGGGATGTTAGCAATTAACATTCCGCCCCCACCTACTGATCGTATATGGTAAGTGTCATTAATAAGACTTATGATTTTGGAATCTATCGTGTATAATGTGGCACTCAAACTTATCCAAGAGCCAAAATAGATTTCTTGTTTTTATGGGTGGCTGTGAAAAAAGTCCCTAAAACATATTTTATTTTCCAGTTCCTCATTTCCCACTTTTTCTCATGCACATCCAAGAAAAAAAAGCTGGACCATTTGACTAATAAACTATAAAGAATAATGCAGCAGAAATGTTTGAGGTCATACAAAATCAAAGTTGGCCTGCAGTGTGTGATCATTTTTATACAGAATTCAACAAGTATTCACATGATTCTTAGTAAGGATCCTTTTTAGAAAATTGCAGTACCAATCTGTGAGTCATAAGCTACAGTCTGACATGTACCATTTTATTCAGGGTTAAATAAGTTAATTCTGAGACAAAGCGCGTGGGATTTTGCCATTAATTCCTATGAACAAAGATAACGGAACTGGCTGTTATTTTAAATTGCTCGTGTGATTGAATTACTCTTCTATCCAAAAAGAGATATTTTGTAAAAATGTACAGTTCCATTTCTTATTATGCATTTTATAAAATTCCAGAAACTGAAAAACTAAGAAAGCTCAGAAATGTTATCATCCATGAATAAAAGCTACAGCGACCAGAAATTAGGTCAAAAAGAAAGATTACCACTTTTTTCGTTTCTCCCACCCTTCCTCTCCTTTAATATAGAATGATACAAAAAGATGCTGGGTAAAAGAGCATATTGCACGACTTGAGGATCAACAGAGGTATTAATTAAGAAGTCAGTGCCAAAGTTTTTTCCAGTGGTTTCTTATAATTGAAAATAGTACAAAAGGAGAAAAACTATTTCAATGCTTCTTTTTATCTGAAAGAAATATGGAATGAAATTGTGAATGAAATTTTGTTTCATTTATCTGAGAATGTTCCACTTAACATTTTCATCTGCCTTTTTGTCTGGGAGGTTCAAAGCAGTTTATATGGAGTTTCCCATAATTTTATTCTCACAACCTCTCAGTGAGATCCATATTCAGTGAGGAATTGAAGCTATGCCTTGTCAGTCCAATATCTTCACCGTTTAATCTTCACCACTTAATCAAGATTGAATTCCATTTGAGGAAATTAACCTCTGGGAAGTGCACAGTGTACTACAGAAAACAATATCTTAATCCAACAATACACAATTACTTTAAACTCTATTGGGAAAGGGGTTTGACAATGACAAGCGATAGCCAAATCTGGCCCTATGTTCTGCCTTGTTTTACCTTTCCAATAAACAACCAAATGGGAAGATCATTTAAAAGCAATTTATTAGGGTACTCTGTTAAAGAGAGATCTCCCTGGGAAAAAGAAGAACCCCGAGACCCATCTTTTATACACAACATATTCCCATCTTTTATACACAACAAAGAAAATGCAAAAGGAAAGTTGATCAGATAGGATAAAAGTAACCTCTCCTTTGCACAGTAAATCAACTACAAAAGTTGTCTGAAGTTCACAAAGAGACATAAGAGACATACCAGTTTAGCACTAACAATTTTTTTCTTATCAGGAAATAGTATCCATCCATTCTTCCTTAGTTTTCTTTTCCATTTAGGAATGTTAGAAGCTATCAATCAATCCATACAGCGATAGGATAAGTTTTCCTACATTCCAGTCTATAGTAGTTTGGTAAATCCTCATAAAAGAGAATTAAGTTAAAATATAAAGTAACTAGGTTAGTTAACAAATTATAAATTCCATATCATGTGCCCCTCACAAATAAGAATGTAAGAAAGTGCTGATTTGATTTCTCACTGTGGTCATTCTTGAGAGAATCATAGTACCTTTTGCTAGATCATTGGGACTTCATTTCAGTGATAAGTCAGGTGCATAAATTCTTCACACATAAAGTCCTTCACCAACTAGTATTAGCTGGGTACTAGACTTCAGCAATAACACTGATCGTTAATATATATCTGATCTCAAAGTGATATATTGTGAATTGGACACTTCTATTTACAGGATACATAGAAGAAACAAAACTACATCCCTGAACTGAAGGGGAAAATGAGACTATTCTTAATGTTGAGATATGTACTCACTTGGAATAAATGTTTTGTTGAACACAATAGTTTAGTCCTGCACAATATATGACCTGCGGACTGCGTGCAGCCTACCAAGCAACCTTGTCTGCTGAAGTGTTTTAAAACAGTAATAAATTCACTATTGTACCAAAAGATGCATTGCTAAGCATCTCTAAGACTCACCATTGCTGCCAGCTTCAGTCCCACTGGCTGCCAAATAGTTGATTGGTATGCCACATATTCCTTTGCAGCCCACAGTTATTTTTAATTTATTAGTGACCTTTCTCCTCTGTGCCTTGTACAGGCCTGCTTAGAACCTCCAACCCCCCTCCAAGCACAAAATCCTTGAACATAAAATGCAAATGCACAAGATTAGACTATATGAGGTAGTGTAGCCTTCCCTGACTTAGAGTGC
Organism: Laticauda colubrina; assembly: GCA_015471245.1. Classification (NCBI taxonomy): domain Eukaryota; kingdom Metazoa; phylum Chordata; class Lepidosauria; order Squamata; family Elapidae; genus Laticauda; species Laticauda colubrina. The sequence goes on from BLBF01000033.1 coordinate 25,320,230, forward strand.
TTCAGATGTCTGGGACACAAGTCCCAGAATCCATAGCCAGCAAGATTAGGGTTGAGGAGCATGGTGTGGTGGAAACATTTCTAGGTTAAAATTTCTGTTTGTCCGAGAATATTTCAGGATGGCTTTGGATAAGCATGTCTCATCTTAGCTGAGCATGGGTTATATTCTCCCGGAGGACTTTGAAAAAAAAATATGGGACACAAATCTGAGATAGAAACATCTTAACCTGGATCATTTTCTTAATCTTCAGGTACGGTTTCCGAAGACCCCCTTACCTGGAGCTAAAAGCTCGGCCAAAGCTTGGTGAAAGAGAAGTGACTTTGGTTCATGTAACTGATTGGATAGAGAAGAAACTAGAACAAGAATTTCAGGTACTTCAAATATCATTAACATTAATTGTGTTTAAAAAGATAAGTAAGACATTAGCTAAACCATCTGTAAGCTTGAACATGGGAGCTTTTATCTAAGATGAAAAGGCACACATACATTCACGCTGAATGGCTATGAATTGGTATAAGATCCAGCCATTCCTTCTGAGAATTTCAGATTCTTAGTTTGATAACACATATATAGGAACATACTGCAGTAGCCATAAAATGACTTCAAAATAGATGTAGAGACACACTGTACTCCTTCTGGGCTCAACAGACATTGCATGACCCCAGGAAAAGATGTACAGGGAGTCCTTGACTTGCAGTCACAATTGAACCCAAATTTTTGTTGCTAGGCAAGACAGTTAAGAGTCTTGCCCCCATAGGGGGCAACCTTTCTTGCCATCATGATTAAAGTGAATCACTGCAGTTAGTAACAAGGTTGTTTAGTGAATCTGGCTTCCCCATTAACTTTGCTCATCAGAAGGTCCCAAAAGGTGACCACATCACCCCTGGATACTACAGCCATCATAAACATATACCAGTTGTCAAGCCTCCAAATTTTGATCACATGACCATCGGGATGCTGGAACAGTCATGTGAAAAATGGGCATGTCACTTTTTTTCAGTGCCGAAACGTTAAATAGTCACTAAAGAAACAGTTCTAAGTGGAGGACTATCTGAAAGGAGGCACCAAGTGAGATCCCAAGGCACCAAGTGTGCCATACGTCCATGCTAAAATACCTTCGGTGCCGGTATTTTTAAAGTAGGGTCATAGTGCCTGCTTTTAGTATTCTTTAAGAGATTTACTCTTAAAAGACTTACTGCACCTGTGTATGGTTTGCCACTTGCACAGTGGCATATAGGACAATGCTCCAGAAGGTTAACATCATTGCTCAGAAGATCTTTGGTTGCCCTCTCCCCTCTTTGGAAGAGCTTTATAGCTCCCTGCTGCCTTAAGAAAGTTCAAAACATTCTCAAAGATCCATCTCATCCTGGGCACCCTTTTTTTTCTGAACTATTACCATCTGGCAGGCGGTACAGGATAATAAAAATAAGGACAAATAGGCTGAAAAACAGCTTCTATCCCAGAGCAGTAGCTCTTTTGAATTCTGCTGTATAGTGCAATATTAATGCAATATCAGGGGGTTGTATAGAATGAGAAGGATGTATGTTCGTGGGGTTTTTTTTATAGTTATAATGTACACTGAAGATGGCATTTAATTTTGTTGTATGAGGTGCAATGATAAGTAAACTAAAAAACAGATATGGAACAATTAGAAAGAATATTGTGGATAATCTCATAAAGAAAGACTGATTTTGGTGTGGGACAAATAGTTTGAATAAATTGTTATTCATACTTTTCTATTGACTATATTTCTAGAATTTATTGAACTGTTAAATATATCTATTCAAATGTTTCGCTATTTCCTTTTTTAAAAATTGGAATGATGGGGGCAAGGAACAATAGCAGATAGCAGAGTCAACTATTTTTTAAAAAATGTTTGCTGAAATATAATGGAATTAAGATTTTGTAAACTATATAAAATAAATGTTACTTTAATACCCATGAAGGCTCTGTTCGAAATCTAAACTTAAGGTAGATAGATGAATCAAGTAATATTAATCAAATAAACCTGTTGAGAATTCTACTTGGCTCGAGTCCAAAATAAGAGTGTGGTATCTTTAATTTTTCCTGACTTTACATTAGAATTGCATTCTAACTCAATTATTATACCTTGCAGAAAATTTTTGTCATGCCAAACATGGACGATCTTTATATTCCTCTAATGCACTCAGTCATGGACCCCCGCTCATCTATGTGCCCTATTAAAGTTCCTGAAGAAACCGAATTGGAGCAGCCATGAAATGTGAAGACTGCAGTTTACAGTATTAACAGATGTTGTTTTCATGTTCTCTTTCAAATGAAAGAGCCTAGCTGATTTTTGTCCTTGTGCCATGTTTTATTTTTTTAAAGATAAGATCGCTTCTGCCAATAATTGCTCCAGTTATGGCTCTCTATTGACTTTAGAGCATTAGTCCCATTTCTGCTAGGGTTTAAAACCTAGTAGTTAATATGCACTCTTCTGCAGTAAACTAGGAAAAGAAAATGCAACTAGCAGCAATTGATCCTATAGATTTGATCCACATGGGAGTTCTTTATGGATGTGCAGTAATTCAGGATCCACCCTGAACACTGACAGTTTGATTTATCCAGCCATATGGAACTTGTTTTCAATAAGGCACTAACATGTCTAACTGGAAGACTTTCTCCTCTCAAGCAGCTGGAGATACAAATGGAAGCGGCATGTTCTTCACTCCTGCAGTCCCAATAGCTTGTGTCAAGCAAATTTGGAATGGTTTTCTGGAACTAAGAATGTACATTAGATGTATAGGTGATATTGTCAATCCATGTAGATTACGCATAGTAACTTATTTTTTTCATATGAAATTGAGTTTCTTGGAAACAAGTAGCCATATAAAACATGCAAACATACAGAATTGGTTTTAAGGTGATTTTGTGATTCTTTAGAAAAAGAAAAAAATTAAGATAAAGCCATGAGACCAAACTACAGTAAGCCTTCTAATTAGTGCGTTACAATTGCAGAAGTTGTGATTGATGGCTCTCGGAATTGACTACATATGGAAATGTCCAAGGCCATGCATGTACTCATCAGAAATGATTGCATAGAAGGAGCCATTCACTTTCACCAACCAGAATGTTCACAGCTGTTTTTGTTCCCAACTGTGTAGTGGATCCTCGTTTATCCATTTAAAAAGGTGCAAATCCTGATTACAGCTCATTTTTTTTGTCAATGTAGCTAAAGCACCTTGTAGGCTGGCTTACATGTGTGAAAGTAACAACTCCAAAGCACTACAAGTGAGAATGGCAAGAGAACACTGCCTTGCTGTTTTTCTGTATGGACTAAACACATAATACTGAATCTCTTTTGAACACTATATAAGTAATGAGTGTTTCTTGATACTCAGTATTACCAATTACTTATGTTGAAAGAATGTTAATTTAGTTTACAAAGAAAGCAGGTGAGCTATGGAGCTCACTTTGATAGTATACTAGGCTTTACATGTTTTTAAGATTTTTGTATGTTGTTAGGTTCCTGCGTCCAAATTTCTCATGATTTGCAGTCTCTAAATGAAGCTAATTGAAGTTGTTTTTTAAAAGCGCCTTGCCTGAAACATATTTAAAATTTAGCATTTAATATATTGATACCATATTATTTGGACAACTATTTTGTTACCTCAAGTCTGGGACCATTCCATTTTATGTACTATTCTTCTCATCTCTCAATGAAAGCATCCTCTTAAATCTGCATGTCTTATTCACAGCTGTTTTTCCCAGTAAGTCAAAATACTAGATGCACAAATATGTAATCAGTTATCCAGGTTTGGCACAAGTAAATTCACTGCACTTCGTAATCAGACTGTGTGGGTTACTACGGTGGGCTTGCTTTGTTTTTTCAAATAAATTTATCCCATGTCAAAAATCTGTTTTGATGTTTGGAGGAGTAGAAGTGTGGGTGCATATCCAGGAATAATGAGCCTCGGTGGCACAGTGGTTAGAGTGCAGTACTACAAGCTACTCCTACTACAATTTGGCAGATCGAATCCCACCAGGTTCAAGGTTGATTCAGCCTTCCATCCTTCCAAGGTGGGTAAAGTGAGAACCCAGATTGTTGGGGGGAAGAGGCTGACTCTGTAAACCGCTTTGAGTAGGCTGTAAAACACTATAAAGTGGTAAGTGCTATTGCTAATATAGGATTCATAGTTCAATAAGATTGAAATACTGAAGTTACCAAATCGTATTCTACAATTCTGAACATTTCAGATCTTATATCTAGTACTCATGAAATATATACACTGCTCAAAAAATTAAAGGGAACACTTAAACAACAAAATGTAGTTCCAAGTCAATCACACTTCTGTGAAATCAAACTGTGCACTTAGGTAGCAACACTGATTGACAATTTCACATGCTGTTGTACAAATGGAATAGACAACAGGTGGAAAGCATAGGCAGTTAGCAAGACATACCCAATAAAGGAGTGGCTCTGCAGATGGTGACCACAGACCACTTCTCAGTTCCTATGCTTTTTGGCTGATGGTTTGGTCACTTTTGAATGCTGGCGGTGCTTTCACTCTAGTGGTAGCATGAGACGGAGTCTACAACCCACACAAGTGGCTCAGGTAGTGCAGCTCATCCAGGATGGCATAGGTTTACTGTGTCTATCAGCGTAGTGTCCAGAGCATGGAGGCACTACCAGGAGACAGGCCAGTACATCAGGAGACATGGAGACCGTAAGAGGGCAACAACCCAGCATCAGGACTGCAACCTCCGCCTTTGTGCAAGGAGGGACAGGAGGAGCACTTCCAGAGCCCTGCAAAATGACCTCCAGCAGGCCACAAATGTGCCTTTGGCTGCTCAAACGGTCAGAAACAGACTCCATGAGGGTGTCATGAGGGCCCGACGTCCACAGGTGAGGGTTGTGCTTACAGCCCAACACCATGCAGGATGTTTGGCATTTGCCAGAGAACATCAAGATTGGCAAATTCGCCACTGGCGCCCTGTGCTCTTCACAGATGAAAGCCGGTTCACACTGAACATGTGACAGGGTCTAGAGACGCCGTGGAGAACATTCTGCTACCTGCAACATCCTCCAGCATGACCAGTTTGGCAGTGGGTCAGTAATGGTGTGGAGTGGCGTTTCTTTAGGGGGCTGCACAGCTTTCTATGTGCTCGCCAGAGGTAGCCTGACTGCCATTAGGTACCGAGATGAGATCCTCAGACCCCTCCTGAGACCATATGCTGCTGCAGTTGGCCCTGGGTTCCTCCTAATGCAAGACAATGCTAGACCTCATGTGGCTGGAGTGTGTCAGCAGTTCCTGCAAGACGAAGGCATTGATGCTATGGACTGGCCCTCCTGTTCCCCAGACCTGAATCCAATTGAGCACATCTGGGACATCTTGTTCCATCCACCAATGCCATGTTGCACCTCAGACTGTCCAGGAGTTGGGGGATGCCTTAGTCCAGGTGTGGAAGATCCCTCAGGAGACCATCTGCCACCTCATGAGGAGCATGCCCAGGCACTGTAGGGAGGTCATACAGGCACATGGAGGTCACACACTACTGAGCCTCATTTTGACTTGTTTTAAGGACATCAAAGTTGGATCAGCCTGTAGTGTTTTTTTCCACTTTAATTCAGAGTGTAACTCCAAATCCAGACCTCCATGGGTTACTAAATTTGATTTCCATTGATAATTTTTGTGTGATTTTGTGATCAGCACATTCAACTATGTAATGAACAAAGTATACAATTCTTTAGGATTTAATTTATATTCCTACAGGACGCCTCCTGAATCTTGCTCCAAATAGAAGGCCAGGGGAGGTTTTTTTTTCAGTAGTGCAAAAAAAATTCTTCCATTTGTAAAGCAAGGTTTAGTGGATGCAGTCCATTTCCACCCACAAGTCTTATTTTCTAAATAAGTTTCTAAATAAGACAGGAAGACTTGCTACATATCCAGCAGTCCGTAAGAACAGGTTTTTTTTTTTTTCTTTCTGAACTGATATACCACTGTGATCCAAAACGCAGTTCGGTATTACAGCTGTACAAACTATTGATCAAATGTTTCAGAAAATCTCCAAAATTGCTGCTCAATAAAAAGTAATTGTATCTCTTGGTCAGCTGCCTCAAGAGATGCACCTGTTTCTATGTTCCTTTACAGCCAGCATCTCAATAGGATGTAAATTAAAGCTGCACCAGAGACCAGACACACAACAAAGGGCTCAGGTCTTTTCCTCAAATAACCAAACACAGGACATGGGACAGTGAGCATCACATAAAACCAGAGGCCATGGTTTAGCGCTGCAAATCTAAGTGAAATTGAATTTGCACTGTCACAAGTACCCAGACTGAGTTGTATTACAATCACATTATGCTAATTTAACCAGCATCAATTTGACAGCATTACTAGTTTTCCCAGATATTGCAAGAGATTTTGACTTAACTGTAGATAAAATTATATAGGGCTTCCCAGAGATATCAACATTTTAAGGATTCCTCCAGGTTAAAAAAAAAGGTTGAGGGTGCTCTGTAGAACTGTTCCCCCAAAGAAAATTTTATCCATGAATAGATCAGTTCATCCTCTGAAATATTGGCAAAACCTAATTTCAAGCTATATATTCAACATGTTGCATTATTAATAGGCTTGAATTTTTTATCCCATTACTATACTTGGCATTAAAGCAGATACAATTGGTTGACAAGTTGTGTCAGTTACACACATGCTTGAATGTTTCTTTGCAAAGAACTCCGCTAAGATTTATCCATGCTATAAAAAGTTGTGGCTAAATCTAGCTTGTTCTAAAAATTGTTTCTGTTGAAGTTGTGTCCAAAGCAGCATAGAAGGAAATTAGCAATGGAGTACCCAACCTTGACTGCTGGCTTTTCTTGGATACTCTACTAGCATGCCAGTTTGTCCCATACAGGAGTGCCCACCCTCCATGCATAATCTTTAGTCATTTTCTGAGGGTTTGTATAGCATGAGTAATGTGCACTTTGCTAGTTTGTTGCATGCTACCACTTGTCCAGAGTACTTTTAGAACCTGAAATATCTTTAAGGCATCTTTATCCTTTTAGGACATGGATGTTGAACTCAAGGCCAGGGGGCTTGATCCGGCCTATGATTAGTGCTTAGATTTGGCCTGTGTGGCTGCCCTCAAAATAGCGAAGGATCGGCCCACAGTGCCTGCCAGTGAAAATGGAGCTCGGGAGGGAGTTCTGTTTTCACTGGCAGAGTTGCAGGATGCTGTTACAGCCACAAATCTGGGAGTCCGTTTTCTCTGGCAGAGCGCTCAGGCCACCATAGGCGACCCCAACATGAGTGATGTCAAGCTGGCCACACCTTCCAAGGTCAAACAACCCTGATGCAGCCCTCAATGAAATCGAGTTTGACACCCCTGCTCTAGGAGGTAATATTTAGTAGGAAGCAATCAGGTGGGCATGTGCCCTTTGATGAAATATAGCACCAATAAGATTGCAGCGAGCTGCGGTGCATTATAACTTGAGTGGGGTTTTACCCAACACTTTTGCTTGATACTAGGTTGTTACCATATTCTTCAAAAATGGGATTATGCACAGACTGACAGGTAATAAAAGCCCAAGTAATAAATAAGCCAATCTTTCCTTCTTTAATTCATGTTATCTTCAGATATTCCAGCAACAAGATAAAATTGAAGCACTCCTACAGAATACACCCTTCAGATGATCAAGCCTCTGAACATTCACTGCAGTTGAGGAACTTGCATATTTGAACATGAAGCATCAAGATGGATTGTAACTTATCTTTAAAAGAATCACTCAGGTTTAAGCTGAGCAACACCAGTTATAAGCAAGCCTTTTATTTTTGCACTGTAGCGTAGCCAGTGAGACCATGAATGGGCCATACACCAGTTCAAAGGCAGTGCTTCCAACCTATCTGAAAAAAATATCCAAAGTAAAGAGATTTTAAATTTTATTTATTTACAACATTCTAGACATCCCCACATCAGCCCCTCTTTGCATTGGTTTCATGATAGTTGGTTCCAAAGTTTTTCATTCAGCATCAAGACAATCTTAGTACACCTAGAGAGAGAAAGAAAAAAGGATTTAGGGTAGTGATTTAAGAACACTCTGATACTTTTGCTCAGATTTAGAGATTAGTTTTATGTATTTTTTTAAAACAAAAAACATACCATTGAATATTAAGAGCTAGGGTACCATTATCTGCACCCTGGGCAACTGATGCTGGTGGCTCAGATACATGGTCTCTTCATCTGCATCAGCAGTCTAACACGCCAAAAATATCATCACAGCAGCCAGCATAGGGTTCCCAATATAGATCACGAAAACGCAGGATTTACAAAGGCTTATTTTGATGTGCTCACAAGGAGATGCAGATACATCCCTCTTCTACTGCAATTCTTTGGAGACCCGATGCTAATAAATGTAGGGGAAAACGCTTGAGTCTTCAAGACTAATCAGTCCTTATCAGACACATGAATTTCTTCATTCCTTTTAACAACATCCAAAGTAGCCATCACTCTTGTGCTCATAAATTCCACTCTGCGGAAAACTTGGGTTTTGTTCGCTCTAAACTAGCAAGCTTTCACTACAGGCCCATTGGCACTTTCACCTTTGAGGGAGGAAAAAAAAAACCCCTTTCCAACAGCATACAGCTGTCACCTAAGCTAGAACAAAGTTCTAACCTTTGTTTTTATATGGCAAGTGAGTCATTCCCTAATTCACCAATTCCAATTTCCTTTTTCAAACATGCAGACCAGAAAGCATCAGGTCAGGCAGGAGCACAACACACCTGAAAGCACAAGAGTGTGTGTGTGTGTGTGTGTGTGGAAGTGGAGGGGGTTGGTTTCCTTTAGCATCAGCAGTCATCTTCCAAAGCTCACGAAATCTTCCTCCGGAACCGGGAGATATATCCGATCTCCTTGCAAAAGCAAACGATATATCATCTCCTCCATAAAACCTAAGAGGGGAATGCACCTCCACATCACGATAACCCCGAGAAGCCCCAAAGTCTCCCCCCTTTGACGGAGAGTTTGTCAACACCAAGGACGATGCATTCATTCAAGGGCACTTCAGCACATCCCACCCGTCGTTCTCAATTGCATTTTCTCATCGCGCAATGCGTTCTCCCTCATCTCCCCCGCTGGTCGCTCCACGTGGCGTTTCGTAAAACGGCTCTCAAAGCCAGTCACTGCCGCCGTTGAGTTACCCATCCCTTCAGCGAAGGGGGGGACGAGTGCAGTTAGTAAGACAAGCGACACCCCCCCCAAAAAAAAAAAAAAAAAATCAGAACAGCCAGGCATGACGCGATCCCTGCCGTACTCATGACCAACGCGCGTCTGCTCCGGTCTCAGGGCGTTTTCTATTCGAAAATAAATTCTGGGTCAAATTACATCCGCCAGGCCCTCCAAAATCGCAATGCGGGTTAGGCTGCAGAAATCCCGACCACCGCTAGATGGCAACAAAGGGGGCGGTCCGTAAAAAGCTGCAAACCTTTTTGCCACTCGACGATCGTTCGGATGACTGCGGCGCGGAGACACTCGTGTCTTTCCTCGCGACGACACCGGCCCAAAGAGAAAGCTCGCAAAGGCAGGCGCCGCCAACGGCTTCGATCCCACGATGAAAAAGGCCGAAGACGTGGCCTGCGTCTCTATTTATAGGCCGCGCGGCGCCTTGGGACACGCCCCTTTCTCTCGAAGCCAATCGCAATCGTATGGCTCCGTCACGTGACCGGCGCCAACTCGAGCTAAGGATGCAGGGAACGCGCAATGCAGATGCTTTCCCGCCGTATTTTTTTCATGTTTGGTGGTGGTTGTTGTTGGGGGGATGGGGGGGGGGGGGTGGCGCTAAATTCTTACTAAATTCCTCTCAAGGATTTTAGCCCGAGAAAAGAAACCCACGGCCAATATACCATCTCTTGAGTCCCGTGCTTCCCTATCCTCCGGTTTTAATGAGACTGTCTCCCAAATGGGTTGGTAAAAGATTTGCAGGATTGTGCGCATTGCTTTCAGGTGTATGTTAGACATGCTTGACTTTTCTCAGTACATTGTGTTAAGTCAGTTTGCACAAAATATACAGTGAGTAAATGAGAGGCGAGGAGCTTCTGAGTTACCATTAAGCCTGCAGAGTTTCATGATTGCCTTTTTAAAACAAATCTTGTCTTCATCAATTATTAGTTGATTCTTGCTAGTAGTTTGAGCTTCCAGTGATGAAACTTCCACAACTTCTACAAAATCAGAAGAGAATACAAGATGGTCCTTGACTTACAACAGTTCATTGAGTTACTGTTCAAAGTTACAGTGGCACTGGAAAAAATGACTGATGACCATTGTTCACATTTACAACCCTTGCAGCACCCCCCCCCCAGTCATGAGATCAAATGTCAGGCGCTTGGCAACCAATTTGTATTTATGACGGTTGCAGTGTTCTGGGGTCACGTAATCACCTTTTCCAACCTCATAAGCAAAGTCAATGGGAAAACCGGATTCACTAACAACTGTGGCAAGAAAAGTCATAAAATAGGGCAAATTCACTTAACACATGTTTTGCTTAGCAACCGAAATGTTGGGCTCAATTATGGTCATAAGCTGAGGACTACCTGTACTGGACTTTGCTTTACACTACTGGGACGGGAGGAGAAATGATAAAATATCTGACTGGAGAATAATTATATTTGCATGATCAAATTGTAATATTGCACTCCATTTTTGCCCTAGTCCCGCCCACTACTTTTGACACTTGGTCTTTCCAGTGCACATTTGAAAGGCCAATTCTCTGGAAAGATGCACACCCTGGTTAGATGCTTTTGCCAAAGGGCTGAAAGAGAATATGCAGAAAAGTGGGCTCTCCTTGAGGGCTTAAACTCAGCTGCCCCAGTCAATCAAAAACAGCCTAGAAAGTTTCTCAAGCAGGGATAAGTGCAGTGTCTTGATGTTGCAGAAGTGGTCTAGGTGGAATATGGCACCACTCTCCAAAGGAGAGAAAAGGAGTCAGATAGGTGGATCTGTCTGTAATCCCTGCAAAACTCTCACGAATGAGGTGTATGGTAGTTTCATCTTGGGAATCCTATCACACCGTTTGTTTGATTTAAGAACAGACTACATTGATTCATTCCTTTATTTAGAGGGTCCCTTCCAAGTCCTTAGATTCCAACAACACCCTGCTCCCCATTGTCCTGTTAATCAGTAGAGGGAGACTCCAGCTGTACTCTCCTTTCCTCCACTTCCATCCCAGCTACTATGTCAAGGTATCCTGGAAGAGTTTGACATTAACTGGTACTTTGATACAACTGGACAGCTGGTTATTGAATACTGGATTTTTTTTATTCGTTGCTTGGCATCTTTTGATTATATAGCCACCATTATTTGCACTGGAAGCTGCTCAGTGCACTAGAACATTTTGCAGAGCAGCTGCTTATGAGAAAATCCAGGGAACCTGCTTTCAACCACCTCAACTAACCTTATGGAAAAGCTCATTGGCCTTATCTTGCTCCTGACAGTAGCAACTCTGTCATCTCTTCCCATGATCCCATCACCAGTTATTTGTTCAACAGGAATACTTTCAAAAACCCTGTTATTAATGTATTTTGTATTTTATATTCAATGATACCAGGCTGCAGGGTTTTTTTTTGTTAAAGTCAAATCTTGTTCCTCATTAAGTATTAATGCTATATTACCAGAGGTGGGTATTCAGCAGGTTCTGACCAGTTCTGGAGAACCGGAAGCGGAAATTTTGAGTAATTCAGAGAACCGGCAAATCCCACCTCTGACTGGAGATTTTACAGTATCCTTCCCCTGCCACGCCCACCAAGCCATGCCTACAGAACCCGTGGTAAAAATATTTGAATACCACCACTGTAGATTACCCTTTTTCAACTCTGGTATCTTTCCTCCCTGTAGGATTGCATTCCTCATATTTTATAAAGGTCATAAAAGTTCATCCTCAAAAATGTATAAGCATCTGATAATTCACCTAGTCCAGGCATGTTTCCTAATTTAATATCTTTTATAGCTTCGGAATGTTCCCTTATATGTGAATTCATATCCTGTCTCTTTTTCTCTGCAATCATTAGTAAATGTTATTTCTTTAAATATTCATCTAATTCATATAATAATTTTCTCAGAAGTTATTTCCAGTTGTGGGGAGATTATTTCATCCAATCCTCCATCAAATACCAATTTTCATAAGAGAAACCTATTAATCTCTCCATAAATCATTTATAAAACTATACCTTGTCCTCATTTAGTACATAAATTCCCATGATCAAAGTCTTAGTTCCATGCATGTTAATTTCCATGCCAACAAACCTACCATGCTCATAAGTCAGTACAGGTTCTATTTTTAGTTGGGGATTTATATACATTTATTTTCCCCATTTTCTTTTCACAAATTCCTGGCTGTCTTACTCTGCTGATTCTTTCCTTTCCCTCTTCTGCTGTTCTAGCTACAGAGGCACCAATTTATAAAGGAAAAGCATTGCACTTGCTTTGTTCTTATGAAAGATAAGAACAGAAAATGAAGTCCCTCAAGGAATGTTGAATGCGGCAAAGAATATAAACACTAAGCAGGACTTCAGGAAAATCATTTGCTAAGCAGTATTGGTCACCATTGTATTTGTTCAAGGACTTTTGGAATTAATGAATAGCTAATAGAAATGCATGGCTTCTTGTTTTTATTACAGCTGAAATGCACTTAGGCATAAGAAGGTCATGGTGACTTTTTCCTGCTGAATTTTCCTGCCAATGTGTAAAGCAAATATACTTTTCATTGGACTAACTTGGTCTACAACTCAAAATTGCTAGGACATAGAAGCTTTTATCATACTCTTTAAAACTTTCAATACCCTGGAATTCAGTTCTGTATTTTATCAAGCATTTTTTGCTATCGAAAGAAGATAGATAGTTTCTATTTTTGTAAAATCTAATAAATACTATCCCTGCAGAGTAAATTGAATGAGAAAGCATTATGGGTGTTTGCTAGCAATGGCTATCGCCATGATAAACCTTATGAACAAGCATGTTTTTACACGCTATAAAATACTTCCAAGTTCCTCCTGCCAATTGAGTGGCTTTTTAAACTGGAAAGTTGTGTTTGTTTATCAATCTATCTAAAATGTGATCCCCAGTTTATCCCACTGATCAATCAGAATCAGTAGCAAGGATTATGTGTAAGCTGAGCCAATGACTAATGGTTTGTAGGAAAGTGAGGAAGATTCTTTTCAAGTTCAAAGCACAATAACTATAAAACGTGTGTCAAACTCAAGGCCCATGGGCCAGATCCAGCCCATGGGGTGATAAGATCTGGCCTGTGGGGCCATCCTGGAAACAGCGAAGGACCGGCCCGTAGTGCCTCTGCCAGCGAAAATGGACCTTAGAATAGCCCTCCCAGGCTCCATTTTTGGCTGTGACGGCCTTCTGCAGCCCTCTGCCAGCAAAAATGGAGCTCGGGGAGGCCCACCTGAATTTCATTTTCACTGGCAGAGGTCCGAAGAAGGCAGTCGCAGCCAAAAATGGAACCCAGACAGGCTGCATGCAGCCTCCACAAGCTTTGTTTTCACTGGGAGAGGCTGCAGGAGGTCATCACGACCAAAAACACAGGCCGTCATGGCCTCCTTGAACTCTATTTTCACTGGTAGAGGGCTGCAGGAGGCCATTGCAGCTGAAAATGGAGCCTCGATGAGTGACATTGAACCGGCCACACCTCCTGGCCCAAACAAAACCCTCAATGAAATCGAGTTTGACAGCCCTGCCCTAAAATGAGCCCAGTGTCATTCAGTTGGTTTTCGTAGAGAAAAATTTGCACAGAATTATATTTATGAAGCATTCTGCACAGACTACTTTAAATTTGGCAATTTTTACAAGTTATTCTGCCTATCATCCTGTCCTTAAATTTCCTAAATTCTTACATAAAATATCAGTGCCATGTTCCATCGGAAGATGTTGGCATCCAATATTTTTATGGTTTTGAGTTAATCTTTTTATCCCTATTGTATGTCCCTTGGCACTGATATTTTATATGATATAAATATTTTATAGTTTGCTCCTAAAGCAAAAATCTAGTGGACCACTGGAGGGCATCAAAGAGATATAGAAAACCTTTATAACTTTGCTCCCATGTAGCAGTTCTGGAGGCAGATTTGATACTGGTATCCCTAGCCACAATATTGAGTTATTTCTCATAGCAAAAAATGTATATTGGAGATGTATCATTTTGGAGGAACTGTTCCCTTCACATGATAAAGCATGGGGAGTTAGAAATTGTTCCGATCTGTGATAGGATACTATGACCCTTGTGACTATGATATTTACCTCTTGTAATTGTGCTGTTTGAGGAGTTGTTCAAACCCTCAGCTGCAGCTTGGGCGCAGCTTGCACGCAGACGCACCATCTCTCAATCAGTGCAAAGACTCATGCAGTCGCAAACAAGGTTAAGAATCCGTAGCTAAGTATTAAATCATGTGGGAACCAAAGACACATACATACCAAACTCCCGAAGCTTGACAGCTTTCCTCGTCTAGATCTGTGCCAGCATCTTGGACTATATAACCCAAGATCCTCAGCCAAGCATGACCTCAGGAGAGTTGATTCAGATTTATGGGAGTTCAGGTGTCACATACACCTGGGACGGGCGCGGGCGGAGGCTAATCGTTTGATCCATTTCCAGAGCTGATTAAAAACAAATCTTTGCCTTGCCAGAGACCGACGCCTTTTCTATTGATGCAGCCGCGGGAGGACAGCTGCAGCCGCGTCCACACGTTGCTCCCCGCGGAGGGAGAAGGGCAGCGCGGGGCCAGAGCCGGGGCCGGCGAGGCCAAAGCCCCTCTGCCCCAACCGCTGCCCCTCCCTCTCCCTCTCCCTCTCCCTCTGGCGGCCTTCCCCCCCCCCCCACCCCCGCCCGGCTCTCCTCCCCGTGCGTGGCTGCCGGGAAAACTCCCCGCGGCTCAGCTCCGCCTCCGAAAGAGGAAGGGCCGGGCACGCTGCGGGCAGGGGCGCCGGCGGTCGCCGAGCGGGCCGGGCTTTCTGCTTTGCGCCGCGGCGGGCCCGGTGCCGGCTGCCAGGGCGAGCCATGGAGCGGGGAGCGGCTGGCGGTCGCGATCTCCTCCGGCTGGGCGCGCTGCTGCTTCTGTGGCTCCTCTTGCCGGGGCCCGCGGTAAGGACGCGCAGGAGAGGGCTGGCCAGCGGAGAGACGGGCGCCCGGCTCTCGGGGGCTTCCCGGGAGGAGGGGCGGGCGGGAGAGAAGCGACGGCTGATCGCAAACACAGCTGAGGACGGGCCAAGAAAGGGCGAAGTTCAGTTCCGGGCTGCAGAGACTTTCTTGCGGGAAGCGGGCGGCGGAGGGAAGACGCGCGCCCCGAGCAGCTGTTGTTGCAGCTGAGCGACTCGCGCAAGTCGCAGCGGTGGCCCTCGGGTGGGGATGGGTGGAGGCAGGAGGGACCGTCCCGGGGCTGGTTCCGGATCTCATCCGGTCCAGCCTGCTGCTGCTTCCCGGCCGGGGAGGGGATGAGTCAAGTGGACGTCCAGCTCACTTGAAAGGCGCCAGGTTGGGGGGAAGCTGGTCTAATCTTCCCGGGCTTTTCTCCCGTCTCTTTCAAATACCAAGAATCCAAAGTAATTTCCTGACTTTTAGGAGAGACGGCTGTTTGGACTGATGGAAACTTGAGTTTTGTTTGAAGGGAGCCCTGTGTTCTCGGTTGCTCTTGTTACCTGAAATAAAATGACATTCTTGCTCTTCTCTTGATGGCAAGGCTGCAGACTGTGTTCCGCCTCCTCCTTGAACTTTTGGGAGTGAATGCAAAATGCCACAGTCTCTTTTATCTTGCATCTTCTTCCACTGTCTACTGCACTGAGGCTGTGATCCTTTCCAAGCGAGTAGCGAACAATGTCTTTGGGGGAAGGGGGTCAACTATCCAGCCGTTGTTAAGTGTGAAAATAATAGCAACTGAGGACAGAGTTGATATAGCTTCGACAGTGACGGGGGCGATGCCTAGTAAGGCACTTTTGAAGGGTAGTGTTTGGAAGGTTTGCTGTAGGTATGAAAGACAACAGTTGCCTAGAAGTTAGAACTGGCTCACACAGTTGGAAAACTACAAGGCTTGGGACCATAGGGAAGTCATGATAGAGCTCTGTATAAATTCAACACAGCTTGGAAAACCCTAACATAAAGGGTTTTCTCCCACTTTTTATAGTGTTTAAACACGGGGCCGTCTGTGAAAGCAAAATATAGGGGAATTTGGAGCCAGTAACACAATATAGTAATTTTTCACGCGATGCTTAACTCAGTTGTGGAATCTGCTGTGCCTGGATGGGATGATGTTCTTGTGTTAGATTGTTTGAGTAGATTGACTGACAGATTTATGGAAGATCAGGATATCATTTTCTGCTAGGTGTGTTGGCTTTATGCTGTAGGATCTACTCAGAAAGACATCAGTGGAAGTTCACACTTCCTCATCCATGTCATGTTATGACCACTTCTTGGTCCAGAGAACACTGGAGAGTGTGAACCATTAACTTGGTGAATCGGGGGCTTTCCTAAGGCTCTTTTGCTTTCTTTGTGTGTGTGTGTGAGGGGGGAGCAATCATTCTTGGATGGAAGCATCTTAACTGTTCTGCTGGTTATCTTAGCCCAAGGCTCCACTCCCCAAACTTGGCAAATTTAAGACTTGTGGACTTGAACTCCCAGAATTCTCCAACATAGCACAGCTGGCTGGAGAATTCTGGGAGTTCAAGTCCACAAGTCTTAAAGTTACCAAGTTTGGAGACCTCTGTCTTAGCCAATAATTTATTTGTTTTTTATAGCTGGCACAGTTTTTGTGAGTCAGTTTTATCAAAGCTTGGGTTCTAAGAAATTTTGCTCCCGCTTAATAAATCAGATCATTCTACCACTTTTTATAAATTCACAGCTTGACAACTGAGCTAACAATTTTTTTCTGAAGCCCTGTGGATCCCTCCTCCCATCCCTTATCCCCATGGCCCAACTCCTCAGCTTAATTTAGAAAGTAGAAAAGGGTTTAAATTAATTGTGATTCTTTGCTGTCCCTGATGGACAGTTCTAGAAATGTGGGAATGTTAACCAGCTGATATATAACTGTAATCCTGCTTATCTTCCTAAAAATAAAATGCACAGTACTAGTATAGCTATTGATGATAACACCTATCCCCAAATTGAGGTGTAACATCATTAGAAATTTTATTTCAGGGTCTATGGCCACCTATCTCAGCCATATGATTCTAGGTAGGGAACAGCAATTAAAAAGATAAAATAACAATATCACAATGAATATAAATTAGCATCTGAGGTAAAAAACATTTCAGCCACCAATACAACCATCCCATGGGCTCTGCCACTTATTCTGGTAACAGAGTATGCCTGTGCCTGATGACATAACCAGTATAAAGATAGGACTCAATGGCTTCAAGTTGGTATTTGTGCAACAGTGTTTGTATCATAACATACAAATTTAATAAAGCAAATGTGGAAAAATAATTTAAGAAAGCTCTTTGTCATTTTGGTGAAGTTGAGAAGGTGGGGTTACACATACTTTAGAATTAACATTATGATATAACATGCAATATTTGTTTAATTTCATTAAAATACTTTGCCATTTTATAAATATCTGTCTAGATGTTCACCTTTTAAAAAATAAAAAACAATGCTTATATTTAATCATGAACCAGAAGGGTCTGTAAGTACTGTACTAATTTGCTTGCATTATATTATTGTTTCTGTCCCTGCAGAACAAATATACATGCATTTTCTAAGAAACATTTAGAAAATTATACGGTTTTGATAGTATGACTATTTTTATTATTATTTTGCCCTTTATATTTGGAGGTTTATTTGAACAGCTGTCAAGATTTTAGTTGTGAGGAGAATCAGAATAATTTTGATGAGTAAAGTTGACAAATATTTAGGCTGTCTTGAAAATTATGCAATAGGGTGCAATGGAAGATTACTTTTGATTTCACTATACTTTCTTGCTATATATAGTTAAGCACACTAATTATGAGTGATCTCTTGGCACTCGTGTCTATGAATCCAATTCCAGGGTGCTTCTTCCACATTATACAATATGTATGCTCAGCAGTGTTGCTCCATAATTTGTGTGAGAGAATTGATAAATTAAGATAACCAGTTTGGTTTATCGCTTAATGCATCAGTGTAGAAACTGGGAGACTGTGAATTTTAATCCTGCCTTGGGCACAATGCCAGATTTAGGCCTGTCACTTTTTTCAGCCCTAGAAAAGGGGGCATGGCAAATCACTTCTTACAAGAAAACTGTAGGTACTTGCCCAGTCTTCAAGAATCAGATATGATTGAAAGGAAGAAAATATATCATGTACTTCTTAGCATATACTAACAAAGGATAATTATTAACATTCAGAGATGGTATAATTTTCTTTCTGTCTTCTGCCTATTCACATTTCTCAGTGTGTTGAGACTTACAGATCACCATTACTATATCTCTTTTTCAGTTAGTGCCCTTCTCAAATGCAAGAGCTGATCCCATTCCTGATCATTGCTTTGGGGCTTTAAACATAAGCATCACCAGTGCTTTGAATTGTGCTTTGGAACAAATTGGCCACCAATGCACTCCCAGCCAAACAGGCCGAATATAATCCAATGTAGATTGTTTTCCAGAGCAACTGCATTATCCAAAGACCCTTAAAGTTAGTCTCTTCAATCCAGTAATCTAATCTGCAGGCAAGATTATTGTAATCAGGCCTGATTTTCTGAGAGTAAATGGAAGACATTCCTTATGGAAGAGCAGGATAAATACAGCATTTTAAAATCACACTAAACAGGAGTAGAAAGTCAGAGAAAGCATTGAAAGCCTTACAATTATTTTATACTTAACATATTAAAAATGTTTTTTAGCTCTCATTTGACATAGGTCATATTTTCTTCCGCTCCCCTTTTAACATTAATTATTCTATAACCATTCCTTCTTCTCCATTAAACATATTTGAGTGAGTTGTTTTTTTAAATGCACGCATACAATCATCTTGTAACCTAGCAATGTAATTAGAGCATTGGCTGACAAAATAGGCTCAGTGAATCATAGGGCATCCAGGATGATCAACTTGGTTGCTTGTATTGTGGTGCGGAAGCTGTCCTAAATATTTGCCGTGACCAGATGTCTAAGGCAGGTTCTCAGAAATACAAATGAAGTCTTGGCTAATTCACAGAGTAATGGTTGTAGGGGAAATAGGAGGAGGAAGGAGCATAAGGTATGTTTGCTACCTTGAGTTATTCATTAAAAAAATATAAAAGCAGGAGATAGATATGGTAGGTAGATAGATATGGCAGGTAAGTAGGTAGATACAGTAGGTAGACAGACAGACAGACAGACAGACAGACAGACAGACAGACAGATAAATTGAAATTGTGTTCCCATCAAAAATAGAGGCAAGAACAGAGATTAAGTTCAGTAAAATATTTGCAAAGGTAACTTACATTTGGACCCTACTTTCTGTCCAGCATACCTGGGAACCCAAGCAAAACACAATCAAGCTTATACTAGGAGCCAATGCATTTGGCATATTTTGTTACTTACACTATTCATTTAATAGAAGGACCCTATCAATATTTCTTCATCATGATTGCATTAAGGCAGCATTGGGAGTGGCCTATGGGGTTATTGTATCTCCTACACCAGTTATATGCATTGCTTCTCTGTTCTTTCTTCCATTTGCTTTCTGAACATAAGTAAATAATCAGGCTGGGAGGCCCTTGTTTCACTTTAACAAGGGATCATGATGATTCAACCAGAGTAAACTTACCAAGAAAATACATTTTATTTTTTTATGATCCAGGAGAGTCTACATCTAAGTCGATTTTAGCTCCAGGGTCTGGGTTCTGGTCATTCATGGCCTTTCAAGGAGTTACCAAACAGGCAAAGCAAGGATATTTGAATCCCATGGCCTCTTCTCTCCTATCAAAGATCAGACCCAAAAGGCTATGCATTTCTAGGCATCAGGAAATAATTCCAAAAGATCATGCTTTTCCCAAGTAACCAAACTGAGAATAACTAAAAAGTTCAGGAATGCTCTTAGAACAGACACTTCTCACCTTGGAGCTTTATTCTCTCATCACCCACCGACCTAGCAATTGTCCAATTGAAGTTAGGATAAGCAAAGACAGATAGCTTCTAAGTTCTCAGCAGAACATCCATTTCTACCAGAGATATGATCAGCACCCTCTATAGGAAATTATGCCTGTTGCTTTTTCTATGGTAGTCATAGACCACATTCTTCATAGAAATATGTTATTGGCTCCTAATATGGATTTGTTGCATCCGGTATAGGCTAATTGAATTTGTATGACACTTTGAACATTGCTATTTTAATGTTCATAATAATCAGCATTATAGCTTAATATCAATATCCAGCAGGAAAGTCTTCCTGGCACATAAGCATCCAGATGATTTATCTGTCTGGTTTATTAACTCTTAATATATTCTATTATTTTAATCAAGAGTTAATAAACCAAACAGGTAAATCACCAGATGTTTGTGTATCAGGAAAAGTTTCCTGTTGGATATTGGTAATGGTAGACTGTAATACTGATTATTAACAACAGAAAGGCTCTCAGTGCAACAAAAGCATGCAAAATTCTGCTTTAGATATGTCTATAATCATAATTTACTAAGATCCAAACAAGTTTTTGTATCTCAAGAAAAAAGACTAGGAGTTTTTTGTGTGCCATTGCTATTGTTGTGGTAGCATGGTAGAAACTACCTGGTTAGGATTGCACAAACACTGGTTTACCCATCCATCCCATTAGATCTATGAAACACACAATCAAGATCAATGAGATAATATTTTTGTCTCTACATTATAGCAGTCAGAATTACCAATTTTCTCTAGCCAGTAGCAAACTGTTTTTCTTGCAAGAATTGCATAACTTTTTAAACTAAAATCTGGGGACAGGTTTTGAAGATTCATTTTAAATAAGGTGAGGGCCACAGGAATATCAGGGAATGCCATTCTAAAGGATGGGCTCCATGACAGAGAAAGCCCACTTCCTGAGTCCCATCAGACGATACCACTCAATCAATGGGATCACATCAACTCTACCAAATAGGATGGGCAGAAAAACTACTGAAAGTAAATTCTCCCTCAAATAAAAGGTCCTAGGCCACGTAACCTAGGGCCAAGAGGTATAACTGGGTTATACCTTCAGCATACTGTTGAAATCAGACCCAAGTAACAGCGGACCTCCCCTAGTAGAGGAGGGAATATAGATGTTATAGATGTTATATGCATGTTAAACAGGAAAGGTGACAGTGCCGGTGATATCCATCTTGATAACTTGATAACTGGCCTTCAGGATGCTGTTTTATAGTCCTAGTGTTTTCTGTTAGGTTGTGTGGAAAAGGCAGTGATGGGACACTGTTGTTCAACAGAACACAACAACAAGATCTGTTATGTCCCACAGGTATACTATCAACCTGTCCTTATCTCATATATATTTGAAAACTTAAGAAAACATACACACATACATACATACATACATACATATATA
This sequence comes from Laticauda colubrina, assembly GCA_015471245.1. Classification (NCBI taxonomy): domain Eukaryota; kingdom Metazoa; phylum Chordata; class Lepidosauria; order Squamata; family Elapidae; genus Laticauda; species Laticauda colubrina. Next base: position 25,341,702 of record BLBF01000033.1, read on the forward strand.
TATATATGCTGTTCAGCTTTGGGTATGATTCCACGTCATTGTAGTTGTGCTTTTAAAGCACAACTTTAAAACTTTAAAAGCACAACTACAATGACGTGGGATAATACCCAAAGGAAGCTGAACAGCATACATGTAAGTACCCGCGAAAACTTTAAAAAGCATACATACATACATACATACATACATACATACATACATATTGAAAGAGCAGGAATATTATGTGACCTGAAATTCCTACGCAGCTGCAGAGACAACAATGCAACACCAACCTGCTTCAAATTAACATTTCATCACAGCACAGCAGCGACTAAATGTATCCTGAAAAGAACTGAAATAGCTCTACTCAGGAAAGAGCTCCACAGTAAGAGATTCCAATTGGATCAGTTAAATAAAGATTTGCTAGCACTACACCTGGAATTGAGCAGCAAAATCCACTCTTTACTTTGGGATAAGATAAAACAACTTACAACTTGGAGACCTGAAACTGAAACCTTAAAGAAACTCAAGAAATTAGAACATGACAAGAAAGCCCCCAACAATTCACAACAACACCTGAAACAATTAGTATATAACATTTCCAACAGAGAACTCACCAAAACAGAAACAGATGTCCTAACCAAAGGATTCAATTATGCTATAGCACCCAAAAAAATCCCCATAGAATCCATCATATGTGCAGTAGAATCCAGCCTAACTAAATTAAATACAGATGAAGCTGACAGAATAAGACACCAGGTTACCAACATCCTATGCACAAGCAAACCACCCCAAAGCAACTTGCACAAAGAAGAACTCAAAGTGCTACAAGCCCTAAAAAAGGATAACAGCATAATCATACTCCCAGCAGACAAAGGAAATGCCACAGTAGTAATGGATAGAAAAGACTACGAAACAAAATTGACAGACCTACTCCAAGATTCCACATACAAACCTATAAACACAGACCCAACCACATATCTGGAAAATTAACCAAGAAGAAAATTATAACCAGCCACATAGGCAAAGAAATCCAACAGACGATCATCCCAAGAGAAAAATCTTCTAGATGCCCCAAACTATACGGCTTCCCAAAAATACACAAAAAAGGCATACCTCTCATGGGAAGTTTCCTAGTCAGCTCCATAGGAGCACCACTACAAAACCTAGCGAAATACTTAGCAAAACAACTACAGCCCCATGCTGAAACGGCAGCTTCATATGTACAAAACTCATACCACTTCTTAGAAATGATCAAAGATTTACACGTGGAACAAGAAGATCTCCTTGTAAGTTTCGATGTGGTTTCACTATTCACTCAAGTCCAGATAAAATAAATTCTTGAAATCACCAAAAATAAATACCAACCAGCTAAACTCCTCATGGAACTAACAGAACACTGCCTAACCAACACATATTTCATATACAAAGGACAAAGATACAAGCAAATTGAAGGAGCCCCTATGGGATCACCACTGTCACCCGTCATTGCAAACCTGTT
>BLBF01000033.1:25347139-25360430 GCA_015471245.1 Laticauda colubrina
CCCCCCCCCCCCCCGTTATGCTACAATCCTGTACATCAACCTTTCACAGCATGGTAGCCTCCAGGTGTGTAACTGCAATTCCCAGTATAGAGTCCTATATACGAGTCCAGTACAGATTTGTTTTAGAGGAAACCAATGATCAGATTGGCAATCCTAATTACTTTGTAAACATTGTGCTAAATTGCACATATCACAACATTCTTAATGTTGAAGTGAAAGGATATGGTTTTGCTTTATGTAGGAATTCCCTGCACCTGTCAGTTGCAACTTGTGCCTTTTCTCTGAAGCAGGTGTGTCCAACCTTGGTAAATTTAAGATTTGTGGACTCTGCCTCCCAGAATTTCCCAGCCAACCATGAACAAAACAACTGGAAACTACAACTAGTTTTTGGTTCCTCTTCCATTCCTTGAAGCTATAACTATCAATCCGTTAATCCAATACAGGCTCTGCTGTACTGGGCAAGAAGGAAAACTTAGAGAACTATAGAAATTGTAATTCTCCATTGTACCACCCACCCCTTTTCCCAAATCACAGGTGAATCACCCAGAGAGGCAGGAGCAAGCTCATAGATCACATCAAGCAACTTAGTGGACAAAGAATTCAATGTAAACTCCTTCCCCCTTAAAGGGTAGATGTGTGTGTGTGTGGGGGATATATAAAGAAGGGAGTGGGGTTAGTGTAAAAAAAATCTAGCTAGAAAGGTAGGTTGAGATTTGGGGTCCAGGTTATCTTCCTTCCCCATCTGCCAGTGAGTAGAAAGATGGTGGCTGGCCATTGGCAAAGCTATGGTTACACTCTAAAGCGCCCGTCTTAGGGATGTCCTCCTTCTCCATCAGCTCCTTTTATCCATGAGATAAAAGGTTATTAAGTAGCACATCTCCCATTCTGAAGCTATTTGCAGCACTTTTATGTTCTAAAAAGTCTAGAGAAAAAGTTCTACACAGGTTGCATCAGACAGCTGCAGGGAGCTCTTACATATAGCCACAAAGCAGAACCATTTCCTTTCACTTCAACATTGAGAAGTTATGGTATTTCTCTGATATGTCCCTTTATTCAGGGCCCCTCTGGGGCAGTAACCTGAGGCAACAGCAAAAAAGTTGTTTTTCTGTGGCTGTTGTGTTCCTTTCTGACCATATCCAACAAAGTGGTAAAATGGTTTCCTACCATTTTTTAGGCAGGTGGGAACAGAAATATATCCTAAATTTGTCTCCCAATTTATCCACTGAAAACACTGTTGTGTGTGATGTAACCCCATATATTACAGCTCTTGCTCCTTCTAAAATTATAGAAGGCACCCTTGACTGGCCAAAAATTGAACTTCCCTATATTAAGATGTAAGACACATGGATTGCCATCACTACTACTGTATGTTCATGCCGGGTCTTCTCCAAGGACTAGGTTGCCTGAATCTGTGCATTTCTCCAAGTCTGAACTTTCACTATCAAAGAACTGATGCTGAACAATTTATTTTGTCTGTTAAACATTAAGCAATATGTTTTATTAAAGATTGCAGTAGGCTCCCTGATATTGATGGAACAATGTGATCAACATCCGGTTTCTCTTTCCTTTTGATCCTCTAAGGACTGCCCTTTCCAAACCACTGAGAAGAGGCAGCTGTTGATGTCTCATGCTGAAAGTTCATTCCTCAGCCTAGAGTGGGGAAATTGACCCCTTGAATAGTCACTGAAATGATTCTAGAAACAATCATGTGTTAGGGAGTGATGGACCAAGTTTGAATACAGATAGTCTACAACTTACAACCATTTGTTTAATTATTATTAGGCACTATAAAGACACTGAAAAAAGTGATTTACAACCATTTTGTATTTAATGATAGTTTTTCATATTTAATGACCGTTAATGAAATTCTGGTCATTTGATCAGAATTTGGATGCTTTGGAACTGGTTCATATTTATGATGGCTTTTGGGTCTTGGGGTCATGTGATCACATGTTATGACTTTCTGACAAGGAAGCAGAGAAGCCAGATTCACTTAACAACCGTGTTACTAGCTTAACAACTTGCAGTGATTGTGGCAAGAAATATTGTAAAATGGGGCAAAACTCATTTAATAAATGTCTCACTTAACAACAGAAATTTTGGTTTCAATTGTCATAAGTCGAGGACTACCTGTGCATAGCTACTGTATCCTCACACAGGCACACACACACACACACACACATTGACATACATATGGGTTAGTTCTGCTTAGCAACTTGTGTCTACATCTGTCATTATAGCAGAAATCTATTGTTCTGAACATAAATCTCTTCAGTGTAACTGTGCTTTCTCCCTTATAATTCTTCATCCTATTAAACCCAATTAATCCCCTTCTTACTACTTTTTCTTTTGAAAGCATGATGATGCCTGGCATACAGATTCACCTGGCATACAGTGTGTATATATCCTTTTGATAAGGTTGTCTGTTTTTCACATGTATGCCTATGTCTCCATAGCCTCCAGATAATTTTCAAAATCAGGCATTAGAACCAAGGTTTTGCTTTGGAAGCAAAATTACTTTGTACGTAGCTGAATTTATCTTAAAACCTAGAAAACCATTCATTTTATTTGTTTCTATCTGTAGAATTGAGAATTGCTGGGGCAAGGTGGTGAATCCCAAATCTTGTCCAACCAAGAAGCCATCTTGGTGACTTTGAATCTCTCTCTCAGCCCAACTGGGAGAAGAAGAAGGCACATCTTTTTGCAACTAATCTAGCAGTGAAGTAAAAACAAATAATGCAAAAAAATTTATATCCTTCATGATTAAATAATCTGAAATAGTTAAATTTTACTGAATGTTTTATTTTACTACTAATGAGTAATAATTCATTTTACTGATGAGCAAAAGTAATATATTGCATCACACAAACTTTCACTTACAAATTCTGAAATTATATTTAGAAAATTTGGATCAAAGAGAGAAATCCAATATTCTTTTTATTGACTAGAAAGAGAACAATTAAAGGCTATTTTCTACATTAGTGTCTGGATTTTATGAACATTAGCAATTAATGGTGAAGTACACCACAAACAAATTCACTGCTATAAATTGTGCTTATCTGTGCGCCTTCAAGTCAATTCTGACTCCTGGCAACTGCCAGGAACCAATCCCTGTGGTTTTCTTGGTGAGATTTCAGGTTTGGCTTCTCTCGAGGACTGAGAGAAACTGTGCCAGGATTACCCAACTGGTTTTTGTTTTTTTTTTAAACAAATTTAATTGATTTTACAATTTAAAAAAAAAAGACACAACAACATAATAACACGTACATAATTGAAGGGTAGGGGGGAAAAAAGGGAAAAAAGGGGATGGGAAAAGATGACCGGGAAAAAAAAAAAAGAAAATACAGAAAAGAGATTTGTTAAAAATATTCTTACTTTCGACAATTTGTGAGATCTTTTCTTCCTTTGGTTTTACTATCTCTAAACACTTTATCTTCACAAGAATTTATACATCACTCATATAAATTTATCTTATTCTTTCTATCCTATATTATAAAATTCGTCTTTGTTCTAACCACTTACACCAATAATTCCAGCTATTATAATATATTGAAGTTTCTTTGTTTTTTAGAGCTAATGTTAATCTGTCCATTCCTGCGCAATTTGAAATTTTTTGGATAATCATCTCCTTTGTAGGAATCTGTGGGTGCTTCCAACACTGAGCAAAAGCCAACCTAGCTGCTGTTAATATATGTATTGTAATATATTTTGTCTTTTTTGATATTTGTTTGTCAAAAATCCCTAGTAGAAAAGACTCTGGTTTATATTCGATCTGTTCTTTAGTAATATCTTCTAACCAATTTCTTATTATCTTCCAATATTTTTGGGCTTCTATGCATGACCACCACATGTGGAAAAAAGTTCCCTCTTTCTTTTTACATTTCCAACATTTTGGACTCATTTTGGGGCACATTTTCGCCAATCTCGAAGGAAGAAAGTGCCATCTATAAAACAGTTTATATGCATTTTCTTTGTATGCTACCGATTTTGTAATCTTATTATTACTTCCCCAGACTTTTTCCCATTCATTTAAAGTGATATTACGTCCTACATTCCTACTCCAAGCAATCATATTTCCTTTTACTATTTCTTCTTCTAATTCTACTTCAAGTAAACAATTGTAAAATCTAGTTATATTCTTTTTTCCTGATCCCATTAAAATTTTATCTAGCTGCTGGGGTTGATTACTAATTCCGAATTCTTTTCTATCCTGGTTATATCTACTATGAATTTGTAAATATGCCCATTGATCTATTTTAAATCCCCGTTCTTGAAGTTCTTGACGGGATTTCAAATTTCCTTGTACATCTAATAAATCTTTATATTTGATCATTCTAGAAATATCTAAATTGTTTGGGTGAATCATTGCCTCCATTGTTGATAGCCAAATTGGTATTTTTAAATATTGTTTTTTACGTATTTTTTTCCAATTAGTTACCAATGAGTCTCTAATTAAGTGTCTGTGAAAGTATTTCTGGGTAATTTTTCCGACATCCCATAAAAAAGCATGCCACTCCCTTTGTAAGTCGTGGCCCTCTAAAAATAAGATTCTTGTATTATTTAAGTTTACCCAGTCTTTTAACCATACTCGGGTGGCAGCTGTATAATACAATTCCCAATTTGGAAGTGCCAACCCTCCCCTGCTCCTCATATCCTGCATTGCTTTTAAATTTATTCTGGGTTTTTTCCCTTGCCAAATAAATTTAGCAATAATTTTATTGAGTTCTTCAAAACATTTCTAATGTAATTTAATTGGAATCATCTGAAATAGATGTAAAAATTTTGGGAGGATATTCATTTTAACGGTAGCAATTCTTCCCAATAGGGAAAGTTGTAATTTGCCCCATAATTCTAGATCCTTCTTTACCTGAAGCATCAATTTATCAATTATATGTTTTCTTTAAGCGCCTTACAATGTGCTGTCAACCATATTCCTAAATATTTAACTTTCTTTGTCACTTGTATTCCCATAATTTCTTCTAGTTCTTTTTTCTGCTTTTCTGTTAAGTTTTTAGTCATTAATTTTGTTTTTTTCCTATTAATTTTAAGTCCTGCTACCGCTCCAAATTGTTCTATTTCTTTAATCAATTTTTGTCCTCTTTCAATTGGATGTTCAGTGAAAAAAACCAAATCATCAGTAAATGCTTGTAATTTGTATTCTTCTGATTTAATCTTTAGTCCTTTTATCTCTGAATTTTGTCTAATCTTAATTAGTAATGTTTCTAATGCGAATATGAAGAGCAGGGGTGAGAGCGGGCAGCCTTGTCTAACTCCTTTTTCTATTTTAATTGGACAAGTATATTCCCCATTTATTGGCCTGTTGTGTGTTATAAATAGTTGTTATAATATTTTCAAATTTGGTGCCTAATTTCAAATTATATATTTTTTGTATTAATTGCCAATTTAAATTATCAAAGGCCTTTTCAGCGTCTAAAAACATAAGTGCAATCTGTTTCTCGGGGTGGGCTTCATAAAATTCTAAAATATCTAATATTGTTCTTGAGTTATTGCTAATCTGTCTAGTCGGAAGAAATCCATTTTGATCTTCATGTATATATAAGCTTAATATTCTTTTAAGTCTATTAGCTATAATGGAGGCAAATTTTTTGTAATCGGTATTTAATAGTGAAATCGGTCTATAATTGTTAATATATCTGGGTTCAGAATCCTCCTTCGGGATCAACGAAATCAGTGCTCCCCTCCATGAGTCGGGCATCTTAGCTGCCAATAATACTTCATTAAAAATTTCCAACATAAATGGTCCAATCTGTTCTGCAATTATTTTATATAACTCTCCTGGGATTCCGTCAGGACCTGGGGCTTTGTTGTTTTTTTGGTTCTCTATTGCTGATTTCAGTTCAGACCACGATATATCTTTATTAAGTGTTTCTATCATTTCTTCTTCAATTTCTTTATGTTTAATTTCATCTAAATAATTTCTTATTCTATCCTCATTTATTTCTTCCTTTTTATATAACTCTTCGTAGTATCTATGTACAATTTCTTTTTTTTCCCCTATCTCTTGTTGTATATCACCGTTACCGCCTATTAATTAATATATCAATCTCTTTTCTTTCTTTTTTTTAAAATTTGTAAGCTAACCATCTTCCTGGCTTATTGGCATTCTCAAAGTAAGATTGTTTTCTCATCTTCAAATTTATAATCAGTTTCTCTTGTTCGATTAAGTTCAATTTGTGTTTTGTTATAATTATCTGGTTTTGTAATGTTGGGTTTTTTGGGGTCTTCTGTAGTAAGTAGCATTTCTAGTTCCTTAATTTGTTGTTGTAGTTTATTTTGTTGGGCATATTTTTCTTTATTCCTCTTAGAATTATAAGAAATAGTTATGCCTCTTATTACCGCCTTCATTGTATCCCAGATGTTTTGTTTTGTGGTTCCGCCATTATTATTCTCTTTTAAAAAATAATTTAGTTCCTCGTTAAGTTTATCAGTATCATCCTTTTTTCTTAATAATTGGGTATTTAAAGTCCATCTTTTCTTTGGTTTCTTCCTACCTTTCCATATTATCTGAATTGGATTGTGATCTGCCCATTCATTCGGTAGTATTTCAGTTTCTTTTATTTCATTTGCTATTTCCCCGTTCATCCATGCCATATCAATTCATGTCCATGTTTGATGTGGATTTGAATAAAATGTAAATTGTTTTTTTTCTGGGTATAGTTTCCTCCATAAATCAACCAAATTTAATTCTCTCATCATTTCCTTACATATCTTAGGGATCTCTCTTTTTCCTTTTTTATTCTTCCCCCCTCTGCTATGATCTCCTATAATGCAAATATTCCTGTGTTCAAATCCTATTATTTTTCGGTATAAATGCTTAAAAAATTCTTTCTGGTTTTCATTTGGGGCACAGATTACCACTAATAAAATTGGGATATCATTAATCCAGATCTGCAAAACCAAAGTTCTTTCTTCCGGGTCTGACCAAAATACTTCTGCTTTCAAATCCTCTTTTATATATACTGCAATTCCTTTCTTTTTTCCTATATCTGCTGGCGCAGTAAATAGCTTCCCTAGTTTCAGGCAATTTAAAAATCTTTCATCTTCTTTTCTTATGTGGGTTTCTTGTAAACATATTATATCAGCATCATCTTTAATTAGTTTCGTAAATATCCTTTCTCCTATGAGCTGCTCAGAGCATCCAGTAGTGGGAGGTGCTTAGTCTCCGCATTCACAGGCTGAGCTTGATTTATGGAATGCCCCTCCTCCACCACGTGACTCCTCAGCGTTCCCCAGTTTTTGCTCAGCCTCGTGGAAGACAGGCAATGCTTTGGATACTTCCTTGACTGAAACAGGAATATTAGCAGGTTTGATTACAATTCGGTTTTCCTTTGCCTTTTTCTTTGTCTTTAGCCTTCAATCCTTATCAGTCTGAGAGCCTGGGTTAAGGGAAGCGCTCTTCGCGCCCCCCCCCAAAAAAAGGTGGTGGGAGGCTTTTGGAGCTGCTCTGCTCTACCTCCCCACAGCCAAAATTTTCTTACCTCTGCCAGTTTGATCACCGCTGTGTCTTTATTCCGTTTGCTTGCTAGAGGCTTGATATTCATTTTAAAAGTCATATCACCCTAACCCCCCCCCCGAACGCCATTTCTTCAGTGGGGAAGTCAATTAGGATTAATTCCCCTTTCTTTTACGCCATTCTGTTATTTGAGAGCTCAGGCTTCGTTTGAGCTCTGGCTTTGTTTGTAAAGCAGGAAGCTGCTGCTGAGAAGCACGCGAAAAGACTTTAACTGTTGGAGTGCCATCTGGAGTGCCACCTCGTGGCTGCGCACCCTATTTATCCTTTGTGAGCTGTGTGAGGTATTTTCTGCTCAAAGCAACAGAATCCCTTCAAGATTCTGAGAGCTGTCTTACCCTTGTTTTGGCTACCTGCACTCAAGGATAATTAATTTGCCTTTTAAAAATTGTTGGCTAAACCCTCACAGCCTTATTCTCAGTGGCACAGCAGCAAGCACCTAGGCCAGTGTCCGCCTGTGCAGGGAAGCTGCTGAAGGCCCTTACAATCATCAGTCCGGACCTTAGGCGTTTGCTATTTGGCTAATTGGACTACTCATTAATATTGGTTGTTCTATTATTAATATTGGAATATACATATCTCACTATTAATAGGAGCAATTACAAAGCAATTATAGCAATAATGTTATAATAATTATTACAATCATAATAATCACTCATGGTAACAAACTACTTAACAGTATAATATTTTAATTTCAATGAAATATTGTTACTGAGATACGACTTATTATATGTATATAGACACCAGTAAAACAAAAAGAATAAATAAAATAAAAGGGGGTAATAAGAACTTTATGAGGGCAACCATTTTTGACTCAGATCGGACCCTGGGCGTGCCAACCGCCTTGTACACAGATTATATTCAATTACTGTTATTCTAATTTTAATCAAAATGGCAGATGGTAGCACCTCTCAGGCACCTTGCTTGAAGGCAAAAGCCAAATCTAAACACAGTGGAAATTCTAAAGCCTCAGAAAGGGATGCCTTAAGGCGCCATAAGGCCTTACAAAAGCAAATAGACAGGCATTCTCGAGAGGTTCACGCTGTATCTCAGGGTGCCCCCTCTTCCAGTCCGTCAGTTTCTTCACACTCTCCGCCTCCTCTAGATCTCTCCGTTTCATCCAGGCGCAGCTTAACTCCACAAGGACAACAGACCCAAGTGTCTGGAACACCAACCAGACGGGCCCCTGAAGCCACATTCACTCCGACAGCCGCTGGTTTTCGCCAGGGTGACAGCTCCATTGAGGAGGTTCCAGAGAGGATGAAAGCTTGGATGGAGATGGCTGTTCGCCAAGGGATTGCAGCAGGGCTTCAACACGTGGTAATGTCCAGACCTTAACCTATAGCTACTGACCAAGAGCCCCAACCACTGAGGTCACTGACCAGGTCAGAACAACACCAGTCCCAGGTAAACTTACAGGGGGAGACCCCTCTCCAAGAGCCGGAGGATCAAATCTTTCAAATGGCCGAGTCTGAAGTGGGATCAATTCACGATAGCGAGCCCCTGTCAGAGGCAGACCCCTTAGAAGGGGAAATGTCTGAGGATGAAGGTCTTATTCCTGACCAGCCTGCTTTTACAGGCTTATTTCGGCCACAGCTTTTCAATTCTCTCTTGTTTAAGGCAAAGAACATTGCAGGCCTAAACAAGCCAAAATCTTCTGACACACCTGACCCTTCTGACACACCTGACCCCTGCACCAGAGGACATGATCTTCAACCAACCAGTAGTTGAAGCAGAGGTAATTCCAGTCCCACCCATATTTTCAGACCTGGTGCAGAAGCAGTGGGCTGCTGCAGCAGTATACAGCTCTCCAACTGGACAGGATAGGAAATTCCTCAACTTGGACCCTGATTTTGCAAAGTTACTGGGGACTCCCGAGGTAGATGAGCCCATAGTGGCTCTAGCGTCCCCCACTATTCCCAGTGAGGCACTGGAGGCCTTAAAGCCGGAGGAAAAATGGGCCGAGCTAGCCCTACGCAGAGCTCATCAGTCTGATGCGTGGGTGATCAGATCAGCCACAGCCGCCTCCTTCTTCACGCGGTCGTCTCTTAGATGGCTTCGTCTTTTGAAACATGTTCCTTCTTCTAACATCAGGGCGCACCAAGACATCGCTAAACGTACGGCAGCTGCTGAATTCTCTGCCGATGCTACCTATCACGCAGTTAAATTTTCAGCAAGGGCCATTACCTTGCATATCACAACACGTCGCTTGCTATGGTTAAGACACTGGCAAGCCGACTTCAAACACAAATCCAAGCTGGCATCATCCCCCATTGTGGGAGATAGATTGTTTGGTCCTTCCCTGGATCCACGACTAATTGAAACACGCAACAAGAAAAAAATTCTCCCTTCCTTTTTTCGGAAGTCATATTTCAGAAGCCCTCAGTCCTTTTGGAGGGGATCCTCTCAATCTTTCTATCAGGGATCCTTCTCTTCCAGATACCAGAGACCCCCAGCAGTTAGACCAGGACAACAACCAGATAGGTCCGACTCAGTGGATAGAAGTAGAAGGGGTGGTCAATCCAAAAGATCCTTTCGGGGAACAGGGAACAGGTCCTTTCAGCGACCAAGATAACTCCTGGGACTCAATTCCCATTGGCGGTCATCTTAAGTTATTCGCTGACCAATGGGACTCATCTACCTCTGACGCCTGGGTCAGAGATATGGTTAGATTTGGACTCGCACTGGAGTTTAGATCCACTCCCCCAAATTCCTTCATGTCATACCCTCCTTCCAGGGACCTGGTCAAGCGTAATCTCATGGATTCCGCTATCCAACACCTACTGGATATATGAGTCATCCAACCAGTAGCGACCAGCCAACAAGGGCAGGGTTTTTATTCACATCTTTTCGTTGTGCCAAAAAATTCAGGGGGGTGGAGAGTGATACTAGATTTGAAACGTCTCAACCGTTTCTTCGTATATCGCAAATTTAAAATGCATACCCTCCATTCAATATTGCAGGGCATCAGGAAAGGGGACGTGCTCACATCCACAGACTTGACGGAGGCGTACCTGCACATTGCTATTCGGCCTATAGACCCTATAGACTTCATCAAACTCTTTTAAAATGTTGTCCTTTTCTTTATCTAATAGTCCAGCCAGTATTTTTGCCATCAATTGTTGTAGGTCTTCATCCCTGGACTCCTCTACATTCTGGAATCTTAGGTATGCAGCCGCCTTGTCTATCTCTAAATAAACCAATGAGTCTTCCATTTCTTTGGTTACATTTTTTAATTCCTCATCTACCCGTTCCAATTTCCTTTCAGTTCGTTCAGTCCTTTTCTCTACTTCTTTTATTGTTTCTTCATTTTTCTCCAAGGCCTGTTGGAGTATTCCAATTTTATTTTCTACTTTAGAAATATCCGCTTTCATTTCTAATTTCATTTTTCCCATCTCCTCCCTTAATTTGTTAATGTCTGCTCTTGTTTCATTGTGGTTTTTTATCATTGTTTCTTGTAATTTCTCCATCGATTCTTGGAGTGTTAGTAAGATTGATTGAATATTAACATTTGTAATATTGGGTTGTTTTTCTACTGGTAATGTTTCTTCTATAGTTTTTTGGGCCATAGGCGAAGCTGTTGCCAATGTAGTTGTTAAAGTTGGAGTAGTTTTCCTGCCAGTTTTCAGGGCTGTGGTAGTTGTCGAAGTCATTTCTTTTAATATTTGTTTCTGTTGTTGAATTATATTAATTATATTATCCCAAATTACCATTCAATATTATAGCCTCAATATTACAGTTAATCTATGCAAAATTAATTTATCTATTAAACTATATTTTTCCAAATCTGAAATCTAAATCAAGTAAGTAAATTTTGAGTTTGTATTCAATTTCTATATATCACTATGCCACGTTACTTTACAATCTATATAATACCTATATATATACCATACATACAACTTTTAGTATACTCAATATTGAATATTAAATCCTATAATTATTGATAGTTACTTTACAGTATTCATTATGTTCTTACTATATATTCTCTTTTTTTATTATTATAATTTGTATATCTAGTCAAAATATGATTATCCCAATTCTCAAAAAATTAATCAAGTCAATTATCAACAATCTAGACTATTATTCTATATTTCTTATCTCGATAAATAAACTTACAGTCGTTATATAGAAGAAGTAATAGGAGCACGAAAAGATAACACCCAAATGTAAATAATGAGAGAGACCAGAGGGGAAAAAAAAAAAAAAAGATTTAGCAAATTTATAAAAGAGAAAAGAGCAATAAGAAAAGGGGGAGAGAAGGAAAAAAATAATCCCAAAGTCTGTCTTTATTCTTTATCTCTGGTAAAAAAGAAAAAAAAAGAGTATTACTATTATTATTTTCCTCCTTCAAATGCACCGGAAGTGGGGAGAAGGAAAATGCTGAATAATGACTACAGTCAGTCAGTCTTCTTATTCTTCCAGTCCACCTATCTCCCCTTTTTAAAAGCATTTTTGGATCAATTTTAATTTCTTCTTCTTGACAACATCTCTTCAGATAAGGCAAAATTCCCCAGGAATCTATTAAAAGTCTATTCATTATAATATAATGTTACTGAGTCTCCGAGGCTTCCAGGAGTCTCATTTCATCCGGCACCAATCTGTCCCCTTCAGTTCGCCCCAAATCTCTTCACTATTTCAATACAGTTTTTTCAAAAGAAAATGTCAACTTAGCAGTCAGATGAAAAGTTCCATATCACTTCCGATCTTAAAGTTTTCTAATGCAGTAACACAGCTTCTTTCTTCGCAATCCACACTTTCACTTTAGTTCAACAAATCATTTTGCCAACGCTTCTCTTCACCGCTTTCCAGCCGCTTTCTTTCAGGCTTTCAAAAGTCACTTATTTTATCAATTGTCAGTTGGTAATCATATCTCTTCACCTCTCCACCGTTCTACTCCCTCGGCCATACGTCTTTCATACGATCTCACAAGTTGTCACTTACTCTCTTTTAGTATCGGTGACAGTCTGGACTTCAGAGCCTCCATTAACAGGAGGCTATCTCTTAATCGTTGGGCTCTGGAGGGCTTCTCTTTGCTGCTGGGGGGTTGCCTTCCCCACACAGCAGCTAAAGTACTCCCCACACCAACACGAACCTCTCCAGGGTTCGAGCACCTCAAAGGGTCACACCAAACGTAGAAAAAGATTGACTGAAATCAGGAGCGGATCTCAGCCTTTCTACTCGTCCTTACCTACCACCGGAAGTCTCTCCTACCCAACTGGTTTTATGTCTAGGGCAGGATTCGAACTCGGGCCTCTTAACTATGAAGCCAAATTGACTTTCAGTATAAATTATAGAAGATCACAAATTATATGTATTAGATATATAATAATGAGATAGTGAAAGCTACATTAGTCCTCTAAGTAAATGTGTAAACCTTTTCTTTTTTAACACTGATATGCTTATAGATTTATCTTTTTTAAATGTTGTACAGCTATCCTTAAAATACTTCTGTGTTATCAGAAAAAAATGTGTGTCTTATTAGAAAAATTATATATATTATAATATACTGTGTTTCTCACAAAATAAGGCTGGGCCTTATTTTTTTTTTTTATCCCTGAAAAAACGGCTAGGCCGTCTTTTCAGGGGTGACTTAATTTCCTCCCCCACCTAGAGCGGCCCATACACATGTACCTTGCCGCGAGGCCACTTCTATCAGCCGACGAAAGCTCCCCAAAGGCAGAGTCCCCAGCTGCTTCAGGGTATGGCGTGGCTGCCCATGTCCCCTCGCCTTTAGGCAGTCTCTTTCGGGCGATGGAAGCT
>BLBF01000033.1:25360440-25379260 GCA_015471245.1 Laticauda colubrina
GGGGACTCTGCCTTTAAGGGAGCTTTTGTCTGCCGAAAGAAGCGGCCTCGCGGCGAGGGGAGTGTGTGTGTGCGCGCTCACCCCGAGGCCACTTCTACTGCCCGATCGAAGTGGCTGGTGACTGCATTTGGGGAGCTTCCATCGCCCGAAAGAGACTGCCGAAAGACGAGGGGACATGGGCAGCCACGCCTCACCCCAAAGTGGCTGGGGACTCTGCCTTCAAGGGAGCTTTCGTCTGCTGATAGAAACGGCCTCGTGGCGAGGGGAGTGTGTATGTGTGTGTGCACTCGCCCCAAGGCCTCTTCTACCGGCCGATCGAAGTGGCTGGTGACTGCACTTGGGGAGCTTCCATCATCCGAAAGAGACTGCCCTAAAGGCGAGGGGACATGGGTAGCCACGCCATGCCCTGAAGCAGCTGGGGACTCTGCCTTCAAGGGAGTTCTTGAAGAGTTGTTTACAACTGTAAAAGTTTGACTCATAGATGAACACAATACAGAAGCCTGATGATGGCAGATGAGATTCTGCCAAAACGTTGCTACAACTTTAAAAGCACAACTATAATGACATGGGAAAATACCCAAACAAAGCTGAATACCATACATGTAAGTACCCACAAAAACTTTAGAAAACACACACACACACACATATATAAATTAATTGATGCCATGTTCTTTTCAACAGTTTATTAAAGAGTAGTTGAATGGTTAAAATATTATTCAACCTCAAAGGGGTTTCTTGGAAAATATAAGTATATGTTCTGTTCTGACAGTAAATATTGTCAGTTAGATCTCAGGCTGAAGTCTCTAGCCAAAGCAAATACTACAGAATGACGTTTTCTTTTCAGACGTGAATGGACAATTGTCATGTATTTCTTCATTCATTTGCACAGGAACTACCCCTATGCCTCATGGTTTGTTTATGAAATAAACTGATTACTTTTTTCAAAATTTCAGTTGCTCAGAGGACTGAACTACACTTCATTAAAGTATTAATGCTGTAAGATTAAAATGAAATATGTGTACTTGTATCACTGGAAATATGGAAATCTTATTAAACTACAGGTAGTCCTCGATTTAGGACCAAATTGAACCCAACATTTATGTTGCTGCAGTTGTTAAATTATTAACATTTTTTGGTTGTTAAGTGAATGTGGTTTGTCCATTGACTTTCCGTGTCAGAAGTTCACATAATGTGATCACATGTCCCCAGGACACTGCAACCCTCATAAACCTGAACCAGTTGCCAAGCATCAGAATTTTGATCATGGGACCATGGGGACGCTGCAATGGTCATAAGTGTGAAAAATGGTCATAAGTCACTTTCTCAGTGCTGTTATAACTTCGAACAGTCAGTAAATGAACTGTTGTAAGTTGACAACTACTTGCATATTAAAAAACCTATTTTTGAGAGTATCAACATCAAATAATTGCCCTTTTTGGAAAGTTAACTATGTGTATGAAGTTTAGTTTAATTTGGGAAACAATTAACAATTAAGATTTCTGATCTTTTTTCAATTCAGTTCAAATTCAATTCAAAACCAGAGTAGCTTGGTTTCTCCCTTTTCATTTATTATATCCCTGTGCCTCCACCACAAGAGAAGGGAAAATGGCAAAGTTTAGGTAACAAAATACTGTTAGCAAATGTTTGGGATGCAAACATTTTATATGGTAATTAGTGCAAATTTAATGAACATCTGGAAATGCAATATTGTAGGAGGAACCCCCTCTCCCATTGAAATAGTAGATTTGGTATGGATGAGGATCAGCAAGAGAACAATGCATTAAAAATGGCCTTAAATGATATTTATTGCATGGACATCCAATACGCATGGCTTCAAATTATAATGCAGTGAGGCTGTTTCAGTCTTTGTATTTAATTGCAGCTTGCTAACTGAAGAAAAGTTACTACAGGTAGTCCTCAACTTAGACCACAATTAAGCCCAAAATTTTTGTTGCTAAATGAGACATTTGTTAAGTGAATTTTGCCCCATTTACAACATTTCTTGCTATAATTGTTAAGTTAATCATGACAGTTGTTAAGCAAATCTGGTTTCCCTGTTGCCTTTGCTTGTCAAAAGGTAGCAAAAGGGGAATCATATGAGCCCAGGATACTGCAACCGTCATAAATATGAACCAGTTGCCAAGCATTTGACCTTGGTGATGCTGCAATGGTCATAAGTGTAAAAAAATGGTCATAAGTCACTTTTTTCAGTGTTTTTATAACTCGGAACAGCCACTAAATGAACTGTTGTAAGTTGAAAACTACCTGTAACTCAAATAACAATATCCAAAGCTACAAGCTAATCAATACCAGTGTCTCTTTTTCATAAAAAGCAAACATAGTCCAGTTCTTATTGGATCTTCCTTGTGCCCTCCCTTTTATTGGTTGTGGCTGTGAATTTCTTAATAACTCATCAAAAGAGAACATGCAAATTGCACAATTCTGCAAACAGTTAAACGTTGAACAGTGTTTCTTCTTTTCTTTTTGCTTGTAGTAATATGTAAATTATTTCTATACTGATAATGCAATCAATCAATCAAAGACATATTGACATTTTTTTTGAAGAAATATTTGTCCAATTCTTACAGTGCTTAGTATAGTATCCCTTTTTAATAATCTCTATTCCTTATCCCATAGAACAGTTCTTGTTCTGCTAATCTCATAGAATTTCAGAAGTCTTTAGGCTATTCTGCAACATTTTTGGTCTACAGAATATTCAAATGCATTGCAAGACCAGGATGTTAGGCAAATGGTGTCCTTGCTTAGAGCAGGGATCCCCAACCCCTGGGTTACTGGGCCTTGAGCCTTACGGAACTGGGCTGTGGAAGTGGCAGGTGAGAGTGTTCTGTTTGTGCAAATGGCAGTGGTGTGTGCGTGCCACTCATGCAAATGGAGCTGCGCATGCGTGCATGCCTGCCCACCATGTGCGTTGAACCATCCCCTCCACCATCACTCCGGCCAGTCCAGAAAGCCAGAAAGATTGGGGAACTCTGGCTTAGAGCTTGAGTTTGAAGGATCCCACCAATTATGTCACTGGAAATACAGCCGACTGAATCTTCTCTAAAAACTTAGTAGGAATTGAGGTAAATGCTACTTAAAGATGATGAAGATAAAGGCAAGCTCTTTTCATCCTCCACCATGTTTAAAAGTTGCAGTCTTTTAAATATAACTAATTAGTTGATTAACAATTAACTGAAGGAAACTCCCATTCAACTCAGTAATTATTTTTCTAGCAAAATTTATTTCACTAATTTTAAGATATAATTTCTGTACTTCCATTTCATCTAGTTTTAAAGGATGAAGCTTAACATTTTTCCTTGATTTTAAAGCTCACTGATTGGACTTGGTGCTCCTTTTGCCCCTTCCAAATGGGTCTAAGACAACCTCCAAACCATTGGAGCAGATTTGGCAGTGCAAGTTGAGGTCACATTTCCATCCTTGGTGAGCCACAGACTGTAATGCTTCAATTAGCAGAAAATTATCATGAGACTGCACCTCTTGTGAAGAGAAAAACATAGACTATATGCAATGTAATATTATTGTAGGACAAAACTTCATATGTGATGAAAATGAATTCATCATCTTAAATTGTATCACTCTTTTAATGGGGCTGAAGAACACTAAGCACATTATGTAAATCTGATGTAATAAATTAAAAGATATGTATTTACAGTTGTCTCAGTTAAGTTCAAGCATTTATTCAAGCCCAGGCTTCTTTTTTCAAGGGAGAGTTAGAAATGCAAAAAAACATTATATAATCAATAAGTGAATCAATCAGTCTTAAAACAGTATAAAATATTTAAAATCATTTCCAGAAGAAAAAAATTATAAGATTTCACATCACATATTAATTACAAGGATTACTGTATAGAATAATAGGACTTTATAATACTAAGATGTAATTATAAGAATGATACTTCTGTTGATAAAAAATTATACAGTAAAATCTAAAATATGGCACTGATACTATATGGTGTTATAAACAAGTAGCATAAAATTAATGAAATAAATTATCATAATATGGAGCCTGCTATAAAATTAATACACACATTTAGAAATATTCTGATTTAATCTTCCTCCAGGAAACTCACCTAAAATAATCTGTATTTGAGAATAATTGTTTGTCACAAAGAAAAGGTGCTAGTAGGTAACAGAGCCGAAGTACTCAACTAACAGGTGCAGTTAGAGGAACAGTTTCCCTTTTGTGGGTTGTTTTTTAAAAAAAAAAACATTCAGTATATGTAAACTGCAAACCAAATATCTCTGCAAAAGAAATATTTATGTGAGCTCTTTTGGATTTCTCAATAAAGAAGTTGAAAAAAGTTCAATTTTTTTCCAAGTGGAGACCTCCCAAACTATTTCTTGTATGATGAACAAATCTATAAGATCATATGACTTGGATAAAATAACTCATTTGATTCTGCAGCACATTTACTTAGCATGTACAAATATAGCTCTCTTTTGTTCAGAAGGTAATTCAATAGTTAATGAAATGCTCGTTCCGTTTTTCCAAATATCAAACCCTATTCTGAAACCTATTGTATCTTTCTTTTTTCAAATACTTTGTGTAAAATAATTCAATACAGTTAATATCTTTGTTTCTGATAAGTCAGTTTCTTGTCTTTTGGAAAACATCAGTCCTATATATGCCCAAATATGTCATTTCAACCCTTAAAGAGTTTCATATAGCTATCAGTAGTAATGTGTGCGTTAAATATACTTTTGAAACTTCTCAGGCAATGGCAGGTGGCTAAACAATCAAGTACTCTTACCAAACAGTTGTTTTTAAGATAAAGAATTACAGCAAAAGTATTCGTGGTCAGAGAGCCCTGCTGATGGAATGCAAAAAAACCTGAAGAGCTTTGAGGAGAACCCCAGTTTACGGGTAAAACCCTGACATAAAATTAATTTATGTGTTCCTGTAATTAGTAATTTTCATTTGAAGCAATGAAGGTCTCTAAACTATTTTGGGACCTGAGGTGCCTTTTCTTTTTCTATCCCTGGTTACTGTGGGACACAGTGCAGTTTCATCTGCTTGTTTCCATGAGACCTTGTCACAGGATGTTGTCTCAGAGATCAGATTTCTCTGTTTCTGGCAGCTTTAAGCAGCGGTGTCTCAAATTAGCCTGGGGCAATTGTCTTTACAGGCAGAGTTCATTTTTCTGTTCTTTTTTTCTTTTTTTTCTTTCTATTTGGTAGAGTTTAAGAAGAAAAAATGTTAGTAGGTTTTTTTTTTAAGTTTTGTTATTTTCACTGTCTTGTCCCAAGCAAGATTTATCTTCTCAAATACTTGAGATAAGCAGTTAAACTTTACAAAGGCTTCCATACAAAGTTCTCTTTATTGGATCATAATAGGCTTCTTCAAGGTATAACTTAGTTATGTTGAGATTCATCTAATGTCCAGTCTCTGCATAGTTATCTTTATAGTGTGAAAATGTAGTTATCTTCATCCCACAACGATGGAGCAATGGGAAAGACACTAGCACGATGTTGGGGTCCAAGCAAGAATAAAGGAAACTCCCCCAACCCAGCCAAGGGTCAATTCAGTGACCAATCAGAAATACAGATGTGATCACATGATATGAACTACATTTACACGAGGCATTAACTGCATTTACCATGAGGCATTCCTTTAAGGGGACAGCTCTCAATTCCAAATTAATCATATACTGTCTGGACAGCACACTCCCCACCTGGAATTATAAATTCCACTACTAATTAACTATCAACCAAAGTAAACAAGGTAAACAGTAAATAGTAATATAGCATCAAATAATGCAATGAGGTAGATACAATGCATGCAAAGCTTGAGATTCAATCTTCAAGATCAGCCTTTCTCCACAGCAACATTAGGTCGGTGACTGGTCTGGTGTAGAGCTTCTTGGTGAAAGTCTGTTGGTTGCAGGAAGAATCTAGCAATCTCATTATCAGGACCTCATCACACTACTAACTACAGCATACAAGACATTTGCTAGACCAATACTTGAACACAGCTCATCAGTCTGGAACCCGCATTACGTATCTGATATTAATACAGTTGAGAAAGTCCAGAAATATTTCACAAGAAGAGTTCTCCACTCCTCTACTCATTGCAGAATGCCTTATGCCACCAGACTTGAAATTCTAGACCTAGAAAACCTAGATCTACGCCACCTTCGGTCCAATCTAAGTATAGTACATAAAATTATATATTGCAATGTCCTACCTGTCAATGAATACTTCAGCTTCAACCATAAAAATACAAGAGCACACAATAAATACAAACTACAAGTAGTTAACAACAAAATAAATTTAACGCTTCTGCTCTTTTTTCTGCTTTTTTTTTTTTGTTCTTCAGAGCTGTGGAAATGCCAATTCAGTGACTTTGCCAGAGACATTATTATTCGTTTCAACTCTTGATGGGAGTTTACATGCAGTTAGCAAGAGAACAGGCTCAATTAAATGGACTTTAAAGGAAGGTGAGTATAAGAGATGTTATTTTGCCCTTCTCTTCATTAACTTGTGGTAATGGCAAAGTTAACAGAATAAGTTTTGTTTTGTTTTTAATCACATTCTGAAAAGCCTACTAGCCTGTGTAAGGTTGCTTATTATTCGATTGTGATCAGGGGTAGGATTCAAATTTTTAAATGGTTCTGTGGGTGTGGCTTAGGTGGTGGGCATGGCTTGGTGGTCATGCAACTGGGTGGACATGGCTTGGTGGTCATGTTATTGGCTGGGTGTTATTAGCCAACTCAATATCACTCACATCGAGGCACGCATCTCCTTTCCTGGCCTCTCATGACTATGGGGATGCTGCTACAGTTGTAAGTGCGAAAAATGATCATAAGACATTTTTTTCTGTGCTATTGTAACTTCAAATGGTCACTCCACACAAGCAAAGTATCAGCAAAGGAAGGAAAAAAACTCCAGAGACTTTCCTGAGACAGGAAGTCTAGTCCTGCCAAGAATGTAATAAGGGTTAACGGAGAGGCAGTTTCTGTAAGCAACACCAGAATGTTTCCTTCCTGCCTTCCTTACAGGATTAGGCCAGTAATTTCTTCTAACTGCTTAGAATGTTAACAACCGATTCTAGAGAATAGGTGCGAACTGATAGAATCCCACCCCTGATTGTGATCCTATGATTTCAATGAAACGGACAGTATTTCCAAATTAGAATACACAGGATTGCAAATTAAGAGAATAAACCTAGGCATGATGATTCAAAGAAACTCTGCTGAATTCAAGTGGCATGAGTACAGTACATGCCAAATCTACCAATTTCTCAAGCCTGTTTATCGTCAAGAATCTTGGAAAACTGTTTTTTAATTGTTGCCTTCAAAGTCTAATTTCAGTTTACTTAACAGGGTGGTAGCATAATTGTGGGATCAATATTTAGGATATGGGGAAGGAAAGGCTCATGCCATCAGAGAGCTACATCTACCCTTAATTAAAGTGTCCCATGTTGATTGTTAAGGAATTCAAGCTATTTCCAGGCTCTGGGTGGACTTTTTCAAAACTTCACAGTTTTCTTCCCCTGTTGCAATGATCGCTTGCTATGATTCAGCCTGATAAAGGACACTATGTATGCCCAGACTGGTTATTGTGCAAACAAAACTGAAAAAATGCCATGTGCCACAATACTTTTTTTTTCTCAGATTGAAATAGTTTTGTCTGTAATGGATAGGTAGATCTGTTCCCATAAGTAAGCAGACTTTTCATTTGAATAAGTTTACAAATAAAAGGACTATTTAGAATAAGTTAATGAGCTGCAAAATATAGAGATCCAGGTATTTGGCCACCCCATTCTCCCCATTTGTTTTTGTGAATATGGAATGTATTTTAAGTGACAGTTAGAATGTGTACTGATCATGCAGATGCTCTACACTACAAAAACAATTGAGCTCAGCTTGAAGGGATTGTCATGCAGATAAAGTTTGCAGTGAAGTGTACCCGTGGCTATCAGTCCAAAACTGTTTGGGAAGTGAAAGGACACTTCAGTCAGCTGGATATGTGTATTGACACAAGGTTTTATAGAAAAGAGAGGTATGCATGTGGCTTGAGTGATGTAAGAGAGAGAGAAACATTGTTGTACTTTATTATGGTTTTAAATGAAGGACAAAAATCTAATCCCATAAAACTGACCTTCACACTTCCCTAAATCTGCCCAGAGCTATTTTGAAGAGCATATGTGGGTGAGAGAGACTGTGGAGAGGAAGAAAATTGCTATTCAGTTTTGGGGTCTGTTAAAGGGATACCACCCTAAAGCAGAAAGTAAGGATATAATTATTCAAAAGTAGGTAGTACAGGTAGCCCTGGACATAGGACCCCAATGAGCCCAAAATTTATGTTGCTAAGCAAGACAGTTGTTAAGTGAGTTTTTCCCCATTTGCTATCTTTTTTGGCACAGTTGTTAAGTTAGTAACATGATTGTTAAATGAATCTGGCTTCACCACTGACTTTGCTTATCCGAAGATTACAAAAGGCATGACCCCAGGGCTTACAACCATTATAAATACATGGCAGTTGCCAAGTGTCCAAATGTTGATCATGGCTATGGTAGTTAAGCATGAAAAACAGTCCTAAATCACTTTTTTCAGTGCTGTTGTAACTTTGAAAAATCACTAAATGTATTGTTGTACATCAAGGACTGCCTGTACTAACTTTAATGATCCTTCATTTCTGATAAGTTAATTCAGAATTGAAGGCTATATAAAATTGTGTGTTGTAATTTGCACATTACTTTTCATCTAGAAATACATTATAATTTTTCCAGTACAAACCCATTACAAGGCAAATGTACAACAATCAACATTTTCTTCATAAACATTTAAGGCTTAAAAAAGAAAACCACCCAGAATTATTGAAAACAAGGTGCCAGTTTATTAATAGGGTAAGAGCAGGGAATTATGGCTCTTCCACATATTTTGATCCTTTTGATTCCTTGCCATCAACTATGTGGGCCTGCTCTTAAGGCATAAGAATTAAAGCTTAAAGCATTTGATGCAGGCACTATTGAGATATTTGTTAGCACAGTCTCAGTGTACTGCTAAAAACTATTTAATAATTTTGGGTGTCAAGCTGCTGTATTGAGTATTTATTAGCGAGCTAGAATACTGTTGTTTATAAAGCTATAATAAATAGTCATGCTGTCATCTGTTCTTCCAGAAATAGTTCTCCTGGAAATAGCTGTATTTGTAGGATTATGAAATAGCTTAACTTGTTAGATAATATATTAGTTATATTACTTATTAATCTGTTCACTATACAATAGATATAATTTGAATATTCCTGGTTTTATTTCTGTGCTGATAAGAAGCAAAAGATTCCACTGAGAAAACCTCTTGAACTTATTGCTAACAATGATACTAAAAGCACATTGCAATTTGTAATATCTTGAAGAGATAGAAAATTGCTGTCAATTTGACTTATTGCATATGGATATGGATGTTTCCGTGACTTTTTGCCTCTGCGCTAAACTAACATAATTAGCTTTGAGCAGAGAAAATGTGAGCATGAGTGACCCTGAGACAACAGTATGCATTTTACATCAAGAGCAGCAAGAGTTTGGAAGTAAAATCCTGCCCCCCCCCCCCAAAAAAAAAAACCTTTTGTAGAATCTGAAGCATTTGCCAAAATGAGGAAAACACTAAGCAAATTCTCTCCCCCTTTTTTCCTTGTGTACTATGTCACAGTGCACTTTCAAAAAGGGCATAGTACTGTATGTGGTGTTCATTGTTTGAACCCCAGCCTCACCTGGATCTTCCAGAAAACCTGAAGGTAAGAAGGCATAGAGAAAGAAACAGTTGAACACAGTTGGACACATTGAAAGAAACAGTTGGACACAGTGCTTGCAACAAGAAAGGATGAAACAGCAGCACGAAACACCTTCAATAGTGGTCTGGGAGAATTTCCTTGAGAGAAAGGAGAAGGAAGAACCACAGAGTCAGATAAGAGGCAGTTTAACCCACAGAAGCAATGGGGATGTGGCCATCGCCTCAGAAGGATCATCCTTATTTTCTAGAGCTGTAAAGGTGGAGAGGGATGTACAGATAGTCCTCAACTTACAACCACAATTGAGCCAAAAATGTCTGTTGTTAAGTGAGACATTTGTTAAGTGAGTTTTGCTCCCATTTCACAACCTTTCTTGCTTCGGTTGTTGAGTGAATAACTGCAATTGATAAGTTAGTACCCCGGTTGTTAAGTGAATCTGGCTTCCCCATTGACTTTGCTTGTCAGAAGGTTGCAAAAGGGAATCACATGACCTCAGGCTATTACAACTGTCATAAATGTGAACCAGTTGCCAAGCATCTGACTTTTGATCACATGATCATAGGAGTACTGCAAAGGTCATAACCATGAAAAATGATCATAAGTCACTTTTTTCAGTGCCATTGTAACATTTCTCTAAATGTACTGTTATAAGCCAAGGACTAACTATACTTTCAGGCTTGCAAGATTCTGTTACTGTAACTTTGCAATAAAGGCAGTGTTAGGATTCATGGTTGGTGCTTGTTATCTGGATTACCTACTTCTATGGCAGGGGTGTCAAACGTGCGGGCCATGGGCCGGATGCATCACATGCTGGCCCTGCCCCTGCCCAGTTTAGTGAAGGGATAAAAAGTCCCGATATGTCATGTGATGCCACCATGAAGATACAAGTATGACACCCATGCTCTAAGGGCTGACACTTTCCTCTTCCAGTGTAAATTTGGGGGAAGAAATCTCAGTGAGGGAAAGCAAAAATGGGGAGTGGGCTGTCTGCCTATATAGCCCTTGAAACAGAGAAAATGTTATCCCTTGCTAGTTCTCCATCCAGGAAGTTGATATTTGGGGCCTGGGAAAAAGCAGCACAGGATTGCTAGAACCATTTCTTCGCAATCCACAACAAGCAGTCACAGCACAGAAAGTAATCTATGTTACTCTCTGCTCCAGCACCAACTAACAGTCTCCCTGGAGAAGTGTGGTAAGATAGATGGAAACAGGGAAGTACATTGACATGTATACAGAGGAACCATTAGTTTCAAACCAAATATATTGCAAAATGTCTTTGGTTGATCAGAACAGTCAGACTGGATAATCCTGTTTTATTAAAAACATTATTGCATTTGAAATATTCCTTTAAGATCCCTATCTGAACACAGCCTTCTCAACTGATGTATTGTAAGATACTTATGCCTACTTGTTTGGCCCCATATACAAGAAAATCACATTTTTGTGCATGAAAAAGACCTTGATGGGGTAATTATGCTAAAACTCCTTTTAAAAGGAGCATGAAATAAGCTTGTAACTGACATTTAATGCAAAACTATGAGAGATACCTTTGACCATAGCAATTCTGGTAAAAGCCTAATTATCTTGTTTCACCTCTACTTGGATCAAAATGGATTTTGAACCAATTTTTATTTTCTTACCTGAATCTGTTACAGTTCATGAAGATAGCAATAGCAATAGCACTTAGACTTATATACCACTTCAGAGTGCTTTACAGCCCTCTCTAAGCAGTTTTACAGAGTCAGACTATTTCCCCCAACAATCTGGGTCCTCGTTTTACCCACCTTGGAAGGATGAGTCAACCTTAAGCCTTGTGGGATTTGAACTGCCAAAATGGTTTGTCCAATTTGAGGAACAGCTAACATTTGGAACTGGGTTGAGTTGAAAAAAGCAATATAAATAAGGACCAGGATTGCCGTTAATAGAACTATGACATGTTTGGAAAAAATGAATCATTATTCATTTTCTTTCTTCTTCCATAATATTAGAACTCATAGCCTACTTCATGGTACATTTAGGGAGGCTTTAAATACATCCTCACAAGAGATTCCATTAATATGGAGAGTTTATCACTAGGAATTGTAGATATGGAAAGCAATAGAGTTTTGAAAACCAGTTGCTTTTAGCCAAAGTTTATGATGGATAATGATTATAATTAAAAACTTTCTAGAGCAGTAGATCGCCTAGTGTCTGAAAAATATTGTTGGACTAAACAGCTCCTTGTGAAATCCAGTTTGGTGTAATAGTCTAGGCACTGGGATAGAAACGGAGAGACCCTACTTGGAAACCACTTCTGGACTTTTTGCTCGAAACTGAAAAAAACATGAAACTTTGGATAATTAGAATGATTATAAAAATGGTTTGAAATGTAAAGCAAAAGGTTGAGGTGATGTTTTGGGAGAAGGGGTTTGGTATTTTATTGCATTGTAAAATGTCAGAAGTCCTCAGTTTGTTATTCTTTCTTTTACCACTTTTCTCTCTTTTTTCTCTTAGTTTTCTAACTTTTGTTTTTTTTCTGTATTTTTATTTTATTTTATAATGAAACTTAATTTAAAATTTACAGTAATATTAAAAAAAGGTGACGATGAATTCTAGAACTGCCTAGGGCACAAAACCAGCTGGGTGGCTTTGGGCCCATCACTCATTCTCAGTTCTAGGAAGGAGATAAATCACTTCTGAAAATCTTTGTCAATAACACTGTGAAAATTAGTCTAAGGCTAAGCAGTCACCAGGAGTCAAAAAACTGATTCAAACCTGCACACACATACTCTCAAAAACAAATCTTTAGTCTGAAC
The DNA here is from genome assembly GCA_015471245.1 of Laticauda colubrina. NCBI lineage: Eukaryota > Metazoa > Chordata > Lepidosauria > Squamata > Elapidae > Laticauda > Laticauda colubrina. The sequence goes on from BLBF01000033.1 coordinate 25,372,986, forward strand.
TCTTCATGCGTTGTTTACAAAGGTTCCCTTGAATGAACATTGTTATTTACTTTTCTATTTAATATTGATCTGTTTGAAATATCTAACTACTGAATGAATTGACAGGAAGATGACAATGAATACAGGCTGGGAGTTGGTTTTGTTATGGAAAAGGACACTTCTTTGCTGCTTAATAGAATCATAAGAACAGAAATATAATAATTGGATATCAATTTTCTAAAATATTTAAGTAAAAAATAGCATGGATAGAGTGGGAATATTAGCAGTGGTCCTTACTTTATAACCTTTTAAAAGGCAGTAATTATTAGCAATGACAAAACTGGATGCAGTACAAAAATTAACCCATATTTTGCCGCTGTGAAAAAGCTTTTAAATCTTGCCCTATGGTACTCCTTGAAAAACCTGAAATGCAACAGCGGGTTAAGAAAGTGTTCTCTGTTCACCCAAACCTTAGGGAATAACAAATAGAAAGGGAACGTGCTTATAAAGTTATTAGGCCTCAATATGAGTGTTGCTGACCTATAAAATACTGGCTGTCAACCAAGTTTTGCCATGTGTACATGTGAATCTGACAATTTGGTTTTTCCCCTGTTCAATAAGATTATTATGGCTCTTGTATGCCTGTTACAAAACAATAACAAAACTAGCCTTCCACTGATGCAGTAGCTGGTTACTGGATTTCTTTTTGTGTGCATAAGGCAAATTTGTGTGTGCAGTAGACATCTGAAAAAGTGCCTTTTGACTGGTTCAATGCTCATCCTGAAAATTCACTAAATTTGGAGGTAGCTCTTTCTAACTTAATCTGAATTAAACCTCAACCTCAACAAACGTTCATATTCAAAAATGTACGAACAAATATATAGTCCCTTTTTTCCAGCTGTTACAGAAGTTTTTCAACTTGGCCAATTCTTCCTGAGCAAAATGGAAACGTGGAATTCAGGCATCTGAATAATATCTATGAAACCTGAAAATCTGGCATGGCTGAGTTTGTCTATTAGACTGCAGCTTTCTTTGTGGATTGGGCTTCTCTTCCTTTCATAGGGATCTCATTCAATAGCAAATGCAAAAATGATATATTATACAAATATTGTATTATATTATTTGGGGGCAGTTAAAGAAGTTGAGCTTTTCAGGTGGAAAGTTTGCAGCCTGGTTTGAGACCCGAGCGCTGCACAATGGGATTAGCTCCCGTTACTTGCTCCAGCTCCTGCCCACCTAGCAGTTTGAAAGCATGCAAATGCAAGTAGATAAAAAGGTACCACTTTGATGGGAAGATGACAGCATTCCGTGTGTCTCGGCATATAACCATGCTGGCCACATGACCACTGAAATGTCTTTAGACAACACTGGCTCCCTCAGCTAAGAAACAGAGATGAGCAGCACCCCAGGATCAATTGGACAGGGGAAACTTTTACCTTTATCTTTATTATCCAGTGATCCTTTTGTCTTCTTGGCTATCCATGGGATTCTGAGTCTTCTTCAACACTAAACTTCAAAAACATCAATACTTTTTTTTCCTATTCTGCTTCTTAGAAGTCCAACTTTCACTTCCATGGAGTGTTACAGAAAACCACTTTCTCCATGATTCTGAGCTTTGTGGGTATAAACACATACTGGTATCTTAAAAAACCCTAACCCTAACTCGGGTAAGATTCAAATTTTTTAACAACTGGTTCTATGTGCATGGTTTAGTTGGTGGGCATGGCTTTAGTTGGTGGTCATGTGACTGGCTGGGCATGGCCAACTCAACATCACTCATATTGTGGGGTGCTTCTCCTCACTTGGCCTCTCATGACAGTGGAGATGCTGCAACGGTCATAAGTGAGAAAAACAGTCACAAGTCACTTTTTTCAATGCCATTGTAACTTTGAATGGTCATTAAATGAACTGTTGTAAGTCAAGGATTACCTGTACAAAAATACAAAAAGTTTATTTGCTTGCAAAAAGCTGCCCTAAATACCAATCATTAGATTAAAAATACCTGCAAGCCAGAGTTACAAATCAGGCAGGGTGCCAGAGCACCTTGAGGAAATAAAATAGTTAAAATGCAGTGATAACTATCAGTAGCCAACTGTTGCTCATAAGGTGAAACACTTTAGCAGAAAGGTCATTTAAGCTCTCCAGAAAGAGCACACCCAAGAAAAGCAATCCTTAGATCCATTTGCACTACTTGCCCCCCAGAAAGGCAGTAATAAAAAGACAGTGCCAAGTTTGCATCCTGCCTCTTGGAAGTACACCGTAAAAGGACAGTGCCAGATACCACTAAAGCAGTGAAGGAAAACCCCCTCCTCAGATAGAAAAAGAAACCATGAGGCAGGAAAAATTCAAACACAACACAAATAATTAAATTACAACAGTAGCTATTGCTTGTTAAATTACCAGAACAAATAGACACAGGAACTAGCCAGATTTCTCAACCCAATTTCTTTTCAGGAATAGAGATTAACCTTTTTCTTTCCAAACAAAGCTGAATAGGGAAAATTATCTCATCAATAAACACAGGATTAAACATCACCAAGCACAGAATTAAACTTCACCAAAAACCAGTTTTAGACCAAAACTCAAAAGGGTATGTAAACTCATGGTTGAATGTCAATCTTTCTAGCTTGCCAAGAAGCCTTGCTGAATGTCACTCATCTTGATTCCTTGTCATTAAAAGCTTCTTTTTGGCAACTCTGCTTCGTTATTCAATTATTTCTCCAAAGTACTAAATCTAGCAGGGGAGTATTTCCTCCCAACAGCAGTGTAAAAAGGTTAAAACAACACTTCCCCTCTAAAAAGTCAAGCTGTCAGGTTTCCAAGTGAAATGGCTACACATATGTCAATTTCAGGCTCCACACAAGCAAAGTACCAGCAAAAGAGGAAAAAAAAAAAAACTCCAGAGAAGCTCCGGGGACAGAAAGTCTAGTTCTGCCAAGAATGTAATAAGGGTTAACAGAGAGACAGTTTCTGTCAGCAACACCAGAATGTTTCCTTCCTGTCTTCCATACAGAATTAGGCCAGTAAAGTGGAAAAAACAAAAGGAGATTTCTTCTAATAACCGGTTCTCTGAAGTGCTTAGAAAGTTAACCATTGTTTCTCGCAAATAGGTCCGAACCGATAGAATCCCATCCCTGACCCTAACCTTTCACTGCTACTCTCCCAAGTGTTAATGTATTTCTTGACTTTTGCTTCTTGATTTTTATCAGTAGACCTTGCAGTTCTTTTGCATTTTCAACTATTAAGAGTAGTGCACAGCATAGCAAAGGTTAGTGATGTATTTCCATCACTTTTAAAACCATACTCAACTTCTTCCAGTCCAGCTTCCCTCAATATATATTCCACATTACATTTTGAATAAATAAGCCAACCTGGAGCCTTTCTGTTTCTCTGGCTGAACTGTAGCTTCCTGACCTATGCATAGGTTTCATGTGAGGTCAATGAGAAGTTTTTTCTCAGCACATTACTACAACTTGACATGATCAACACAAAGGCCTTTCTACAATCAGTGAAGCATATGCTGACTTTGGCTTTCTTAATTATCCAGCATATATCAGGAATATTATGTTTTAAAGCTAGCCTGAACATCTGGCCTCTCCCTTTTCATGTAAGACTCTAATCTGCATTGGATAGTCCTCTTAAGTATTTTTTTGCTAGTGTATAAAAATAAGGATATTGTATAATAATTTGTACACACTGTTAAATCTCCTTTCTTTCTTGGAAAATCTTCAAGACCAGATGGTTTTTCTCTGATATTATCTTCCAGGAAATATTCATTAAGCCATTAACTCAGGTAATGAATGAGATACAATAACATTAGGTTCTTCCTCCTTCACATCAAGTGTTTTATTTCCTTGATTTACAAAAAAGGCCATAATCTACCTGTGCCCAGAAATGTATCTTTCTCTATTGACTTTTATAGAAATCCTCATGAAGAGATTAAGTCATCTTTTAAGTCACAAAAGCAATTTGATACATGAGGGTTAATATAATAATTATGTGAGGGAAATGAATGGTTTAGAAATAGGAAATATCAATCTTTTGAATGCTATTGATAAACCAGAGAAAGAAGGAAGCAGCTATGATCTTTGCTGTTATAGAAAATGCCTTTGAGAATCTGGAATGGTTTTTCATATTTACAACTCAGAAGAAGATGAACTGAGATTCATTTTTTTCTATGAGTACAGACTATTTAAAAAACACAAAACAGCAAGATAATGATCAATAAATTTTTACGAATTAAGCTGGCAAATCAAGAACATTAATTAAATGTTATAATTAAAATTATATATAACATTAAAATTATAAGCAGGTTATATTGTAGTTACTCATCCAAGGGATTTTCTGATATTAGGAATGGAACACATACAAAGTGATATCAGAATATCAAATTAATAAGAATGATTACATTGGAATTCTCTGAAAAAATGCCACCATTAAAAATTAGATATCTGGGAATTTATTTAACAAAAAACAATGTATTTAATTAAAGAACAATTACTGTATTCAAAAACATAGTAAGAAACTTTTTAAGATGAAGAAAACTTAAACTGACTAAAAGAGCAACAGTAAAAAATGAATATTTTATCAAGGCTGAACTTTGTACTTCAAATTTTTCCAATGGGAATTGAAGACAATGTATTAAGTTGATTGCCAGAGACAAAGAAGTGAGTTGGTCAAATAAAAGACTAGGGATTTAGGTTTATGATTTTTTTAAAAAATGAATGAGGTAGATTGGCAAAACCAAATTTAACTTATAATTATTGTTAAATATTTTTTTTAAAAAACCTCAATTTTCTTTTTTTAGGTTTTATTAATAATCCCTACATGGCTATGTGCTTTATAGTTGAGCTCTCTGGCCTTGTAATAAAGGTTTAATTGACTAAAATTTCAACCTGTGTTATCAAGTTAGTTGTATCATTTTATGGATGGTTTGTTTCTTTTGAGGGAGCAGGATTCTGAAATGTTGTTTGGCTTCATAAAGACAGAGGTATTCAACCTGTTTGATCATAAAACGAGTAGTAAAAGTATGGAATATAGGGGGGGAAATCAGTCTGGACCATTTCCCCCTTGCTTCAGTAATATTATCTTCATTGAAGTGAAGGCACTGCCTAAAAATGATCGGGGGGGGGGGGGGAGTGTCTGTACTGCAAGAGCAGTAATTATTAATAAAGCAAAGGTGTTTATTAATTATTAATAAAGCAAAGGTGAAATCTTTTGAGGTTCTTTCTTCAAATGGTCAGAATCACCTTACTGATTCCTCTGACTTCAAATAAGCAACATAGTTCAAAAGGAATTACAAAGATAAGATAGAATACTATCTAAGTATCTAGATAGTATCTAAGTATCTAAGAGACTTGACTGAATTTGACAAGCATACGTCAGTGGGGGCTTATTTATAAGTTGTTAGTGTAAGATAACTCAGAACCCCAAAAAGTTAAAGATGGTATGATTAAATAAATGCAGAATTTAAAGAGGGTAATTGATATGCAGCAATGGGGAAAAGAATGGAAAACAAATATTAAAGTTACTGTGGAAGTTGCACTTAGAGAAAAGTAGTGCAAGATCTTTTACCTCCAGTACTGTCTTCTAAAATATATTAATTTATTTACTTTAATAATTTGGAAATGCACTAATTAAATCAAGGTTATTTTGTCATGTTCGGTGGTTATGCTTTAAAGCTCAACAATTTTGGAAGATGATTTATTGTAGAACAAAACAAATTTTAAAGGTGGAATTATTTTTTTAGGCAGTTGTTTTTCTGTCAAATATTACCAAACTTTATATTCACATAAGGTATAAAAAGCTCATTCTGAATATGTTAACAGCTGCTAGGACACTTTGTGTATTTTATTGTAAAGCGTTAAAAAAGGATGGCTAATTGTTATGTGCTCTCATATTTGAAAAAAAAAAGTCTGATAGAGAATTTAATTCAATTGTAAAATACGCATGGATTGTTCATATGACTTGTATTGCATCTGAAGTTAGATATTTTAATATATCAAACATTGGGTATATGAGTATTATTTTGATTCAATTTATTTGCTTAGAAAAAATGGAAGAGGAATATGACTCAGTTTATATTGGTGCCTCTGTAATGAAGAAGGTTGAAGTTTTAGTATTTTGGAGAATGTATAAAACTACGGCTTCCTGATTATTTATTACTGCAATTTATATGATACTCCTTTATAAAGAGTTTCTGACCTGAGTATAGTGTTTTTAGATAGATAAGATAGATAGATGATAGATAGACAGACAGACAGACAGACAGACAGACAGACAGACAGACAGACAGA
>BLBF01000033.1:25379270-25391718 GCA_015471245.1 Laticauda colubrina
AGACAGACAGACAGACAGACAGACAGACAGACAGACAGACAGACAGACAGACAGACAGACAAGAGACAGTGTCATGAGGTGCTCCATTCAAAATCCAAGAAAGAAATACTTAGACTCTTTAAGTTAGAGAAAAGATATCTTTTACTGAAAATGAAGTGGTAGCAACCAAAGAATTCTGAATCTGAGAAATCAGGCCCGCAAATCACATATACAAAGTGAGGGAAATGTTCCCACCCCCAATAGTTCAGATGAAACTTCCAATTAGAAATTGTGAATATGATCATGTGGGCATCTTCAGGTGATGATGAGGCCTCTGTCCGTTGACCTTGGCATATTTTGATAACAGGTTGCAGTTGCACAGAGAAAAGAAATCTGAGCGAGAAATAGAAACCTAACTCTGATGTATGCTCCCCCCTCCTCATTTACACAACAGAAAAATGTAACACCTCCAGCACTCTTCCCAGACTCATCCCCTCCTCCCCCTCCCATTTCTTATGACAGCCGAAAGATGCAAAGGGATAATAGAAGATCTTGAAGGCTGACATTTGACCCTCCTAGAAAAAGAAAACTGTCAGTCCTAAAAGAGAGAGGAAAAAAAATATAAAGACAATAATTAATCATTAGACAATTACAAATGAATACACACCTAGGGTTTATCAGGATACTTGGTATGAAATGCTTTGATCAACTTAGGGGCTTTAACGTCGTTTTCGTTAACCCATTCGGCTTGTGAAGAAGGGAAATGTTTCCAGGCTACAAGATACTGGAACTGACCCCTCCATTTGAGAGAGTCCAGAATTTCTTTAACTTCAAAATGTTGTTCACCCTCAATCAGTATTGGTATGGGAGGGTCAGCCTGGATGGGTCTCAAATCAGAAGTATGTTCAGGTTTTAACAAACTAACATGGAAAACTGGGTGAATTCGTCGAAGAGTTTTCGGTAAGTTCAGCTGGACTGTTACAGGGTTTATAATCCGTTCAATCGTGAAAGGACCAACATATTTAGGACCAAGCTTCTTCATTTTTTGAGTGGTTTGCAGGTATCTGGTGGACAGGAAAACTTTGTCACCTACTTTATATAACTTCTGTGGAGATCTTTTCTTGTCTGCAAACTTCTTATGAGCTGGATGGGCCTCATCTAATGCTTTACGTGTTACTGGCCAGTTAAGTTGGAGTTGAGTTATCCATTCATCCAACAACTGGATGTTAGGCCTTTCACGAGGAAGTTCAGGTATGGATACAAAATCTTGTCCTGAAGCTACTTTAAATGGAGTAAATCCAGTACTATTATGTACAGAGTTGTTATATGCCACTTCAGCAAATGGCAGTAGGTCGGATCAGTTATCTTGTTGATAATTTATATAACATCTAAGATACTGTTCTAACACTGCGTTAGTCCTCTCACAGGCCCCATTGGTTTGGGGGTGGTGGGTGGAGCTTAAGCCCTGGGCGGAGCTTAAGCCCTATCAACTTCAGGAACTCTTTCCAAAAATTTGAAGTAAATTGGACCCCTCTGTCAGAGATTATGCGTTCTGGAACGCCATGTAACTTATAGATATGTGAAATAAACAGTTTAGCCAATGTCTTTGCAAGTGGAATCTTGGAACAAGGTATGCAATGTACTTCTTTGGAAAACAAATTGGTTACCATCCAAATAACTGTGTTTCCGCTGCTTTCGGGTAGTTCTACTACAAAGTCCATAGAGATTTCCTTCCAGGGGGCTGTTGGTCTAGCTACATTTTGTAACAACCCTGCTGGCTTACCAGGTGGTCTCTTTGCCGAAGCACAAATTGGACAGCTAGCTACATAAGCTGCAATGTCCTTCTTCAAAGTAGGCCACCAGAATTGCCGCTTAACCAGGTGTAAGGTTTTCACAAATCCAAAGTGACCAGCTGCTTTAGAATCATGGGCTTGTTGTAGTATTTGGCCCCTCAGCACCTGTGGCACATACAACTTGGTCCCCACCCAAGCCAAACCATCTCTAACTGTGTAGTCATTCGAATGAGCCAGGAACCAATCATCAAGTTTTAGGGCTTCTTTTAGTTGTGCGGTTAAGTCATTCGATAAATCCACTTCTTGTTTCTTTTTTTGGCCTCTGGTGATCAATGGGGCGGCTAGATGTTTGGTCGAAAAAATTGGGCTTATCACTTCCTGGCGAATACTATTATATTGGGGTAGTTTAGAGAGAGCATCCACCATGAAGTTCTTTCCCCCTGGAATGTACATCAGTGAGAAATTGAACCGCCTGAAATACTGGGCCCAGCGAACTTGTTTAGGGGACAGCTTCTGAGGCATTTTTAAGGCTTCCAAATTTTTATGATCAGTCCATACCTCAAATGGATGTTTTGCTCCTTCCAGGAAATGTCTCCAGGTCAGTAAGGCCCAACAAACTGCAAAAGCTTCTTTTTCCCAGATGGCCCACCTTCTCTCGGTTTCAGACAGTTTACGGGAGGTATACGTACAAGGCTGTAAGGTCCCTTTCTCGTTGAATTGAAGTAATACTGCTCCAATGGCCACATCACTCGCATCGGCTTGGATCACGGAGGGAGCCTCCATGTCCGGGTGCTTTAGCACTGGTTCTGCAGCAAACAGTCATTTTAGCTTTTCAAAAGCTGCTTGGCACTCCTTGGATCACTCCAACGGCTTGCTCGGCCTTAGCTTCATCTCTCCTTTAGTTTTTAAGAGATTTGTGATGGGCATTGCTATCTTAGCAAAAGTCGGGATGAATTGCCAGTAAAAATTTGCAAATCCCAAGAAGCTCTGAAGTTGTTTTCTGGTATGTGGGGGAGCCCATTCCAATATGGCACGCACCTTCTCTGGATCCATTTCTATGCCCTCAGATGAAATGCGATACCCCAAATAGTCAATTTTCTCTTGATGAAATTCACACTTGGACAGTTTAGCATACAACTTAGCGCCACACAGTTTCTGTAGAAATGACCGCACCAATTTCACATGTTCATCCAGAGTTTCCATGTAGATAAGGATGTCATCAAGGTAAACCAGAACCCCCTGGTATAAATGTTCATGTAACACCTGATTGATCATCTGCATGAATACCGCTGGGGCCCCTTGTAGGCCAAAAGGAAGAACATTGAATTGGAAGCAACCTATCGGGCAGTTAAAAGCGGTCTTCCACTCATCCCCTTCCTTAATTCGAACTCAGTAGTATGCTTCTCTCAAATCCAATTTCATGAAAATCTTTCTCTTGGCTAGGTGGACCAGCATGTCCTTCATCAAAGGGAGGGGGTACACATTTTCCACGGAAATGGCGTTCAAATTTCTGTAGTCCACCACCAAGCGTTTGGAGCCATCTTTCTTTTCACGGAACAACACTGGGGCTGCTACCCAGGGCCTAGCAGGTTGGATGAAACCACATTCCAGATTTTTATCTATAAAAATCTTAGCTCCTCTAATTCTCGTGGGGTCATTGAGTATAACTTCGGTTTTGGGAGCTTCACCCCAGGTAAAATTTCAATAGCACAATCTGTTGACCGGTGAGGCGGGAGCTCATCCGAGGCCTTTACACTGAATACTTCCTTTAAATCCCAATATTCTTTTGGAATTTTCTCCTCCCCTTTCAAGGGTTCGGTACCTGTGGAAGCTATTTCAATCGGATTCTGAAGCTTAGGCTGAGATCGCCCCTCCTTTTCCGGTTGCTGATTGGTGTGTATGTGCAATGACCCCTTTTTCCAGTTAACCTGGGGGTTCCATTTCCAGAGCCAGGGTAATCCCAGTATTAACGGTTGCTCCATCCCAGGGGCCACAATAAAGCGCAGAGTCTCATTATGTTCTCCCATAGTCATTTCCACAGGTTCCATGATAAAACATGCAGGGCAACCCCCAGCCACTGATCCATCTAATTGGCAAAAGGCAATGGGCATTTTTAAAGGTTTTAGTTTTAAGCCCATTTTCTCCACTACTCCCATGTTGATTACATACCTTGTGCACCCAGAGTCTAGAAGGGCTAGCATTTCCCCTTCAACCCCTGAAGTGGGTACCATCAACTTCACCGGAATGGTCATAGGGCCCTCGTTTGGACTTACCAGGAAGTTGTCTTCTGAGTCGTAATCACTCTCTTCAGGGGTAGTCGGGGTTTCCGACTCCTCTCCCACTGGAGGGTCGACCTCTGCCACCTCTTTCGTCTTTAGCGCCGCTTTGCAAGGCTTCGCTGGAGATTTTTCAGGTTTCTTCCCTCCTTTTAGCGCCCCCTTTGGTTCCAGCTTGACTTTGCAGTTCACAGCCCAGTGACCTTCCTTCCCGCATTGGAAACAGGCAGAGGGGTTGGGTCTTGCCACCACTCCTCCCCTCTGAGGTTTGGGGACCACTTGAGGACATGGGGGGGGGGAAGGCTTGCTCCACCCAGAACCTCCCCACCGTCTGCTTCGGGTTAAATCAATTTCCACTTCTTCTGCCAGCAAGTACCACATCTGCAAGTCATTCGGGTCTCTTCTAGCAATGCATTCGGGTCTCTTCTAGCAATGCATCTCTGGTACATATCTTTGTTTAATCCATCTTTAAAAGCTTCTATCAGGGCTTCCTGGGACCAGCCTCGGATATGACCTGCTAACTGTCTAAATTCTTGGGTGTCGTCAGCCATGGACCTCCACCCCTGATTTATGGTCTTCATCCTGATCCGGGCCTTGCGCTCTGCCAATGGGTCCTCAAACCTAGCCCACAGTGCAGTCATGAGCAGGTTATAATTCATCAACTGGGGAGCATTATCATTATGCAGGGTCACCATCCACTCTGCAGCTGTTCCCTCCAGAGCCCTGGTAACACATCTCACTTTGGCTGCTTCTGAGGAAAAATCCTCCCCCTATTCTTCCATATAGCTCCAAACTTGGGCTAGGAAAAACCCCACGGTTTTGGGATTTCCCCCGTACTTTACATCTAATGGAGGCAACTTAGGAGCTCTACACCTTTTAGGAATTACACCTCCCGCTGGGGGCCCCGGGGCTGCTCCTGGCTCAGGTTGATTTATGGGAGAGGGGGCTGCTCTGTTTCTTCTAGCTGGGGCTACTCCCCCTTCCCCTTCATACCTTTGTGCAGCTTGGGGTTGTTCAAAGGCTTCATTAAGGAGTCTCCTGGCTTGATCCAGTAAGAGTTCTCTCTTTTCCCTCTCTTGCCATGGCTCCTCTTTTCCATGCCGGCAGGTGGTGGTGATCCCGGGGTGGTGGTGTCCTTCTCTGGATCTTTCCAGCCAACCCCTACCGACCATCTCGGTTTCACAGGTGGATCCTCTTCCAGATTGAGCTCTGCTAACAATTCGGCTTCCGGTACCAGCAAAGAATCTTGCCCTCCAATGGCTCCCAGATCTTCCTGGTCACTAGTTGAAGATGACATGATGTTCAGGCCCCCTTGGAAGAAAATTGGATGTTTTCTCCGGGTGGGCTGGTAGAGTGAGATTCAGGATAATGCCATGAGGTGCTCCATTCAAAATCCAAGAAAGAAATACTTAGACTCTTTAAGTTAGAGAAAAGATATCTTTTACTGAAAATGAAGTGGTAGCAACCAAAGAATTCTGAATCTGAGAAATTAGGCACGCAAATCACATATACAAAGTGATGGAAATGTTCCCACCCCCAGTAGTTCAGATGAAACTTCCAATTAGAAATTGTGAATATGATCATGTGGGCATCTTCAGGTGATGATGAGGCCTCTGTCCGTTGACCTTGGCATACTTTGATAACGGGTTGCAGTTGCACAGAGAAAAGAAAGTTAAGTGAGAAATAGAAACCTAACTCTGATGTATGCTCCCCCCTCCTCATTTACACAACAGAAAAATGTAACACCTCCAGCACACTTCCCAGACTCATCCCCTCCTCCCCTCCCATTTGACAGCCGAAAGATATAAAGCGATAGTAGAAGATCTTGAAAGCTGACAGACAGACAGACAGACCAGAGAGAGAGGGACAGATAGACAGATATAGTGTAATTTATGTTATCATTTGGTAAAAAAGAATATATAAAGGAATAGAAGAATAAAGAAAGGAGAATAGGAAAGAAAGGAGAATAGGAAAAACATCTCTTTATTTTTCTCCATACTGAAAAGTGAATAAATGCTATCAAGGCACATGACAAAATAGATGCATCATCTGCTCAGCATTAGTGTGCACAGGCAGTATTCTACAGTGAAATAAGACCTGGGTCCAGGTGAAAGGTTTCCAGCATAACCAGTCCAAAGACATTGCACAACTATTTTGTGTTGAATGCATTTTCTGGCCTATGACAAATAATGAAAGATACAGTGGGGAATTTTTTTTTTTTGAGATTTATCCTTTTCTTGGAAAAACTTCTGTGCCTAAAAAATATAATGCAACAGGCAACAATTCAACAGGTTTGCTTCTTTGGTCATGGAATTTATTAAGGGGAAAAACTTACTGAGTAAGAAGTTTTTGTCAAAGATAAGTGAAAAATGATTTTGTGTAAAGCAGTGCCAAGATTCCCTGTAAGAGAACTCATTCTCTTATTTCTTTGCTCTTGCATCATTTTGTTGATGTGGGGAAGAAGCTGATCTGAAATTGTTTGTAGCACCAGGCAATGTTGTTTTCCTTCCAAGAAGTAATCTGCTTTTTAAAGGACCAGGTGCTCACATAAAACCTCCTGATTTTTTGTGTAAATGGAATATATTACTCTTATAAGTATTTAATTGAAGTGTTTTAATTCAACATTTCATTAATACTAATTGTGTATTTATTGCTCTAAACTGACTGGTGCTGAGTAACCATGCGTGACCCAACCCTGCTCTGATAAATAGCTATTAAGGTTTGCAAGATTAAGTCTTACCTTCTCTTGCTTGCATGTAGAAAATATACATAAAGCTCTTGGCAGTCTTTCCAGTTCTGAGTAAAACTAACAGTTTGGATAATAAGAACTAGAGCAAGAGTGACAAAACTAATTTTGATTCCTTTATCATTGATCTTACCAGTTTAACATGCTAACAGAATTTGAAGGTTTACAAGTCTTCCAATCTGCTCTTGATCATAATACAGCAATATTTTGCAGCATTGTTATGTCACGTGGGAGCTACCATGAAGAGGCAGAGAGATTGTTGCATTCCACTGCAAGGAACATTGTTGTTCATGTACTATAATTCATTTCATACACTTCACAGAATAACTTAAGCAATAAATAAATGCGTAGTCTAAAGAATGGACAAATTAAACATTAAACTCGGGGTATAGAGAGAGTGGCAAATTTTAAGACGAAAGTAAGAATGTTTATGAAGAAACAAAACTCCCAAGAACAGAACAGGAAGGTTTTGCAGATTTTGCAGATTATAAACTCTCAATTAATTGTGGCAACTCAGGGACCTCATTTTTGCCAAGTCCCTGAATTGTAGCAATCGGAATATAATTGCTCATCGGGTTACTATTCCACTGCATTTTTCTGTTTGAACTTTTTTCTTGCAAACTTCTTATCTTACTTTTTTTGCAAACTACAAACCCTCTCAGGTGCCAGCTGGATCACAGGTTGTAAGCTTGATGTGAGGCCAGAATGCTTAATTGTTTGTACCTTGACCTTTTCTTTTTGTTTGCAGATCCTGTACTTCAGGTGCCGCTGCACATGGAAGAGTAAGTTCTCCTTCTTTTCACCCTACTTCTTCAGGATCTACAGTTCCTAGCTTGTTTTTTTTATTGCAGTGGAAAACAACAACTAACACAACTCCAAGCTTTTAAAATGAAAGCACTTCTACAGTGCAAGTTTTGTAGTTTAGATCAAAATGGCTGATTATATGAGCAGAACAGTTATTTGTTTCTTCCAGAATTATTATTATTCTGAAATCCCTACATAAACCTCTCAGTATTAATTTGGGGTGGGGGGAGTATTGTGGAATGTAGATAGAAGGAAAACCTCATTTTTTTTCTTTAAAAATGAAGACAGGAGGGAAGGGGTTAATAGTACCACTTCATTGTAAAAAGCCTAGCTGAAGGTTTCTTCCTGCTTTGTGGAGCAGTCCTTGCCTCATTCTTTAGCTATGCCTTCTGGGAGGAAACAGAGGCTTCCCCGGCAGTTTGAGAGCTGAGGAGGAAAAAAACCGCAGGAGAAAACTACTAGTAAAGTCAACAAACAAGTAGTTGAGCAGGCTGTGCCCTGAAAGCATGAACCAACTGAATAAGGGGCTAGCTTCAGGCAAGAGGCCATATTCCAGCCAAAAAATAAGACCAAGGAAAGGACGACCATTGGAGCCATTCCAACCATCGTGCCATATTGACCGGGCCAAACTGCAGCAAAGGCCCAAGGGCAGCAAAACAAACTGAGAAGAAATTCTGCCAGTCTCACCCAACATATGAACAGCAACACCGGCAGTGAGCTTATTTACCATGCAGCAGGACTTAACAACTTCTTTCCAATGAACTAGACACCAGGCATATCAAGGTAACCTATATGCAGATAGCAGTGAGTATTGTCATACTGAGGCTTCACTGCCTGTGGAAATGCAAGACAAGAACATACATAGGGTGTTTTTTTTTTGAAGCAAATTCTGTCTCTGGGATTCCACCATCAGAGATGAAAGAAAAATGGGTATAAATTAGCGCCAGACCCTCGAGTTCCAAAAGACTGTGAAGGAGCGAGCTCCTAATGTTAAGGAAGCTGAGGTAGAATTATAGTGGAAGATGGTTGGAGATACCACTGTAGTTCATTCTCCTAGTCCAAGACCAAATAACCATCATATTTCATCTATATGCAAGTAGTTATATTAATGGTTCTGGGCCAACCTGGTGCAGAGAATGCCAATCAGAACATAGGGCAGAATGCCAGCCTGGTGGTGTAAGAAACTCACATCTAAATAAGTTGGTGCATTCCCTCAAAGGTACTCACTGCTACTTAACCTACAGAAGCTGAGGACAATAAGACTGGTTCTAAGAATATGGTCAGATCAGGTGAAAGTGTGACACCTGCTGGTGAAGACAGCAGCATGATCTGTTTACAGAGCCGAGGCAGATCCAGATTAAAGGACCTTTGAAACAAGGCCACATGTACAATCCCTAGTAGAAATGACATGGGAGCACTCAGGACGCCCCATAGAAAGCCCAGACATCCTCCCTCAAAACCGCTCTATATCCAGGCTGGCAACCTACCTCTAAGTGCCTGGAAAGTGAATGAAAATATCTGAGCTGCAGCTTTCCAGGTCCTGCAGTAAAAATATGAAGACATCCAGTAATTTCCAAAATATATCAATATCAATTGACTGAACATACTGTTGACTGGTGATGTAAAGCATGACACCAATATAGTTTTTTTTCCAAATGGCATTGGGGACTACTGGCCATTGTGCATACCTGGCTCCATTAGACATTTTGAACTCCTGTCTCTGGACAGGAAAGGTATAAGTATCCTCTTATTTCCAGTGATTCACTCGCTATTTCTTTTCAGAGGACCTGCCATGGTTCTCAAAACTTTAATATCTGTTCCGTTCAAATCAGTCACTTTTACCTGGACCCATTAACAATTATTCTAGTGCACCAAACTTTAGAAAGAAATGTGGGAGAATTAGGAACTGTCTTTGTGAAAGGCGATCTGTGTATTTTCTCAAGATCATGTGGGACTAAGACCTTGACTCATGCCCAAAGTCAGTGCTGAATTCCATAAAGCCCAAGAGATAGTGTTCCCCAATTTCTGCCTGGCCCCTGTGACTCTGGTACAAACTAGTTTGTGCAGGACTTTCAAAAGAGACAGCTTATCTTGGCCAACACACCATGGCCAACTCACTGCAGGACAGCCTGTTGCGGGATGATTCAACGCTGTTGTCAGCCTTGGAAGCCATATGAGCACCAGAAGCTTCCACGCTGCCACATTCCTGTGCCTGGGAAACTGGGAGGGGGGATTCCAAAGAGTGGGTGTAGTTAGACATAGTAACATTCTTCTTTTCAGTCAAGGTCATGTCATCCTGCATCTGGTTGAGGAATGATTAGAGGAATGTCTCAAATTGGGGCAGATGGTGTTTGGGCCATGTGCGGGGGATGGGTTTTTTATTTTCAGTTATTGAAGGAAAACCCGGAACTCTCAGATTCAGGTTTTCCCAGATATGCCAGTATGACAACTCTAATACAATGGAATTTTGAGAAAATGCCTGTCTTGTAGTTTTGGTGTTGGAATTTGTTTTTCTGGAACACTGACAGCTGTGTTAAAAATTCCATTCCATTACTTTCATTATTAGTGTCCACATTTTCATCAAAATTATTGTAACTCTTGTATTTCTGGATTGACTTCCTTTATTATTATTGGTCATGGTCCCGGCAAAAATTAATGTAACTTTTGTATTTGTTGAATTGTCCTATGGCGAGCTGTCCTATGGTGAGTTGGCCATGATGAGTTGTCCTATTCTTTTTCAAAAGACTCCTCAAATATACTTTAAAGGTTGGGAGGCTGGAAAGTTCAATAATTACTTGTCTCCTACAAAACAGGAAAGCTGGGGAACTCTATGATCCGCTAGCAACAGGAGGGTTAGAGAATGCTATGTTCCATGCAGTCTGTTCCACTTAAGATGTGTGGACTTCAACTCCCAGAATTCCCCAGCCAGCATGCTGTGTAAAAGGGGACAGGATTTTATAAAGCTGTGGCTGCCATCTTCATTTTTTTGACACCCTCAGAATACCCCTAATAGTTTCATATGGTGCCTGAAAAACCTTATGGCTTAAATGACTTCTTTATTTTTAATGTCATTTTTAATTGAGTTTGTGGCTCTTAATGGCCTGGCATCCCTGTAGACTGCAGCGGGCAGTAGAAAAATGAGCTAAAGCCTAAATAAATAAAATTATACAGGGAGCACAAGAACATAGAGCAGTGTTTTTCAACTTTGGCAGTTCTAGGATGTGTGGATTTCAACTCCCAGAATGACTTCTGAAAATCAAAATGTCAACCCAAGATTACGTTAAAGTATGTACTGAAAGTCATTTATTTTAATATGAACTTAACATGTTGAAATTTATTTTACACATCACAGCTTTATTCTTGACTGTGAAGAGCAGTTCAGTATGGTATTTGCTTCAAAAGAGGCATGCTGATTCATAAGCTAATAAATACATTGATCTTCAGTAGGAATAGGCAAGGTAACTGGTTGCAAGACAAGTGGCTGCTTGAGCTTGTATTTCAGCAACATCTGTTTTACCAGAACAGCTGATTAAAAATTATTTCTAAAATGAACCCATATAATTAATTTCCAAATTGAAATGTGGCACATTTGAAATATTGAAACTAATTTGAAATCAAGTAACTTGAAAGATGCCCGTCCAAATTCAGAGGCTGGTGGTATGCAAAACCAAGGGTGTAGATGACTGTGTTTAATTAAAAATGCATATTTGGCTTTAAAAAAAAACCACATCTGTTTTGTAATATAGCCATCCTCACAAGAAAATGTACACTGACCACAACTTTGCTGCCTCTTCTTTTCACACATGTGATGTAGTAATTGCTGTTTTAATCATTTCTTCAGTCCTAGGCCAGCATTTCTTCCTGATCCCAATGATGGAAGTCTCTACACTCTTGATGGCAAGAATAACGAAGGCTTAACTGTACGTATAAGTTGATCACAAATTAATTATTTTGTTCTCACTGAATGGGAAACACAGCTTTTTTTCAGATGAACAAAGCATGCTTATCTAGCTTGCCTTGCTGCTCAAGGGAGATCTCTTTTGACAGTATGTGTAAAATTCTGATTTTAAAAGAAATAATACTAGACAATATATTTTTACCCCAGACAAAAAAAGTTTTTTTCTCTTTACCCCGTTGTATTTAAACAAGCCCTCAGTTGACTAACATTTGGAGTTATTTTTAAGAAAAAATAAGAAGTTTTAAAACGTCTGCAAAATAGTTTATCTCCAGAGATAAACGTTCACTTCTGGGAGAGCTTTTCTACATTAATCATTGTGGGGAAAAAAAGTGTCACATTATAGAACATTCGGGAGCCAATATAGGTAGTCCTCAACTGCTCCCAAATTGGGAACAGAATTGTTCATTGCTAAGCAAGGTGCCTTTAAATGAGTCATGCCTGCTTTTATGACCTTTTTTGCCACAGTTTTTAACTGATGGGGTCATTAAGCAAATCTGATTGTGCCCAGCCAGGAAGGTCATAAATGGTGATCACGTGAACTCAGGATGCTGCTAGTTGCCAAGCATCCATATTTTAATCATGTGACCTTGGGGATGCTGCAACAATCATTAAGTGTGAGGGTCGGTTATGAGTTACTTTTTTTTATTGCTATTATAGCTTTGAGCAATCCTTTGTAAGTCAAGGACTACCTGCAGAATGAGTTAACAAAAGGTTAATCTTAAAATACTGAGCCATGGTATCTCAATTGCAAATCCAGCAATTGGTTGGAAGAAGAGCAAAAAGAATGCAGAGATGATGAAATAGAATGCTTCCATTACAACTTGACTAATTAGAATAGAATAGAATAGAATAGAATAGAATAGAATAGAATAGAATAGAATAGAATAGAATA
>BLBF01000033.1:25391728-25447472 GCA_015471245.1 Laticauda colubrina
TAGAATAGAATAGAATAGAATAGAATAGAATAGAATAGAATAGAATACTTTATTGGCCAAGACTGATTGGACACACAAGGAATTTGTCTTGGTGTAAATACTCTCAGCATACATTAAAAAAAAGATACATTCGTCAAGAGTCAAGAATCATAACGTACAACACTTAATGATAGTCATAGGGTACAATCAGCAATCAAATCATACCAGGAAACAGTCAATATAAATCGTACAGATACAAGCAACAAAGTTACAGTCATACATCACAAGTGGGAGGGGATGGGTGATAAGGAGTGATGAGAAGATTAACAGTAATAGTAGTGCAGACTTTGTAAATAGTTGAACAGTGTTGAAGGAATTATTTGTTTAGCAAAGTGATGGCTTTCGGGGAAAAATTATTCTTGTGTCTAGTTGTTCTGGTGTGCAGTGCTCTATAGCATTGTTTTTAGGGAAGAGGGATGAACGTGGGTTCATAATGTTCACTAACAAGATGGTTTTTGGTACATGGCAATAGACAGTTTCATCTACTGTGATTCATAAGCTATGGCTGCTTTCTTGGAATAAGATAGTCAAGCCAAAACCAAAACAAATTATGATTTAGGAATATATATGCTCTAGGTTTCTTACTAGAATATACTTGTTTGGAAAATACTCTAAAAGATACTGCAGTGTAAATGTGTAACATTTATGCAACCTAAATAGGCCAGGTAGTCACACAATAAGAAATCCTAAGCATCTTTTTTTACACTGAGCACATATATTCTTCCTAAATGTATAGTTCTTTCTGTTCCAATCAGCAAACCAGATTGATAGTACTGAAGTTGTCACTTATTCTATATGGTGTGAAGTACTGGTTTAGCGTGTTAAGAAGACATTACTTTAGATTTTTGAAATACACTGAGGTCCTGAAGGTGGCAATTATGCTAGACTTGTCATCTTCCCACAAGATGAAAAAATCACGCTGTGTTTAGAAATAATTCTAAAATGCACTTTACTCAAGTGGTTTAGTACATTCTCACCAATTTCTTCGAAAGATTGAGATCTGTTTCATAGCATATTGTACTACTTCAGCATAGGAAATGTATTTTTTTTTCTGCCCACAAACCTGAAATATGAAACATGAAGTACTTTTTGTGATCTTGAACTTTTTATTTTTGTTTAATATTTCTCCATACATACAGGGGGTCAAAATTGCTATTTTTTTTCTTCTGAGATGAACAATTTGGCAAAGGTTAATGACCTAAGAGAACCAGTTTGGTGTAGTGGTTAAGGCATCTGACTAGAAAGCAAAAGATCATGAATTGTAATCCCACCTGAGACATGAAAAGCCAGTTGGGTGGCTTGAAACCAATCAGTCTTTCAGCCCTAGGAAAAGGAAGGCAATGGCAAACCACTTCTGTGATCTTGCCAAGAAAATTGCCTGAACCTATCCATGGAGTCAATACGAACTCAAAGGGACCCCCCCCCCCAAAAAAAAAGAGCTAAAAGTAAAATATGTGGCATCTTATTGTTGCACAGTTTTGTCTGCCAAATCTGCTTTGCTATTTGATGTTGGTCACTCAAACATCATCATAATTTTGATCAATCTGGCTTGACTGTGCTGTACATAATGGCTCACTATATGAACTAAGTAGAACAGCTCTCTCTAGCCATGTGCCCCCTCCAAAGTGGGTTGGGATTACAAATTCTAGAACCCCCAGTTGGCATGGCAACTAACAAACACATTGCAATCCGTGGGTAGTATGGATGTGAGAATATGGGCTGATACAGATATATTGCAGTGTCTCTATTTTTATCTCTAAGATGTAGAAGTTGTAAATTGGTTTTTATTGGTACTATATAGATGTGAAAAATACTACATTATTTTACCCCTGCCGTTACCAGCCTGCTTGAGTTTAGACACATCTTTATAGTGGGTATATGTCGTATGTGTGTTGTAGGGTTTTTTTGATACACAGGTATGAGGATAAGGTAGGTGCTACAAACAGGTATCCAGTGTGTAAACATCACATAAACTGGATGAATGCACTGTATGTTCTCCCAAATTACCACAGTCCTGGACATCATGTGGAATTTTACATTCTGTACTAAGCTTTGTTAGCAGGACAATTACTCAATGCTAAAAGTGGGCACTTCGGCTTTCACTGCTCGACATTGGAGTTGCTACATTTCTAGAGATATCCAAAGCAGGAGCACTGGCTATTGATCAGAAAGATCAAGATGGACCATTCATCCCATTTTGGTCCTTGAAATTTAGCTTCTCAATTCTGGGTGTAAAACACACAGAGGGTTGTACATGCTACCCTGAACACCTTTGAGGAAATACGAGATTTGATAAATAACTGTATTTAAAAGACAATTTTATTTTTCTTTTTGATAAATAATTACAGTGAGAAGACAGAGTCTTTTTTTTTGTTTTGTTTGGGAGGGTTGATTTATGATGTCTTTCTCTTTCACTGTCCATTTTAATCTCTTCTGTCATCATATATCTTGAAGTGTTTAGAGCAAATAGATATACCATTCTGCCCCCACCCCTGAAAACAAGTGGGCATTAAAGAGCAATAGCACCTGCTTCTGTTTCCTGGACTTGCTTCTCAAAATAGAAGCCTTAAGGTGCTCCCTAGGGAATGTGAACAAAGTTTCAATCAGTAGTAGAATAAGGGAGGTAAACTGTATATTTAGCAAAAAGAATGCAAGAGTAAATCGGCCAAAAACTAAGACTTACAGATGCCTCTTCTTTGGGAAAGTAGTAATGACCCAAAATGGATACTGCAGAGTTACTTGCTGATTTAAATCTTTGTCGTTTTGTGTGACGCAAGGCAAATGGAGATGGCAGATATTGCTAATTGCTATCGACGACATGAAACAACTCGACTCTGGCAGTCCCCTTCAATAACAACCTGCTTTGAAATGGGATTCATCAATTGTCTTTGTTTTGCAATCCTTGCTAAATGTTTGCTATGAACTGAAGATGGCTAATTTGAATATTTATGTTCTAGAAACTGCCATTCACCATCCCAGAGCTTGTCCAGGCCTCCCCTTGCCGCAGTTCAGATGGAATTCTATACATGGGTAATGTTCTATTTCCTTCTGAAAAAAATAATATTTCCATGTATTTTATAGCTTTTCCATGTGAGTATAAAGCACAGGGTATGTGCCTCCAGAATACTTGCAATGGAAATTTCTTTCCATTAAGGCCCTCGGATATTTTCTCATGCTTAAATCTAGTTTACACAACAAACCAAAGATTACTTTGTCATTTTTATGCACTGAAGTTTATTTAGAAATCCCCTGTGTGCCGAGTATAATGTTATGTTTGACAGACTACCAAGTACTGTCTCCATATGGCAATTCTGTAGGGTAGTTCTTTGCTTGTTTGACTTTGGGTTTTTTGTTTGTTTTGGGATTACCTGAATTTTATTTAATCTTCAGCAGTTAATTCCTTGGGTGGATTTTTGCCAATCATGTGAGCTTCCTTTGTTTCATATTTATAGAAGACCCAGATGGTAAAGCAGGAAACTGATTCTGAAAATACAGATAGTCATTAGTTTACAACCATAATTGAGACTGGAACTTCCATCGGAGTCATGCTCAATTTTTCTTTATTATTTTACTTATTAAATTTCTACCCTGTTTCTCCAAAAATATGGCCTCCCCCAATAGGAAGTCCCAGCATGTTTTATAGGCATGAAATGAAATTAAGCCCCTCCCCCCAAATTAAGGCCTATATTAAAATATTTGAAATGGGGGGAATGGTGGGGGGGCTTGCTGTTAGGAAATACTTTTGTTGCACACTCGGATATGGTGCTGCCTGCGTTGACCCCAATACGAAGTGCCCCATCAAAGCCGAGGTAAATATCCAAGCCGTCGCCGCCCGCCCACCTGAAGATGCAAGGGGGGAATTAAGTCACCCCCAAAAAGACAACCTAGCCATTTTGTCGGGGCTCAAAAAAAAAAAAAAAGACCCGGCCTTATTATATAAGAAACACGGTATTTAGGAGCTTTTTTGCCAAGGTTATTAAGTGAATCGCTACTGTTGTTACGTGAGTCACAAAGTTGTTAAGTTAATCCAGCTTTCCCTATTGACTTTGCTAATTGGAAGTTGGCTAGGAAGATCAATGGAAATCATTTGACCTCAGGAAACTGCAACCACCATAAATACATACCAGTTGCCAAGAATTATTATTCTTATTACCTGAATATAGGAACGCTGGTCATAAGTAATATCTTTAGCATCACCATGATTTTGAATGCTCACTAAACAAATAGTCTTCAATCGAGGACTAACTGCACTACTTCCCTTAATTGTACTCATGTTGATGTTTACTATTAGGGAAGAAGCAGGACAGCTGGTATGTAGTAGACCTTGCAACAGGAGAAAAACAGCAGACATTAACCTCTTCATTTGCTGAAAGCTTGTGCCCATCTACTTCACTGCTGTATCTTGGTCGCACAGGTAAGAAAGTTTTGAAAGCCAAGCCATTGGAAATGGCAGATGCTTATACTGAAGTCTTCCTGCCATCCTGGAGTCCTTAGGAGGTCACCCATCCTGATTTCTCAGAGATCAGAGTGAACATTCTTGCACCCCAGCCTCTGAGATGGCTTTGTGTCAGTGTTATACTTCTGTGTCGGAAGTATTTTTGTAGTGAAAGGATTTGTGACATCACAGTTGTCTGGGGGATGGCTTTCAGGTCCCCAGTGCCCACCAAAGTGATGCCCATTTAGCTACTCATGGTTTCTCACTTTCGAACCGCTGGGTTGGCAGAAGCTGGAGCATGTGACTGGAGCTCACCCCATCCCATGGTAGCAACAGGTCTCAAATATGAGTCTACCAATTGTCAACCAGCGTTGTAACCTTGTAAGCTACTGAGGTCCTTTGTGTCAGTGTTGAAAAAGTTAAAATGAGGCTTGCCATTCTTCAGGATTCTCATAGGTTTCCACAGGTAATCCATGTCAGCTCCAGAGTTAGCTTATGAGTGTTCCCTTCATTTAGTTAGTGGAACTGTGTGTCTGTCTGTCTGTGTGTTTGTGTGACACATATGCACATACATTCATATGTGTCTTAGATCACCTGTGGAGGAAAAGGAAACAGCATTTCTTCAGTCCTGCTCATGCTTTTACTCCTGCTTATTTCATACTCATAGATAGGGTTACTTTATAAAGCCTTATACCAAGATATCAGATTAACCTCCCACTCAAAATGAGACGGTGCTGCTCACTGAAATTTAATGAAATATGCTGAGGCTTTGTCCAATGAGAAAACTGCTTAGTAATATCTGATTCCATAAAGATCGTGAGAGTTCTGCTGGATTAGAGTCAAATCTTTTTTCCCCGTAACACCCAATCAGAGGCTGGTAAGAATTTCCCAGCATTCTACGGTGCACTTTTGCTCTGTATGCTAGTAGAAAGAGACTCGATGCCATTGTTTTTTTTTTAATCCTTCACAAAATGTTGTTTTCCTTTCAACAGAGTATACCATCACCATGTATGATACCAAGAGTAAGGAACTCCGCTGGAATGCCACTTACTTCAATTATGCAGCAACATTGCCTGATGAAGACGCCCAATATAGTAAGAATATTAATCCTGCCTTGCAGGCTGAAGTAATAAGACTGCTTGTTTTTGTCCAATTATGAAGTGTCATTTTTTTTTTATCTGTGCCCATTCCAGAAATGTCTCACTTTGCATCTAATGGAGACGGACTAGTGGTGACTGTGGACAGTGAGTCCGGGGATGTCTTGTGGATCCAGAATTACGGATCCCCTGTTGTAGCTTTTTACATCTGGCAGCGGGAAGGCTTGTGGAAAGTAATGCACACCAATGTGGGAGTCGAAACCCTGCGCTACTTGACGTTCATGTCCGGTGAAGTTGGGCGCATTACTAAATGGAAATATCCATTTCCCAAAGAAACTGAGGTGAAAAGCAAACTAATGTGAGTGTAAGAGCTTCCCTACCCTTCCCCCAATCATGGGCTGTTTGGTTGTTTGTCAAAAATTGTGCATTTAGTATTATCAAATCAGCTCAGGCATTCTTTTGCAGGGATTCAGTATCTGATTTAGGATGGGACTCAAGTACAATCTCCTATTACAGGTAGTCAGTTTATTTAGTGGTCATTCAAGTTACAAGGGCACTATGTTATGATTGTTTTTCACCCTTAAAACCATTACAGCATGGTCACATGAAGAAAATTGAGATGCTTGGCAACTGGCATGTACTTATGATGGTGGCAGGGTCACGTGATCACGTTTTGTGACCTCTGACAAGCAACATCAATTGGGAAGCCAGATTCATTAAAACAGCCATGTTATTAACTTAACAATGGCAGTGATTCACTTAATAACTGTGGCAAAAAAGGTCATAAAATGGAGCAAAGCTCACTTAACAGTTGTTTCACTTAACAACAGAAATATTGGGCTCAACTGCACTTGCCGACAGCCTATGTTCATGGATGAAGAGTACTTTGCATTGAAAAGAATTCAAATATCCTAGGTTCCAGATGCCTCTTCTGGGGCCATTATTAACATTTCCTCATAAGAATCTCCGCAGGCAACGTTTACGCCAACCCCAAAACAAGAGCAAAAATAAGCTGCTGCACAGGGGCCACAAAAGATAGACATCCAAAGTTTGCTTTCTGTTGCAAAGATATCTCCTACACAGTTTTAATAAAATTCTGCGGACGTAGACAGGTGCAGTAGACATTTAGACAAAAGGTTAGATAGGGGCTGTTTTGCCTGAGGCCTGAATGTCTCTCTGGGCCTAGGACATAGTTTGAGGGCAGCCATTAAGGATCATGGCTGGGTGTGTTGTTCACTACATCAGTAATCCTAATGCAGTGAGTCATATGTGTTTGTGTGCGTATGAGAGAGAGACACAAGCATAAGTGCAAGGAAAAACCAGGCTGTGCCAATAGTTAATCCATACCAAAAAAATTGTTACCACCCTTTTGTGGCACTCAAAAAAGGTTCTAATACTTTTCACATAGAGGTGGATACTGCCAGGTGTTACCCAGAAACAGGGTAAAAAGCCCCATATTTAAAACCTGCCTTTTTTTTCTCATCTGTCCTTTTTTATTAATGCATACTGGCCTAGTAAGCATAAATATGTTGAGAGCAATATTTACGGAGAATGATATACAACTGAAAATAGAGAGCGGTAGAAGAAAAGGAGAGGAGAGTGTGTATGTTGTTCAAGTCTCCATTCGGGCCTTGATAATTCCTTGGCACGCTGATCTTCGTCGGGCCTTTCTGCAATAATTATCTTAGGGCTATCAGTGTAATCCCTGGACCTATACAGGAGGTCCTTGATTTATGACCGTTCATTTTGCAACTGTTCAAATTTTCAGTGGCAGTAAAAAAAAGTGACTTATGTGTGGTTCTCCCACTTATGACGGTTGTAGCATCTCCCTGGCCGCATGATCAAAATTTGAGTGCTCGGCATGTATCTACAATGGTTTTAGCATCTCAGGATCATGTGATCACCATTTACAACCTTCCCAGCTGGCTTTCCAACAAGCAAAGTCAATGGGGGAAGCCAGATTTGCTTAATGACCCCATGATTTGCTTAACTGCCATGATTCAGTTAACAACCGTTGCAAGCAAAGTCGCAAAATCAGGCACGATGCATTTAATCCCTGCCTTGAATAGCAATGGAAATTCTGGTTCCAACTGTGGTCATACATCAAGGACACCCTGTACAGTTTTCTTCAATCAGTCTCTTTTTTTATTTGACAACCCATAATAATAGGTTAAGTCCAAGGGTCCATTTTGTTTATTTCCAAAGACAATTTCAAGGCAAAGTTTACTTCAATCGTTTCCCTATTTTCACAGTCTTAATGTAAAACATTTGTATAAGCCTCAGGTACTGTATCTGTTGGGTGTGCTGGATAATGTAGGCATGGCACTATTAACTTTTTCTTCCTGATTTCCATTGTTCTTCCTCTAGGCCAACGCTTTATGTAGGGAAATACTCTACCGGCTTATACGCTTCACCATCGATGGTACACGAAGGAGTGGCTATTATGGTACGTGTGCAGAGCTGATGTAATCCACAAATCAGCTTTCCCGCTTCTTTGTCTATTCCACCAGAGTTTGGATGTACATCCAGTATATTTAATGAATTCTGTTTATTTTCCTTTATTTGGTTTAATTAAAGAAAAAAATACTTGTATTTCTTAAGTGCAATGTAAGCTTCCACATATTTTGGACTCCCATATTTAAGAATCTCTGCCAGTGTGACTGGCAGCAGTGGCTTGTGTAAATTACATTTCCAAATTTTTGAAAAGCATAAGCTGCCTGTCCTCAAATTGAATAACAAAAAATAGAAAAGCTATGTGAATTCCTCAGAGCTGTGGCTAAATGTGAAATGTTTAACTGCATGAAAACATTTATTTTGTTTTACGTTTGTAAAGTATTAAATGTTCCATTCCTGTACCTAAAGATTCCACATTTTTTTCGTCGTTCCTGTCTCTCTCTCTCCAGCCCCGGGGAAGTCCCATTCCATTGATAGAAGGCCCAAAAATACAAGGAGTCACCATTGAAGAATGTGTGATTACCCCAAGTACTGATCTAAGGTTTCAGCCTGGATTTAAGTCAAAGAAAGGACTCCATTATCTGAGGAACCACTGGCTTTTAATAGGTACTTGAAAGGCTTTTTCTACATTAGACTGCCCTCTGGTGAACAAAATGGAAAATTAAAATAAGTATTACATTCTTGAAGCATACTGTCCAAGTAAACCCAACTGTATTTCCGTTTCCTTTTTGGTGGATTTTTAATAAACAAGAGATGAAAAAATAATAAAATTCTCTTTTCTATGAATATACTAACAATAATGCATTAAAAAGCAGTTTCATAGAAGCCAGTCAATTGCTACCATGTTATAATTGGTTTAATTTAAAGTTTTAAAATTTTCTGTTTCTGTCTTTTTGCAAAACATATATCAGGAAGGGGAACTTGGAAGGGGAAAATCATTTGAAGTATAATAAGATTATTATAAAGTACAAAAAGCATGCTCCAAAGTTACATCTTGAGCTCCTGACTTGTTGAGTTCACTTGCTATCATTAAGTTGAAACAGAACTGAAGCTTTAATGAATTAGCAATGTGATTCTTTTCAGATCCTGCATATTAATATAAAAGGATACAATAAGCAACTATTCCACATGAATAGAATTCAAAACTATTTTTGAATAGAATTCAAAACTGGTTGCAGGAATTGGGTTTGTCTAATCTAGTGAAAAGAAGGACTAGGAGTGACATGATAGCAGTGTTCCAATATCTCAGATGATGCCACAAAGAAGGGGGAATCAAGCTATTCTCCAAAGCACAGGAAGTAGAACAAGAAGCAATGGGTGGAAACTAATCAAGGAGAGAAGCAACCTAGAACTAAGGAGAAATTTCCTGACAGTTAGAACAATTAATCAGTGGAATGACTTGCTTCCAGAAGTTGTAAATGCTCCAATACTGGAGGTTTTTAAGAAGAGACTGGATAACCATTTGTCTGAAATTATATAAGGTTTCCTGCCTGAGCAGGGTCTTGGACCCCCAAGGTCCCTTCCAACTCTGTTATTCTGTAATGTTTGCTCTTTTAAGTGAGGTTGGGTAAACTCTTAGACTGGTGTAAAGAAATTTTGGCTCTGGATATTTGCGGAACTACAACTCCAGGCATTCTCAGCCAGCCTAGCCAATGAGGAAGAGTTCTAGGAAAGCGATGACAACCAAGCCATGTAGATTCTAGTCTTAGAAGGCAACCTTATTGAGTGACTGCTACTATGATAGCCATAACCAACCTTGGGAACAAATAACAGTGAAGGTCAGTTTTTGGCTTCTTGTCTTGTTTGCAATATTCCAAGAAATTGGTCACTATTGGAAATTGAATTCTGAGTTAAATTAATCTTTGGTCATCTAACTGGGACTGTTCCTTGTTTTCTTGTATTCACTGTACTGTGTGAAACTGTTTCATGGATGTTTTTGCCCCTTTGGGAATAACAGAAACCATGTTCCTATTTGAAGGGCACCATGAGACCCCATTATCCGCCTCAACCAGGATCCTGGAGAAATTTCCAAGCAACTTGCCGAAACGTCAGGAAAATGTGATCCCAGCAGATTCAGACAAAAAAGCTTTTGAAGAGGTTTGTTTTGTTTTTTTAAAAAAACCCAGTTAATAAATTTAGTAGAGAATATTCCACGTGCGTAAAATAAATAGATTCAACCATCAAACATTATCAGTACATTTTCCCAAGCAAATATATTATTCATATATTTCTTTGTCAGGAGCTTATGTCATTCTTAAAGGCCAAGCAGCCTTTTCAAATTAGCTTACTTGCAAAATAAAAATAAACAAATATCAAATGAATATGATATCTCCAGAATTCCACAAAACTATCTAAAATCAGCAATGAAGAACTAGAATGAAAAATCTTATTTAGAGACCAGTTAGAAACCCTGACTATTCAAATTAACCTGCTTAAAAGAAGATGTGAACAGTGGTGGGTTTTTTGCACGTGCATTTTAATATGTCATATATAATATAACAATTGATTCCAGGACGATGCATTCCCCATTTAAAAATGTATTAATAGGCCCTGTTGATGACCTTACAAGTAAAATCATTGCTCAGATTACTTCAGATGGTTTGGCCATTACCTTGCCATTGAAGCACTAATTCCCAATTATATCTTCTTTGTACACAACACTTCATTCAAAATAGAATTGTTACATTTCATTCGCTAGGAGATGCACAGGAAGAGTTTGCAGCTCTCTTCACTGGAATCAATGGTTTCATAGGTCTTGCAGAAAAACAGGAGATCGAGGGTATGGGTGGGCTTCTTGTGTAACATGGTAAGGACCCCAGTTATATATTCAAAGGTTAGGAGCCCTGCAGAAGATAAATTAAGCATGCCTGAGCGCCGAATAAGAGTTCAGTGAGGGCCCTTGGCAAGAGTGCAATATCCACTCTTGATATTGTTGATTGAGAAATGAAAAATTGATTGAGAAATATTGGTAGCCTACCTTTGAAAGAAAGGACTCACTGGGGAAGAGCCTAATTCTGGGAGCGATTGGGGGCAAAAGAAGAAGGGGACGACAGAGAATGAGGTGGCTGGATGGAGTCACTGAAGCAGTAGGTGTGAGCTTAAATGGACTCCGGGGGATGGTAAAGGATGGATGGAAGGCCTGGAGGAACATTGTCCATGGGGTCATGATGGGTTGGACACGACTTCGCGACTAACAACAGCAACAACCTTTGAAAGTAGACAGAAGAAACTGGGAAGAGTTGGTTACTTTCTACATTGAATTTAGAATTAAAAATAATAATTTTTATAAATCTGAAATGTGGTGAAACTGTCAACATAAAATCTGATCTTTGAAAACTTAGTATATTTTTGCTGGGTCCAGTTTTCACACTCTTATAGCAAAGCTGAAAATTGAATCTTTGCATTATTTTCTCTTAATTGTTCAAGAAACAAACCTAAGCTGTCGTACCAGAGAGGGGATCATTCAAATTGATGCAGTTCTTGCTTCTCAGGCAATTAATATGGCTGGCAGTCCCGGGAAGAATTTGCCGCACCCTGTTCCAGAGAATGCTGCCGAGACAACCAGCCAAACTACAACCCGACCAGAGGCTCCGGTTGATTCCATTCTGAAGGACTTTGCCACTGTTCTCTTGAGCACTTTCCTGCTTGTTGGCTGGGTAGCCTTTGTCATTACCTACCCCATGGTATGTGTGTGTGTGTGTGTGTGTGTGTGTAGTCATCATTTTAAAGCAATAGCCATGCTCGAAAAATATTCTATGTACTTTTGAACCAAGGATGTCTTAATAATAGAGGAACGACTTTCCTCCAGAAGCTGTGAATGCTTCAACACTGGAAGTTTTTAAACAGATGTTGGATAAGCATTTGTCTGAAGTAGTGTTGGGCTTCCTGCCTAGGCAGAGGATTGGACTAGAAGATCTCCAAGGTCCCTTCCAACTCTGTTATTCTATTCTACTCTAATATTAAACAATAGTGAATGGTTGGGCATGGATAAGAAGGTAGACATGTTCCATTTTTTTACAAGAAACCCTTTAGACTTCCCAGGTCATCCAATTTCTGCTTTCTAAGTGAAAAGTAAAATAAATAATCTTGCAATACAGAAACTCTACTTTGCATTTGCCAAGAATTTTCTACATCACTGAAAACATATGAAATCAGACTTCAGTACAATTGGGCATTGTGGTGTGAAAATTAAAGCCAACAGTGATAAAGTTAACTCTCTGTTTCAGTGAATGTGATATTTTTGGGTCTTTTCAGAAGCTTTCCTCAGACCAATACCTCTTCGTATTATACTTCCCAGAATTAACTGTGTATGAAATTGAAAGCATAAGGAAAGAGAGGGCTTTATGAGATCATTTTAAGCTCATTCCTGTTGCTTAAGATTATTGTTTTTTAACTTTTTTAAGAGCATGCACCACCAGCAACAACGCCAGCACCAGCAATTCCAGAAACAGATTGAAGAGAAGCTGCAATTGTTGAAGCAGCAGCCTTTCAGATCTCCCATAGACCTTCCTCCTGAGGCACTTCTGGAGGGTCCTTGTGTCAGGCAAGATGGCTCAGCCACCAGCTCACCAAATATGTCACCAAAGACATCAAACCACTCTGGTTACTCCAACCTCTCTGCCTCTGATGTTGGAAGCTGCCTTTCCACTGAACCTGAAGGAGGTGCTAAAACGTGACTATTTTTTTTTTCACTGGGTTTAAGATTCATTATATTTCCCATCAGACCTAATAGGTCAGAGTTGAGGGCTTGGCCACTGTATCTGTAATATTTTTTAAGTTCAGGTTTGTATTAATGTGATGTAATCTGATTTTTTAAAAACTAGATGAAAACCTCATACAATTGTCCACTAAACCAATGTGTGTAAAAAGTCTTTATCTAGTACAGGTCCTCCACCCTACGATGTTTCTCATCCTTATAAGGAACATTTCAGGATCTCTATCTTCAAGTGAAGGGCTGGAAAGTTGATTCATCAGCAACCTTTTTTTATCTGGATCTTTTCTGGATTGGATTTCAGTCCCTATAATTATTAGCATTCATCATCATGAGAACTGAAATCCATCCCTAAATCAGGTTAGGGAAGTTATGTTATACATTGCAAGTTAACAAAATCTTAGGTCCATGAGCTACCCATGCACCTTATTGATACTACTATAGCATTTGTTTTCTTTAGTATATTTGAACTGCCATTGTTATCTCTGAAGTCTTGACTGCCTCAGAAGAAACTTCTTAATTCCTTTTAATCCTTTTATCTTGACTCTTGGAGTTGATACTTTAAACAGCTACTGAAAAATGTAATGTGTGGTTCTTTTTCTTCCTGTTTCTTTCGTGGCTTTTCAGATGGAAATTCAGGCACCATTGTGGTTGGAAAGATTTCATTCAATCCGAAGGATGTCCTTGGACATGGAGCCGAGGGGACAATTGTTTATAGGTAAAGCAAAAGACATATTTTCAGGGAATATTTTGTAATCTAGTGTTTCATCGATGCATTTGTAATAAATTATAATCAGATGGATGTCCTTGCAGCTCTGTACAGGTAGCCCTCAACTTATGAGTGGTCATTTAATTCTTGTTTAAAGTTATGACAGATTTTAAGAGAAGTTACCTATCACTTACCCTCAAAGTTACAACTCCCCTCCTCTGCAGTCACATGATTGCATTTTGCATGTTTGGCAGCCAATTCTCATTTATGATCAATCGCAGCATTCTGCAATCACGTGATCACAATTTGCTATGGTTTTTGCCATTTTCCAACAGTGCCAATATGCTGGATTCACAATCACATTAACTTAAGAACCACATATTTCACTTAATAACCATGGTGATGCTCTTAGGAACATTGTAAAAACAGTAGTAAAATCAAGTCTGCTCACATAATACCTTGACTTACAACTGCAATGACTAGTAATAAAATTCCAGGCTCCATTGTTGTAAGTCAAGGACCACCTGTATATTGTTGAGAGACCAGCCTTTCTTAAATTTTCCTTCATACCGCGTTGATCTGCCTTTTTACTAATCATAAGAACAGAACCCTTTAGGCCAGTGGCCCCCAATCTTTTGGGCACCAGGGACCAGTTCTGTGGAGGGCAGTTTTTCCAACGGATTGGGGGGGAGGGCCTGGTTTCATATGCTGAGCAAATGGAGCTTCACTTGCAGTGAGGCCTAGTTCCTAGCGGGCTGCAGACCACTGCTGGTCCATGGCCTGGGATTGGGGACCCCTGCTTTAGGTCACCAAATGTGGTTCAGTTTAAGAACTTAAATTAAAGTGTGGCTGAATAATCTCCACCTGAACAAATCCTGTACACAAATCCTTTCCTGGGTTACTAATCCCACAGTCCAGCTGCTTTTCCTATGTTCAGTCAGAATCTGGCTTCCTGTAACTTAGATCTATTTTGTACATTCTGAAATGAATGATGGCAAATGAATGATGGCAAAAAAAAATTTCATGATGCCCCCTTCAGGTACTTGAAAAGTGCTACTAATGTGCCCAGTTGCTCTGATTGTCTGTGCTTTTTGGGGATTCTGTGAAATTGTATGTGGATGATGCAATCTGCCTTTCCTGTTTATTCAATCTTAGGAAGGACTCAGGTGGCATCGCTGTCTGTTTATTGTAGCCCTGACAGGTTTTTTTGCTGCCTTTCCTATCATATTTCCTTTGCAAAAAGGTTCTTCCAGAGACCAAGAAAAAGTTTTACACTGCGACTTTATACTAGGAACTTTGCACAGTGTACCTGTCTGCTACCCATGTCACTTTTTGTTTTCAGGTTAGAAAAATACACTACTCTCTTTGCAATAGCAATAGCACTTAGACCTATATACCGCTTTATAGTGCTTTATAGCCCTCTCAAAGCGGTTTACGAGTCAGCCTCTTGCCCCCAACAATCTGGGTCCT
Organism: Laticauda colubrina; assembly: GCA_015471245.1. Taxonomy (NCBI): domain Eukaryota; kingdom Metazoa; phylum Chordata; class Lepidosauria; order Squamata; family Elapidae; genus Laticauda; species Laticauda colubrina. The sequence goes on from BLBF01000033.1 coordinate 25,406,644, forward strand.
TATTTTACCCACCTCAAAAGGATGGAAGACTGAGTCAACCTTGAACCTGGTGGGATTCGATCTGCCAAAAGAGTGTCTCCTGCTCCCATAAATGTATCTACAGCCTAGAATATTCTTTCTAAACCAGATTAAAAATATTTTGAAATACTGTTGTAAGCTTCTTAACACCGTATTCTCTAAGTGTCTGCGTGGGTGAATGCTAAATCATTGCCCCCTTGTATTTTGGAATATCCACAGGGGCACGTTTGACAATAGAGATGTTGCTGTGAAGAGAATTCTCCCTGAATGTTTCAGCTTTGCTGACCGGGAGGTCCAGCTGCTGCGTGAATCTGATGAACACCCAAATGTAATCCGCTATTTTTGTACAGAGAGGGACCGCCAGTTCCAGTACATTGCTCTGGAACTCTGTGCTGCCACCTTACAGGAGGTAAACCTGATTTATATATCTTTTGTGTGATGATGATGATGATGATGATCATCATCATCATCATCATCATCATCATTGTTATTGAACAGATTTATATGGCTGACCAACTCAGAACAGGCAGTTTATGTCATTAAAATCCACCACATAAAAACATCTTGCCCCTCCCCTTAGCTTTCAGGTTAAAACCAAGACTGCTGGTGAAACTCGTCAGACCCTTATTCCTCAGTGGCTGAATGACTGTGGAGATTCTCAGTCATCCAGGTCATGGTTGTCCCAAACGTGCTTTCTCAAAGAGCAACTGGACTTTTTTGTGTATTTCCTTAAAGACGTTTTGCTTCTCATTCAAGAAGCTCCAAAACTGAAGAAGCTTCTTGGATGAGAAATGAAACATCTTCAAGGAAAAACAAAGAAAGTTCAGTTGCCTTTTGAAAAGGCACCTTTGGGACATTGTCTGAGTGTGCCAATCAAAACGAATCCCATTGCACACACACACACACACACACACACACACACACACACACACACACACACACACAATCTGGTTTCTTCCTCTGGTATCTATAGATAGCAGGTATAGTTTTGGGCTTTTTACCCTTTGCATCTCATTCACCCGGAATCTTTCTGGCTGTCCTGTAATCTGAAAGCTTTGTCGCTGCCTCTTATCACTCTTGCTCTCAAGTAAACTTTGTATCTCTTTCTTTAAAGTCTTCCCTTAAAGACTCCTAGGTCTCTTGTCTCCTTAGGCTCCCTCTTCTTCCCTTTGCCCAATGCCTCCAGGCTGATCTTCTCCTGCTTCTCCTCTCCTGTCTCCCTTTGTGCATCTCTCTATGTCCAATCTGCTGTTACCTGGTGGAATCCCTGAATTTACAGCTCCACAAGAGAATCTGTTTTCCTCTGGTTTTGCCTCCTTCCAATTACAAGGCTCTGTGGCTCAATTTTTCGCACCCAAACATTTCAGATCAAGCCCCAACCAGTTTATACCATTCATTTCCCAATTCTACTGCTACTTTCTGGGTTACACACTTCATGGGAATTGTAGTCCCAAATACCAGGTGGTCATTTGGTTACCTCTCCTACAAAGGACGATGGAAATTCTTAACCATCCAGGGCATGATTGTCCCAAAGGTGCTCTTCCAAAAAGCAATTGGATTTTCTTTGTTTTTTCCTTGAAAAAAACTTCTCTTCCTTCTCATCCTAGAAGCTTTTTCAGTTCTGACTGAATAGTTCAGTTCAGTCAAGTCAAAAAGGAAGAAGGTTTGTGGATCAGAAATGAAATGTTTTCAAGGAAAAAAAACAAGAAAGTCCAATTGCCTTTTGGAAAAACACCTTTGAGGCTCTCCTCCACATGTTACACACCCCAGTGACATGCATGTTTACCTAGAAACAAATTGCTGCTTGGTCTGCTTTCCAGAAAGACTACAGAGCATTGCAACATTAATCTTGTTCTGATTTGTTATATGTGTAATTTTAGTATGTGGAACAGAAGGACTTTGGTCATCATGGCTTGCAGCCAATCACTCTCTTACAGCAGACCATGTCTGGCATGGCTTATCTTCACTCTCTCAATATAGGTAAGAAGCCTTTTTATTTTAATGAGCAGCTCTCTCACTGCCTTTTTTAAGGGAAGAATTAGAGGCTTAGTTTGGGGTAATAAGATAATATTTTTTCAGGAAATTGAGGAAGCTTCTGGGGTTGTGAGATGGAAAGTAAACAAATAAAGGCCAGAGCTACTGTTTTATGTAATAGAAACATTATATGTTTGGCTAGAAGTTGATGAGAAGATGAGAAGTCAGCGTAACAAAGGCGGGATATAAATGTAGGAATTAGATATATAATGAGGGGATGCTAAACATCTCTTTTAGTGAGCTGCATAATCCATGAATTAAAGGGTTGACTTTCTTCTCTAAGAGGGAAAATGGGAAAAATGCATGTTATTAAAATAAGATCATTTCCGCACCAGTGACTTTATATCATTATAATAATGGCTGTGTGTGTATGTGTGTGTGTACTACAAAGAAGCTGTTGTGTAGCATTCCCTATCCAACATCAAAACATGATAAAACCTTTACTTGGGGCTCTTATGGTGGTACCACAGTAGTTTGATGGTGACAGATGATGCCATAAATAAGCAGTATGGGAATAAGCCAAGTCTATAAACAGTCTGGATTTTGAGATGAGGTCAGCATCCTGAAGCAGTAAGTTGGCTCTTTTCTCATTTGCGGTCTTCCTCATTCCTTCCTTTCAGTCCACAGAGACCTGAAGCCCCACAACATCCTCATCTCTATGCCGAATGCCCATGGTAAGGTAAAAGCCATGATTTCCGACTTTGGCCTCTGCAAGAAGCTTGCAGTCGGCAGGCACAGTTTTAGCCGCCGGTCTGGAGTCCCAGGCACCGAAGGTTGGATTGCTCCGGAGATACTGAGTGAGGACTGCAAAGAGAATCCGGTAAGTCACAAGCATTTTTCTCATTTGCTTTGCATCTTTTTTTGCTGAGGTTTCCTTCAACGGTAATTTGAATTAAGGCACATATTTATGTAATGGCTGCTTTTTCCTTTCTCTCACATGAAAAAGGGGAGAGGCAGGATATCCTGCAGAAATTTGAAAGGATTCATCTCTGGGACAGTTTTACTTCCGAACAAGAAAGAGAGATCTGATCTCTCTTTAGGATCAAATCAATTTTTAATAAGGTCCTAGACTGGCCTAGCTCTCTTTAGATAAGTGTGGATTTTGGAGCTCAGTCAGAAATTCCTTTTGGAGCAAAGAACACAGAAAAGGGGCAAGGAAGAAACATTTCCAATCTCTCCTTGGTCAGCTGGGAAAGTCAAGTTGTCAGCAATCTGATGTTGCTTTGGGTTTTACAAAATGCTGTAAACAGTGGAGAATAACAGTATTTGTAATTGCTGAATTTTTAAAATAGTTTTACAGTTTTTTTTACAGTTTACAGTTCCAGCTTCTTCTCTTGTCTTTTTTCAAAGTTCAAAGTCCTTTAAAACCCACTTAGGTTCCAAAGATTTCAATTTTAGAGTAAATTAATAAATCAAAGGCAACTGTTCTCATCCCTAATACAGCATTCAAGGATGAATGGCTGTTAACATTATTAGATAAATCTTTCAATTTAAGAGGGCACCAAACTATGGTTTGATTTGATTTAAACTAAATCTATTTCCTTTGTGTAGAGTTGTATCTAGAGTTGCACAATGAGAAATAATGTATGTGTTTTAATGCTGAGGAAAGAGAATGTTTCAGATGTGTTTTGAACAAAAAATAAGGGAGCACACTGAGAAAAGGAGTTTAGGAAAAAGGAATAAAAATTAAAGCATTCAGGAAAGCTCCCTTGTGTCAAACAACATGTACTGCCACTACAAGAATATCACATATTATTTTGAAATTAATATAGATTTAAATTTTATTACTTATTATGTATTCAGCTAAATGTAAGATTTGCCTTGTGCAATACAACCTCTATATTCACAAGTTTTGTAAATTATATTTAACCCTACCATCTTTAGAATTTTAGAAAGGTACCATAAATAATCCTGTTGAAATTCTCATATTTCTTATATCTTAGAAATTTATTTTTCTTTAAAATGGACAACATTCATTCATTCATTCATTCAATCAATGGATTTTTAAGGCTGTCCAACTCCCAAAAACTGCTCAGTGGCTTATAATCTTGTTAAAGATGCTGTATAGTAATTTTTTTTAATGGTTCTCTTGTAGACCCACACGGTGGATATTTTTTCAGCTGGTTGTGTTTTCTACTATGTGATATCAGAAGGCAACCATCCGTTTGGCAAATCCCTGCAGCGGCAAGCCAACATTTTACTGGGTGCATATAGTATGGATTTCCTAAATCTAGAGGTCCATGGTAAGCAGGCTAGGATTCAGTTGTTGATGATGATGATGTTTGATGATATGACCTCCATATATCCAGCACAGCTACATGTGAAAACCTCCATATATCCAGCTACATATGAAAACTGATGGTTGAGTTGAGGTTATATTTCATACTGAAGAATTTTCTGTGTGTTATATGTATGCAAGGAGTGATAAAATCTCACTGATTTCTGTAGAAGTTGGCTGAATTCAACAGTGAATTATTTTGTATGTTATCTTGATTTATCCAAAGTTATAATTGACTTTATCAATTATCTTTTTGACTTTATCAGCCAAATATTTAGACTGGATTTGGCATGTTGTCCAACAGTAATAATCCATTCAGACTATATATAAATTAGTTTTTTTTACCTTATCCAGTTCTTCAAAACCCTTTGATCAGAAGTCAGTCTTTTGTACATCTACTTTTCCTTTTATTTCCTTCTGTTCTTCTGGAAGGAATCTATTTTTTCTAAATAATATTGGATGTTGTTCATTATTATGCCTATACATAATACAGGCATAATAGTGAACAACTATTTAAACAGTGTACAACAAGACTGTCAAACTCACAAATGCCCAGTTTAACAAAAGGGGAAAAAAATGCAATACGTCACATGAAGAAGCAAGTTTGACACCCCTAGTGTACATACAATTTAAACATTGTAGACAAGCACGTTATTGGCCTGTTGTTTTCTGGTGTGATTCCTTTTGCTGGATTTTTTTGAATCAGATAAGCTTTGCCACTTATTTACCTGTCACAGATGTTTCCTTTATGCAATGCTTCATTAAGCTGTTTAACTATAATTGGATGTGCACTAATAAGTTATTTGAGGCAAAAACCATGGCTCCTAAACAGCTGAACCACAGCAACCCATCCTCTGATGTAGTGCATTTTATTTGTTATTAAATTTATGTGCCATCCATCTCACTCTGAAAAAAGACTCTGGACGAATTTTGCAATTCCCACCAAAAAGTGGATTGGATTACATTTGAATTATGCAGCATATTTTGATTTACTGATGAATAGTAGCAGCATTCTGGACCAAGCAACTCTGACAGTGCCAACAACTTTTCCTGCAGGAGCAGGTAACAAAACATAGGCAGTGCTATTAGGATCTATCCATATGTTATCCAGCCATAGAAGGAACCTACTGTTTTTGTGGTGGGTTTTTTTTCTTTTCTTTCAGGCACTGGGAAGGTTTTGGCTTTCTGTCTCCTAAGGGAGAAAAATACTAGCTCTGTAAAAAGGCTCTGAATGCTCCAATTTGTTTTGGGTTTTTTTTCCACAGAGGATATTGTTGCACGTGACTTGATAGAGCAAATGATAAATATGGATCCTCAGAAACGACCTTCAGCTAATTGTGTCTTGAAGCACCCTTTTTTCTGGAGCTTAGAAAAGCAGCTTCAGTTTTTCCAGGTTGGTCATGATTTTTTTCTGTCAACTATTCAACTTTGTGTGCTATAAATCTGAACTACATTATACTCAGAAATATGGAGATTTTAATAGCAATTGGGACCAACATTGCCATTACTAAGTGATGCGGTCATAAAATTGAATGTCATGCAATCACATTGTTTAGCGATGACAATCCTGGCAGTCCCAATTGACTCTGGGTGCACTAAGCAGGAAATAGTAGGAGTCCCAGGTAAGGAGTGTGAGGGTGCCCAGAGGGATGGGGGGTACTGGGGGAGGTCTGGGATGGCCGGTTTAGGTCATGTGTATTGGGGGAAGAGCTTGGGAGGCCTGGTGAAAGCTACGTGTGAGCAGAGAAAGGCAGGAGGAGTTGTATGGCATGGCATGAGGACAGGAAGGATGGGATGGCATGGGATGGTGCAGCATAAGTACAGGAAAGCCGGGCATTGGCTGTGTGATGCAGGTATGAATGTAGGAGTGCCTGAGGGCTGGCTTTTCCATTGAGAACAATCACTACTTTAAATGGTCACTAAAAGGATGGTTGGTAAGTGAGGATTATCTGTAGTACTTTGTAGCTTCTGTTGCTTAGGATGTATGAATGATGCCTTAACTAACTGTCTAAATAAGTTATGCAGAATAATAATGCTCGTGGAATGAACTATGCAAAATTAGCAGTTTGTACCAGTTAACACTTTTTGCATATGTGGTTGGTAGAATTCCTATATTTTTATGAAAGCACTACAGACTGTTTGGAAATCTAATTTACTCTTATGGTGACGAATACAGCTTTACCTGTAAAACGTTTATGAATCAATTTAAGAAATATCTAAAATTATGTTGTTATGTTTGTTATGCTATGTATGTTTGTTATCATGTTATCATGTTATTGTGTTATCATATTATAGGCTTTATAGTGCAGACTGAACCTTTACTAACTGTCTTAGCAATTAAGTACCAAGGGCCACGAACCAGAATCCTTCCCTTGCCTGACCTGATTTCAGGGCCACACTTGCACTAAAGCACTCATTGGTTTAGCCACAGATGGAGGTCAGGTCCCTCTTTCAGTTTCTGCTCTCTCCTCTTGAGCTTATGACCATGAGCTTTATCAAAGCACAGATCATATCGGGGGAGGGGAACCCCAAGAATGTCGTGAAAGCAACCACAGCATCTTTGTCTTTTGTCCATTGGAGCAGCTTTTGAGACAGGAGTCCATGTAAGCTGGAGCCAAACTTGATGGGCCAAACGATGTCTAATATTAATTGCAGGACGTGAGTGACCGGATAGAAAAAGAATCTCTAGATGGTCCAATCGTGAAGGAGCTGGAGAGAGGAGGAAGAGCTGTGGTGAAGATGGACTGGAGAGAGCACATAACCGTCCCACTTCAGACAGGTTCAGCTTTATTTTCCTGACTTTCAGAGAGAACTCCTGTATTGTTTCACTCATCTCGAGTGCAAAAATAGCTCTAATTAGTTCTAAAAGTCTTAATTTGGATGTTTCTTGGCAGATCTTCGAAAGTTTCGATCCTATAAAGGAGGCTCAGTAAGAGATCTCTTGAGGGCAATGAGGAACAAGGTATGTGTGTTTTGGGATTGCTGATTTCTTCTCAGATGAGTTTCTGGCTTCTAAATACAGGAAGTCATGCTGAGATGCTCATTCTTTGTGATAGCTGCCTCTCATATTCAATTCAATTGCAATTTTGCAGTTATTTTGCAGTTAAATCCAGAAACAGTTCTGATTATGGGCTTTCTAAAATTTGTGTTTGAATAGAACAGGGCTAAATAAAGATGATTGATTAATTAAAACTGGGGTCCCAATACCCAGGCTGAAGTCCAGTCCTGGGCCATGGCCTGTTGAGAACCAGACCGGGGAAGCAGCGGGTGAGCACAAAGCTCCGTTTGTGGGACCAGTGCATACCTACCACTTTGCAAATGGAGCTGCATGGAGGCTCATCCACTGCTTTCATGGTCTGGTTCCCAATAGGACATGGCCCAGGACTGGTCTGCGGCCTGGGGTTTGGGGGCCCTGGTTTTAATCAATCTTCTGTAGCTTATTTATTTAGCCCCACTTTCAAACATGAATTTTAGAAAGCGCATGATCATAACTGTTCCTGGATTCTCTCCCCTCGCCAGTCTGCAGAGCCAGAAAAGTTGGGGACCACTGGATTAAAAAACCTTCCAACATTGAATGTCAATATTCCCTGAAGTGACCGTGAGCAACAGCTCTAGGAGAAGAGGATTAAAGTACAAGTAGTGCTCGCTTAACGACTGGTTGCTTAGTGACCAAAGTTGCAACGGATTCTCCAGAGCTACTTTCTACTGTTTTCAGAGTTCCAATAGCTACACACACACACACACACACACACACACACTGATTGCATTTTTGGGCACTTGGGAACTGGCTTGCATTTGCAACCATTTACAGCATCCTGCAGTCACATAACCATGATTTTTGGCATGTTTGGGCAGTTTGGATTTCCAGTTTCCAGCAAAAAACGCCCATTGGAGAAAGCAAACTTGCTTAATGACCTCCACATTGCTTCATAGCATTTGCTTAGCAAACACTGCAAGAAAGATCATAGAATCGGGCATGGTCATTTGGTGACACACTTAATGACCACCATGACTTAGGACTAATTCTGAGTTCAGTTAAGGTTGTAAGTCAAGAACTACCTGTATTATTTTCTGATCAGTTTTTCCCCATGTTTCTATTTGTGACAATGGAGAAAACATTGATCTTTTTCTTAGCAGGGTAAAATAGCAGTTGCAAACATCTAATTTAGACCATAAAAATGGCAAAAAAATAAAAAAATAAAATAAAGTCTTGTTTTTCCAATAAAGGGTCAAACAGAGCTGCTTTTCTTTAGAAAAACTCACAGGAAAGTCAAAGGTTTCTCTTATCTTGGATACCCTGATCTGGTGAAAATGCTCAGTATAATAATGTAGGCAGATTCTTACAAATGACATTTTAAAAATATGTGTTTCTTATCACTGTTAAGCAAGCACATGCCTACCCTTGCCCCTTTCTTCCTCCACTTACAGAAACATCACTATCGAGAACTGCCTCCGGAGGTACAGGAGACCCTGGGATCTGTCCCAGATGATTTTGTGGCCTACTTTACGTCGCGTTTTCCTCATCTTCTGCTGCACACTTACAATGCGATGCACATCTGCTGCCTGGAAAGACTGTTCCAGCCTTATTACATGCAGAATGCGGCCAGGCAGGGGTTTCTAGAAGATGCTGTTTGACGGGCGGAGCGGTCTTGCACATTACAGGCCCGAGGGCATTTGGCCTGCCTCAGCAGGGTGACTTGATAGACTGCAAAAGAGTGAACCAAAAACCAAAGCAAACTCTTTTTGAGGCCCAGATGTCTCAAACGTGCCTTGTACTCCACCGGCTCTGACTTAGGAAGGAGATTCCAGGTTGAATTCGAATCGAAGGGAGACGGGACAGTACCAGGACCCGGGTTTTTAAAGCAGAAGCAGTCCAAAGGAGTTCCCAGGAGGGGAAAAAATGAGGTGGGGTATTCCTCATCTCAGCTTGTGGTTTCAAAGAGACCCCTGTCCTGTAGGATCTTCTAATAAAGGCATTCAGGCCTTTTTACTGCACAGAATGTTTTTTTTTTAAAATAGATTGAAAACTGTAACATTGCCAAGCACCTTTTGGATCTCAGGAAGAGAATCCTCTTAACCGTAGCAAGCTCTGCACCACTGCCAGCTTATGTACTTGAAGCAGATAGGAAATAATTTGGAAAGGGCATGAGGGGTAGATCAAATATGCCTTCTCCAATAAAAACATGTGCCCCCTCCCCTCCCTTGCCACTGTCCCTGTCTTGGTCTCCAAATATATTTACGCAGATCTCAACTTGTCCTTGAAATAACCAACATGTACAACTTCTCCGTACAAAGCTCCTAGAGCTTGCAAATATGTAATCGTAACATTAAACTCTACATAGCTGGAGCAAATTATTCCAATGTTATTTCAGGTTTCTTTTCAAGAATGTGAGTAGTTAGCTGTGTCATTGAAACGCAAGAAATGACAGAAGTGCTTTATTTCATTTGTCAGATTAAGCCCATAACACTCTACTCTTCCCAGGAGTACTACTGAATTCAGCGGGGCTTGTTTCTGAATAAACAAGTATAAGATTGCACTGTAAGATGTTCACCCAAATGAACACTTAGTAGGGAGAAAAAAAAGATTTTGGGTATAAATTGCCCTTTAAAAAGTACAGGGAAACCAGGCACCTGGTTACTGGGGGTCATGTTAGGTCATTCAAGCCCAGTTTTCTTTACACACAGGCTCTTGTGGAAAGCTAAATGGATGGACTTGCTTCCCACGCTGAAGGAGGTGGTTTTCCTTTCCAGTATCTTTAAAACTAGGATGTGTAGTTTTTATATGTGCAGAATAAATAAGAATCCCCAACAGTGTGCTCCAAAGTTGACCTATTTGTAATGCTCTTTTGCAAAATATTTATTTTGTGTATTTATATTTATTTAATTTTCATCACGTTAGTACTGCATTGAAAATGGTACAGGTGAAACATGCCAAATTGTTCTTTTTCTAAGAAAAACAAAGCCCTCTTCAGAGTAGTAATTGATTTCAAAAAAATAAATAAACATGAAGAAAGAAAACCATAGAAAATATCTTTTCCATTGACTTATTCATTTTTATTCAATCTGTATAAAAATGTTTTTTTTTAAATGAGGTTTTTAATCTACATTCCTGTGCTTGTTGTGAGTCTTAAATTAGTAACTAATGGCTAATTGTGTGATCGGGCATTAATATGGGGATTTGGTTTCTGCTTTGTCTTTTGTCCTGTTTATTTAGGGCTTTATATTACAGGGAGTTTTCCTCCCACCTAGTTTTAGGATACAAAGTGAATATTATGGTAAGACATCCAAAGAGAAACTTTACAGGACTTCAAAGCTTGAAAATAATGATAATCTTAACCTAACTTAAATTGAAATCATATTTTTGTAGTTCTATTTGTACAGCACTTTTATATTTCTTCCGAATAAGAACTTCACATAAATCAAGAATAAAAGTAGATTTTTGAAACAGTTGTATATTGTCCTTTATTTGCAGGGCCAGGACCTAATGAACCCTTTATTTGCATGCAGTTCCCCTCTCCCCTGTCCAATCTCCAGAGATGGAGACGTGAGAGCAGAGGCTAAGTGGGACAAGGGCATCATGCTCAGCTTCGCTGATTCACCAAGTCTGCCTGTGCGGGACACCTGATCCACTTTTGAAGCGTCGGGCAGCTTCGTTGAGTCTGAAGCGCACCCCACAAATGCTTCACTTCTCCATGCCAGAACCTTCTGCAAATGTACAAAAGAATTTGAAGGAGATTTTGCGCTCCTTTGCAAAAGATTTTTGGCACAGAGAAGTCTGAAGGAGCACAAAACTGGGTACAGGACTTAATGTACCCTATGCAATTGTCTAAAGGTACATGTACTGGTACATTCCCAGAAGGTTTGAACCCCATAAAAAGATTTGTGGCGATGCACATGTGATGTAGACAGATCTGGATGTATACAGGTAATCCTCGACTTACAACAGTTCATTTAGTGATCGAAGTTACAACAGCACTGAAAAGGTGACTTATGACTTTTTCACACAGCATCTGGATGGTTATGTGATCAGAATTTAGATGCTTAAGGCCCTGTCACACTGCCCAACGGATGCAAAATGGACACAACGGATGAGAAAAATGTTCCACCTGTTGTTATCCGCTCTCAGAAGGGGCAAAAATTTGCATAACCGGAGCGGATAACATGGATGCGGGGAGGACGCAGGGCGGATGGAAAGCGGATGCGGAACGGAAGCCCAGCAGATGGAAGTGGATGGCACATCCGCTAGGCTTCCGGGGGACCTCAGCAAAGCGGATACGGAACAGATACAGCGGATGCAGAGTGGATGCACAGCGGATGAAGCGGATGCACAGCGGATGCACAGCGGAAGCCTAGCGGATGCCGAGCGTTAATTGCACATGCAGGGAGGATGCATTGCATCAGCCCCGTAGATATAACGGAAGCAGCTCGGAAGCAGGTCGCCAGAGGAAAGACCTGCTTCCAGACACATCGACTGCCTTGCCTGTCCTGCCTGCATGTCTGCCTGCAAGCCTTGCTGCCAGCCTCCCTGCCAGCCCTGCTGTCTGCCTGCCTGCCAGCCTTGCTGCCAGCCTTGCTGTCTGCCTGCCTGCCAGCCTTGCTGCCTGTCTCCCTGCCAGCCTTCCTGCCAGCCTTGGTTCCTGCCAGCCTCCCTGCCAGCTAGCAACCCCACAACCATGTGGAAGCACAGCAAGCCTCAGCCATCTGCTGCCAGCCCTTGCAAGAGGGACAGGGCTACCATCCCGTCCCCTGGCCCTCACTTTGGTTCTGCTGGGGCTTCTGCAGCACGGGCTCGCTCTTCTGGGGCTGGGGCTTCTGCTGCTTCTGCTTTTGGAGGAGCTGATGACAAGCACTCCAGCACCAGCCACCTCCACAGCACCTGGACCCTTCACCCCTGAGACTGAGCGACCAAGAGGAGTGCCAGAGACTCATTTTTGTTTTATAGCTTCTTGTTTAATAAAGTCTACTTTTGATTCATACACTTGCTTTGTTTCTTTTTTTTAATAAAGTCTTGGTGGAAACTTTTAGAAATGGTTTAAGCCTTTGCATGCTTGTGGGATGGGTTAAGATAGCAGTGGGTTGGGCAGGGATACCTGTGGGATGGGTAATAGCTGTGGGATAGATAAACCTCCAGTGCAAGCATAATGGGACTGTATGGTCCACCCTCCCAGCTGCCACACCTTTGGCCCTTTATTATCAATAACAATGTAAGCATTGATCCACACATTTGAACATAAACACAACTCTTTATTAAATGCCCTGTTCATTGTAGGCCCACCCAACATACATGGCCCAATCTCATCTGTGTGATGAGACAGGCTGAAGGAAGCATCCATTAAGCATCTATCATCCTGTCTTGTCACTCCACTGCTCCAGCTGGGGAGTTGCACCAGTGTTTCAGGAGGTTGTGCTGCTTCTTCCCTTCACGTGAGGCTCTGTTGGGGCCTTGCACATCCTGAGTGTCTATCAGGTTTCGCCCTTGCCTCCATTCCCCAGGCTCCATGTCCCCATTGCCTTGTTGGAGGTCCACAAGCCTGTTCTGCAAGACTGGGTAGTGGGTGCGCATGAGATTGTGCAGGATGCAGCAAGCTTCCATGATCCTCCTCACGGTCTCTGGGCGATGCTGCATGGTGGTGAGAAGTACCTAGAACCTGTTGGCCAGGATGCCAAAGGCATTCTCCACCACCCGCCTTGCCCTGGACAGCCTGTAGTTGAAGATCCTCTCTTCACGGGTGAGGTATTTGGAGGTGTAGGGCTTCATGAGGTAGGTTGTGAGGGAGAAGGCGTCATCCCCCACGATGAAGTAGGGCACATCTTGTGTGTCGTTGGGCAGGGGTTCTGGATCTGGGAAGCCCACGATGAGGTTGCATTCCAGCTCCTTCTTGAGGTGACTGGCGTTGTATACCTGGGCATCTGAAGATGAGCCGTTGCCTGAAGCATCGATTTACATGAACTTGTAGTCAGCATCGACCATGGCGAAGAGGATGATGCTGAAGAAGCCCTTGTAATTGAAATAAGTGGACCCCGACTTGGCTGGAGCTTTGCAGGCCACGTGCTTGCCATCTATGGCTCCAACGGTGTGGGGGAACTTCTGATACCACTGCTCTGCAACTTTCTTCCATCCTTCTTCAGTGGAGGGGCACTGGAGGAGCTCCTCCACATATTCTTCGATGATGGCCTGCACCACTTCTGACCACAATGCTGATGGTGTTGTGTGGCACCCTCCATCCGTACTGCATGCTCCTGTAGGTGGTCCCTGAGGCCAGGTGGCGCAGAGTGAGTGCCACCTTGAGCCCAGGGTCCAGGCTGGGCCGGAAGTTGGTGTTTGCCTTGGTCAACCTGGGTGTCAGCCGCCGTACAACTTCGTCAAACATGGCTGGAGGCATCCTCATGAAGTTCTGGAATTCATGAGGTTCTTCGTTCCTGAGCTCCACCATCAGCTTGTTATACAGTCCGTCCTCTGCTCTTCTGGCGAACCATCTTCGTACCCAGACTCTTCTTGGCCGCCCCTTTTTCTTCCCGTAGTAGAGTTCACAGAGCCTGCAGATGGCTTCGCACTGTTGCAGAAGGATGGTGGCTGCCAAAAGGACTGTGTTACGATCCACGGTGGACATGACTGGATGCTGTGGAAGAGGAAGAGTCAGATGAAGGCTGCAGTAGTCTGCAGCAGGGCTGCTGGTCTGAAAGTGAGATCCAGATGTGTTGCTCCCCCTTTTTATAGGCAGTATAGGTGTCCCTTTGCACCCTCTAGGCATCCTCTAGACATCCTTAATATTCGAGATAGGTCCCCTCTGCGGACGTTTTTTCTGTTTTACATGCTGTTACCGCTAGGCATCCGGTCTGCATCTGTTCTGCATCCGTTCCGCTTCCTCCCTGCGTCCGAGCGGATGCGAGTTGCTTGGATGCACAGCGGATGCCTAGTGGATATAGTGGATGCGTAACGGATGCGTAACAGATGCGTAGCGGATGCAGAACGGACGAATTGGATACATTTTCCCCGCAAAAGTTTTGAGCAGCTCAAAACTTTCTGAGCAGATGAAACGTCCATAAACGGATGCTGGATGGATGGAGAGGAAGCAAAACGGAGGCAGTGAGTACATCGCGTTAACCAACGGATGGCAAGCTTTTTTGTCCGTTTTACATCCTCTTTGCATCCGTTGGTGCAGTGTGACATGGGCTTTAGCAACTGATTCATACTTATGACCATTGTAGAGTCCTAGGGTCTTCTTAGCTGGTGATCCACCTCAGTGCTTATTGAGGAGAATGACATCTTTTAAGCCTCTTGGATTTTTCTTGAAATCTACTTTCTCCCTTACTTCATTTAGTGTCTCACCCTTCCTTGCAATCATTATCAATATTTTAGGAAGCAGATGTATTCTGCTCCAAAGCAGAAAGAGCTTCAAGATCTGAAACTGGATTCTTTACTATGTGTATAGAAATCCCAGAAAGTGCTGGAAGACAGAAGAGGATTTTTTTTTAAATTTAGAAAATCATTACAGAGATGAATATAGTTGAGGACTGTACATGTTTTAATAGCTGTAAACATTTACACTGTTAACTGTAGAAACAACTGGGTCATCAAACATTTTTCTCATTTCTCTCAAATCATTTTAATGGTTACTTCAGACTCAAGGAGCTGAAGTTCACATAAAAAAAAACCCTCCCAGAAAAGAAAGCCAAAAATTCACACCGAGGGAAGGTATCTATAAAAAATGTGGTGCCTTGAAAAACAAAACAAAAAATGAAATCGGGTTCTACCACAAAGTCCTTGGATGTGAAGGGAATTCAGGCACAAAATAGAGCCAGAAAGCAATAGGCAAGTAGAAGAAAGGTGGTGAACTAGCTGTTCAGCGGCAGGAGATCCTGTCACTCTTTGAAACCCTCAACATTCTTCTAAAGAGATGCCATCTCTGTGGGTGTTGTGTATCCACAAGGTATGTGGATTCACACACGTATGCAAACACATGCAATCGCCTCCACGAGACAAACTATCAAGCTATCAGTGCTGTATATGTGAACCTCTTCTTTCCAGAACTTAGAGCTAATCTACCCCAAAGGAAGGGATGTTCTGTTTGCTGCAACTCTTTCCAGTTCATTGTCTATTAAACCATTACAATTTAAATTAGTTATTTTCCAGGTGCCTGGATTCCTGCCTTTCCACACCAAGAAAAAGAGTGCAAGAATTCAGGCTGGCTCAGTCTGCTGAGCTGCTATTTTATTAAGTCTCTGCCTCTTCGCCAGACTGAGCTAAGGAAAACTGTCCTCCACTCCATGAACAAGTACAGTACCAGGGAAGGAACTGCTATTTTCCCTCTGCTCAGCCACACAATAGACACTATAATCCACAGTCTGGAAAGTTTGCTCAGTTCTTATACTCAAAAACATAATTGGAGGACTTACAAAGGGAACAGACGAACAACAAAACAGAAATATGATACAGAGAAAAAAATGTCTGAGGTTCTGTATTTTCCAAATGCTTTTGTTGCTTGTTTTTCTGTTATGCCTGGGCTCTGTTTTCACTGTGAAAAGACAGCCCCAATGCCTGCTTCAGACAAAATGCCAACCCAGGTTATACTCCTTCCCCATGAGCTTTCCAGAGGCTTCAAGATCCATCTCTGGGATCAATATCATTCTCTTTGCCTTGACTTTCAACAGGATTTGTGCCCACCCTCGACTGAGGGGCAGCACGGTGTAGACTGAACGATGGCACTTCCGCTGAATGTGGGCTAGTGAGGCATTGCCGTTATTCTCATACTCTGGGAGGCTATGGGGTAGGTCACCATGGGAGTAGTGGCATGGCTCATGGTAATGCCCCCCAGAGGCTGAGCCATCGACACAGCCACTGGCGCTACTGAAACAGCTACGGGGGCCATGGATACAGGGGGAGCCATCCCTTGGGCAATGGTCTGAGCCAAAGCTGCTGACAGCGGGGTGATTTCAGGGTTCATAGGAGGGGCTGCATTGCTCGGGGGTGCTGCCTGCGCTCCAGCAGGGGCTACCAAATCCTGCTGGGAGACGGGACGTGGTTGCAGGGCTTGGCTGCTCAGAGTTGTGTGAGTTTGGGCAATGCTGTGGTTATAGTTGGTCACAGTGCCCACGGTCGGGGCCAGAGTCTGCTCGGTGGCCGTAGCCGTGGAGCTGAGGGTCATCACTTTGGCTTGGTTGCGGAATTGGGCGTTCTGTTCCAAAAGGACCTCGTTGGTGGCCAGGAGGTTGTTGACTTGCTTTTTGAGGTCCTCTACTCGTTTGCGGAGCATGATGTTTTCTTCTTCCAGGAGACGATATTCCACTGTGCGCGGACTAGTGAAGTTGTATTCATACGTTTCAAAATGGAGCCCATCCACTCGCCGTCTTTTGAGCACAGGGTCGTGGTCATCATAGCATCGGTCAGAGTCATACATTGGGTCATAGGGGTCATAGCGACGCACAGGGGTGGTGATCCCCTGTTCCCGGGTAGTCAGGCCCCGGGCATCATATTCATAATCCCGCTGCAGGTGCTGGAATTTGCACTTGGCCCCACGCTGGCAATCCCCCTTGAGAAAATCTCGGCAGATGGGAACCTCTTCCTTGCTGTTGGGGAGGTCAGCTGGGGAGAGGCCAAGCCCAGCTGCCACTTTCTGGCGGAGGCGCGGGGGAAGCTCCCCGGTCTTTTTGTAACAGTCTTCGTCCTCTTTGGTGCCATGGATGAAGCGGCAATTGATGCGGACGCACTCCTTGTTCTGAAAGTCATGGCAGAAGATGAACTCATTCTTGCTGACCCCCAAGTTAGTCACCTCGTTGATGTCAGGGTGGCGGAAACGGCAACGTTTGCCCCGCTTGCAGACGTTGCGCAGGAAGTCTCGGCATATGTCGTCTGTGTTGGCGCTTGCCTCATCGCTACCACTACCGTTATAGGTGTTGTCACGGTCAGGCATCTTCTTGTCACGGCTGCGTCTTTCAATCAAGCAACTGTGCAGGAAACCAAGTAAGGGATGAAAGGGAAAAGAGGCCATGAACAGATCTCATATTATTATTTATTCATTTCTAGTTAGATTCATACATTGCATTAACCCACCTTTAAAAAATGTCATATAAACCATTGACTGGTTGGTTGCAATATTTGTACCCTACAGTTTATAAACAACTATGGTTAGGTTAATGCAACACGCTAAGCTAAAATCAAATTGCGTTATGGATTAGTGAGAAATGTAAATATAGTTTTTTACCTATTGGTAACTGCCCTGACCGGTAACTTTATTTTACAACATTTAATTTGATTACAGGACCTAAATACCACTATTTTAATATTTTCTCCTATTCTGCCAGAGGGAAGGGGATGGATATCGAATTTTATTTTACTATTACATATCTTCTTTTTGTTATTTTTATAGTTCTCACTTTTCAACTTGTTACAGAGGTTGGCCTTGATTATAGTAGTGCTGATTGTGAAACCTACAAAATGGTCGCATTATTCAAATGTACACTGTTCGAAGTAGTATTTCGAGGGAAAATAGGGTAGAAGCTGCAGGACAAGTGCATATCCAAAGCACATCTGCTGATTACTGTATTTTGCTCCAGCTTTTCCAAAATAACCCTCTCCTTTTTAAAGCTTTTCTTCAATGGAACATTCCTTTTCTCTATTTTGCATATATGACAATTAGCATCTAAAATGCCAGCAGCAACTGCACATGAACCAGCTTCAGCTGCATGCACACTACCCTCACACTAACTGAATTTTGCCTCACAAAAGGCAACCTGGTATCAACTTATAATGTCCACCAAGTCAAATACCCCACTAATCACAATTCAGCTGCAGTAAGTCTATGGTATACCATCTTTACAATGGAATAATATAGCTACTCCGTAATTTTCTGGAGTGACTCAACTAAAGTGGCTAGATTTCACCAACACCAATATAAGAATAAAATCAAGCATAGAGGGGGAACAGGCCTTTCTCCTGCTGAGTAGATATCATTCATCCTTACAGATGTTACTCAAGTTAAAGTTGAAGCAGCTTCAAGCATTTTAAGCACTTAAAGGAGCACTTTTAAGCACCTTTAAAGGAGCAAGTGAATGCACTCCCACTGGACAACTTTAAGCACAGACTTCTAGGGACTTGCAGGGAGCATTCAAGCATTGCAGTTCTTGACAGTTGCTGCTGCCACTCATAATTCCCAGAAAGCAAACATATGAAGTAGCATAAGCTGAATGGTATTTCATCCGAAAGCAGGCTTAGCACTCCACTCACATTTAGCAAAGACTGCAAGAAAAAATTCCTGCAAGGAGGGGGCATTGGAGGTTGAGCCTCACATGAGGCTCCACAGGTTAAGGACTGGGCTAGAATACTGCCAGAGGTTCCACATTGATTCCAGAGGTGAACCACAGACCTCATCTGGCTCTCCTTTCCATTTCCTCCCTGTTCCAAATGTCATGAACATGCCAGTTCAGAATTGGCAATCATCAGTACACTTAAATTTTACACTCAGTTGGATCAGCCCCATTCAGCCAACTCTGGATGAAACCATTTTAAGCACCTGAAATTTTGTTCACCTCCAAATAATGGTCACCTCCAAACCGTGGCCAAACAGTCAAAACAATTGACTTTACATCATTCACATAGTTATGTAATTGAGCTTATTCATCAACATTTGCAAATCACATCAATTTGTGTCATTGGCAAAGCATCATTTGTAAATGATGTAACTTCATATAAATGATATTACCACAATAACATAAAGATTATGAGAATTACTTTGATTGCATATATATTCAGATCTAAAGACCTATTCCTCAAACCATTATCTGACATCAAAGTTGTCCTAAATCAATCCCATAAAAAGTGAAAAGAATTTGAGTACTTGTTCTATTATTCATCATTAAGGTCACAATACCATTGTTTATATGGAGCTGTAGGAAGGGGCAAGCAGTATCAGCTCAATGGCACAATTTCAAATAGTGAAACTAGATACAAAACCCTACATATAGAGGAGCATTTTTAAAATTGTAATACTTTTCCCAGTTTCAAACTGTTTAGAAAAAGCTGTGTGAGAAATTTCCTATCTTCATTCCAGAAATCAAATTGCAACCATGACATGATTGTAAATTGAATGAATGACCCTTCCATTAAACTAAAAACATTTAATATTTCATTAGCAACAGAGATATTTAGCCATTTATTTCTAATTGGAATTTTACCTTTGTGATATAAATTTTTCAAAGACATTCCAGAATGATTTATGGCCCCAAGATCTAAAGGGAAGAAAGGCAAAAAAACACAAGACATGAAAATCCTTCTATGCACACTTAATGTTGTACTTGTGCCTATGTAACTAAGTGTGAGAGAAAGATCAACACTTAGCCCAACACTGGGCTTGAGACAATCCTAGTCTCAAAGTTTCAAATTATTCCAGGGGCTTCTCAGCTTCCAATTTAACAGAGAATATTGTACCTGAAAATCTGCAACTGAGTTTTCAAGTATTGCAAAGAATAGAATACTTCAACTTTCTTGATGTGCTTAGTATGTGGCTTGTTGTATTGTGCTTGTTCTTAACCAATCTCACATAAACTGAAAATAGGATGTGCTCAGTTTTCCTTTATACAGAGGAAAGGAAAGCATCACTGAGCAAGCCTATCAATTATATTTTTATCTAGAATTTTTAGGAAACTTTTGAGAAATTCTTTAACATCTAAACATAACATCTAAAAGAACCTACTTTTTCATGCCGCCGTTCTACACTTGTCATAACATCAGAATACTGCTTTTATAGTTTGATAGCATATCTATTTTAATGAACACAACAGTGTCCCATACACACCTTGTGAGGACAAGAAGCACAAAGTCGAGGTATACAACCCCATCAAATTTATATTTATGAAATGAGTCAAATGCTGATGACAGGACATACACTGAAGTCTTGCATATTTCTTAAAAACAAAGCCCTAAAAGCAAAGCT
Source organism: Laticauda colubrina (assembly GCA_015471245.1). Taxonomy (NCBI): domain Eukaryota; kingdom Metazoa; phylum Chordata; class Lepidosauria; order Squamata; family Elapidae; genus Laticauda; species Laticauda colubrina. The sequence continues at coordinate 25,426,903 of BLBF01000033.1, forward strand.
CTTTGCTTTCAGTGCTTGAAGGTGCATCTTGCTTGGGGCAGAAACGCAGCGATACGGGGTTTTGATTCCGCAGTTTATGGTTGAGCTTTCTTGCTAATTATCCAAGCCTTGTGTCAGATTTTGAATGCAGTACTCAAGATTCAAGAAGGAAAATCTTGAAAAATTAAACACAAATTCCCCGAGAGGGAAAGACCGAGGCAGAGCTCAGTTTGCTTTGGGGAAGGGTCAAAGGACCCTGGCTGGGACCACAAGAAGGGAAGCTGGGGTCCCTCTGTCAGAGGCCCCGGGAAGGAGCTCAACAGGACGGGCTCCCCAGACTCTCAGAGGACGTGCTTGTCGTTTCCAGAGGGAAATGGGGGCGCTGGATCCCCACAAGGGAGCCGATTCCCCCCTTCCACCTCCACCCACTCACCCTCACTCCGACCTCTTCTGCTCCAAACAAAGCGCAACCCCTTCCGGTCACGGTCTTCCCTTCTTGCCGCTGCCGCCGGAAGTACTCTATGCTTCGTTCTCCTGCCGGGACGTCGACCGAAGTTCCCGGCTGTCAAGGTTGCCATGGCGACTCGGAGTTTCTCTTTCTCCGCTTCCGCCCTCTTCACTTGAGGTAAATTCGACCGGAGTCGCGAACCAAGGGCGCCGGGAAACTCAGCTTCGTTGGCCTCCGTCACCGACTCCGCACTTTTTCGTGGCGGGAAACCCCTATAACCGTAAGGCTCCGGCAGCGGATCCCGTTCCCTGCTGCTGGCGCTTCGGTTACGGTTTAAGAGAAAGCAATTCTTGCTACTCTCGCTTTTTTGTCAGCGACCAAATTCAACGAGGGCAGACAGCGTCGTTATTGCGAGGTGGTCATGATCGCGGAAGGACGAGCACGTGGAGTTGGGGGGGATGGACACGCGACTTGCATATATTGGGGAAAAGATGACCGCCCAGTATTCCTGAGCTCTATCAGGAGGCCAGCCGTCGTTGTCTATAAAAGGCACCTAACTCGAACTTGGGAGATCACCCCAAGCAAGTACACCCGTAGGGGGTTGGTTTTTATTATCAACCAATTTTTACCAAACTCAAAAAGTATCAGTTATTTTTGGAAAAGTCAGTTTTCCATGTGACGATCCTTCAGGGAAAATTTGTGACATTTCTGAGCATTAGTAAATTTACAAGAAACTTGACAATCATGCTCTTTCCAAACCCCACATCATCTTCAGTCTGAATAATGTGTGAAATGTACTATATTGCAGGCATGCATTGCTAAGACTCAAAACTGACACAATTTTCTATGGATTTTTCTTACCTTCTAAAGTGGAAGAAGTTTGCAATAAATTTAGATGCATTTTGGAAATCACTAAGCTTTCTAAAACCATATTATATCCATACATCTTTTCTAAGTGACATAGGCTTTGAAATTATTGATATAATTGTGCCATAGAGAAAACTTTTAAGGAATTCTTAGTGCAACATCCAAGTAGACTTAAGGTCGATTCTGCATTTGACTTCAGGTCACTTATGCAGTCTTTGTTTTCTAGCTACAATCACTTATAGTGGATATTACTTCCAGAGATATCAGGAATCTTATTTACCAGAACTGTTTACTATAATTGTTTTTAATACACTGTGTGTGTAGGTATATCTTTTATGACTGTAAGCCAGTTATCTTGTAAAATGGGCAGCCAATAAATTTTGTAAATACTGTAACCCATTAAGATTAATCAGGCCATGAAACAATCAATGACACTCAAAATTTTCTAATCGTACCACTTTTGAACAGTAAATAAATACAACCTATCTGTTCTGCAATGAATCACAAACTCATTTATCTTAGAAAAAAATATGGGGTAGATTCCATAGGTTCCAGAATGATCTAAGAGAAGTCTGCTTCCTCTACTTTAGTACAGCATAAAAATACACACACACCCAAAATATAAATCACCCTAGGAACTTGTATAGCTGAAAGTCGACACTTTATGAAGAAATGGTGCTAGTTAGATTCTAAGCAGAATGCCTTTCCTTCAAAAGCTGCTTTTAAAAATCTGAATACAAGACTGTTTATCTTACTCTATTATACAATCATAAGAACTTGAAACATCAGCTGCATTATGTAGCATAGTTTACCAAATTGAGGAATACATCATGAAATTAGAAAACCATAAATGAATTTTTCCAAAGTGAAACTTAAAATCATCTAGACACATTTGTGTCACCATATTTTCAAAATATTTTACTTAAAAATCAATATTGGAAAGAAAAAAAACATGTAGAATTCCCCCCAAAAGGGGTATTTATTTGATACAGTTGCTACATCAAGCCACCAAGGACAAGATCAGTCCAGAATAGTAAAGCTCAGGGATGCCATCTTCAAAGGATCACTGCTCCCAGGCTTGAAAATGGAATCTCCTGAAGATAGGTCTGAGTCTTCTAGCAGCAGCAAACAGAAAGCATTATTTGCAAGTCGGCTTCCCAAGGCTCCACCTTTCCATGCTGTTTTGCAGCTTCAGTAGCACTGTGAATGATGTCTACTTCGACCTCTGCCTCATCTTTCTCCTTTTGCGCTTCAGCCTAGAAAAAATAACATTAACTGAAAATCCTAAAGTAATATTTTAAAAGTTTAAGACTCAGGGCATTTCTGTTAAAAATTGCAAAAATTGGAGATATCATATAGATGAAGAAATTGAGATGTAGAACTTATATCTCCAGTTCAATTTCTGATGAGCAGATTAAGACTAATCATTTCAGGAGACATCAAATCGAAATTCCAATAGCCATAATTGGAATATTTAGTTCAATAACTATTTTTTCTGATAATACAATATGCTCCCACAACATAGAAAAAAAGCAAGTCCATTATACATTTCCAGAACATATACAGGTTGCTTACTGATGCAGTTTTCTTGGTAGCATTTCTGAAATGGAAATTCTCAGATGGTCCAATCCATATCAGCCAATGTTTTTATTTATATAAATAAATATCAGTAAATACAAGATACAAAAAATGTCTCATGGCAATTTTTATTTTTACCTATCCAAGAAACGTATACTTCTATGAAATACTTAAAGCATTAAAAAACCAAACAACTAATCCTAACCCCTTAAAGTCTTCCACCTAAGATACATAAAGAACATTGCATGAGGTCTACTTGGGCACATTCTGCTTCTTTAGGCTATCAAGTCTTAAAACTCCTGAATTTATGAAACAAAATGTCCATTTGCTGGCCCTTAAAAAGTTGAGACGTAAGCTTTTAACCTGTGCAGACATATTGAATAGGTTATTCATTTAAAACAGAAACACAGTAATAAGAAACTGGATACAATAGGCACTACCTGTTTTGAAGTAACCCTTGTTTCTTGAATGTTGCTTTTAGCAGTCCCTACACTCTTAACCATTGCTTACTGTTACCAATCCAAGAATAGACCTTGCAATTCTAGTTATCTCTCTGCTATCAATAATGAGTTTTTACATTTGGATGCACAATAGTAAGAATCCTTGCTTCAAGATAGTCACAGTTGCAATCCCAGGTACAGAGGAATATGAATTTGCATAAAGACAGCTTCATAGTTCAAGTCACTTAGTTTCTAAGTTCAACCATGAGCTTTGACAAATTACCATTTAATTTTAAACAAGCCATGAATAAAAAATGTCTCATTAGAGATTAAAAGTTAAGATCTAAATAGTCTTTCAGAGCAAGCAAACAGAAGTAAAAATATATGCTCACATACCTGCGCATTCGCTTCTTTCGCCACTAAAAATGGTGGAAGGAAAAAAGATCACATTAGAATTTTGATTGCACCAGTGATACAAAATAAAAAAAAAACATTCCAGTTACATTTAAAATTATATTTTGCAAAATTTCACTAAGTTGTAAATCAATTGATAATTGTAGAAATGAGCAAAAAGCTACAAAAGTTCAACATGAAAATGAAAAATTCTGCATTTAAATCAACATGGTGTGTAGAGTATTACCCAATACATCTATACATTTAGGTACATTATCTACAAAACTTCTTGAGTACTGCATGCTATTTATTGCAGAGCAAGAGTTACTTATATATAATAGCCATTCAGAAGTTAGTGATCAAGTGGGAAGGTATGGAAACGAAAAACCGAACCTCTTCATTTAAAGCTTTTTCAGACGCGTTCCCATGCTAAAGTATTTAGACGGCTTTAAAAAAAACCTCCATTGTTTTACTGTCATTCCCCCATGCTATATACGACACGCTCCCTCGCCCTTTTTTAAATCTTTAAAGTAATCGAGGCCTAAACCCTGAGTTTAGTACAGAGGCTCCAAACAAGCTTTCTTCTGCCACAGCCATTCCATCAGTTATTCTCAGTTTTTGTTTCAAACCGTCCCTCCATCATCTAGCGTGAAGGCCCTTGCTTGCTTCTTGGTCACCCATCGAAAGGAGTGTGTGAAGTACACAAACTCAAATCCGACCTACATTTTCGGGGTCGAGACACAACTTACCTTAGCTCTCATAGTGGGGCGAGGCCCCTGCGGTCACTCCTTAGAAATAGACGGCAAGGCTACGGTTGGATGGCAACGGATTGAGAAGACCGCGCCAACTACCATCAAGCGCCTCACAAACAAAATGGCGCCGTCGGCAAACAACAGAAAGGCCTAGACAGAGCGTCGCTTGCTATTTATAGTTTGCTTGTGAGAGGGCGGGGCGATGTAAGTACGTACCCGACGCGTTGCAAGATGGGAAATGTAGTTCGTGACTTATAAAGGCACTTGGGGGGGGGTTTCTGCATTTTTCCGGTTAGGTCTGTATCGTTTTCCGCCATTTTGAATTTAAAGTTACTTTTACTCGAATTCTTGTCTAAATACCAAGACATAATAGCCAAGCACAATTCATTCCCGGTAAAACAGCTTATGATTAAAAGTGAACAAATAGAACAGAATGAACTTTTCTTCCAGGAATGAATTGCTATGTATACAGCACAAACTGCTCCTACTTGTGTATAGAAAGTACTTCCTGAAATACTTCAATTTAAATACCTACTTATCTTAGAAATCATTACTGCCCTGCACAATAATAAACCCTGCTTTTTTTAAATTTGCAACCCTTACATTTTACAAATTATTGTATTTAACTAAAGAGAGAGATAGAATTATTGACTAAATAATGACTCTTGGATTAGCAGACCCCATAAAATCCTTGGACCTTTAAATTCAATATTACCAAACTACTGTCTTAGATACTCAGCTTTCTTAAGTCCCAAGAACAGATAAAGCTGTTATTTTAAACAGGAGAATTGCACACATTGTTGATAAGAGAAGATCAGGAGTTATCAAAACTGTTTTAAGCCCTGATAAAGTATTTCAAAAAAAATCTTCACGTACTAAAGCTAAACTGTACACATTCACAATAGCATCCTATAGAGTGACTAATAACATAATTGGAAGGGACCTTGGAGGTCTTCTAGTCCAACCCTCTGCTGAAGCAGGAGACCCTACATCATTCCAGATAAGTGACTGTTCAGTGATGGAGCACCCACAACTTCTGAAGGCAAGCCGTTCCACAGGTTCATTGTTCTCACTGTTGGGAATTTTCTGCTTAATTTTAGGTTGTTTTTCTCCTTGATTAATTTCCATCCATTGTTTCTTGTCTTGCCTTCTGATGTTTTGGATAATAATTCAGAGAATTAAAAGGCCATGACTGAGAAAACCATTGCTGTTACTACCTTATTTTAAAAAAAACCCATGAGTGCTGTTACTACCTTATTTAAAAAAAAAACATGAGAAAGTCACTTAAGAGATACAGGGTTTTAATGTGTGAAAAATCAACACAATACCTCAGCAATGGTATTGGTTAATGGAACTTGCATTCAAGTTAACAGAAACCTAAGGAAGACATTAATATCTATTATGATGATCTATTATGATGATCATCTCATCATCCACACTGACTAAACTCAGTTCTCCCCCAGACCTAGTAGGTTGACAAGCAACGTACAGTGCTGTAGGAATGAATGTTGCTTGCACTGTGTTGGATATTTGATACAATATTGTGCTTCAGGATCCAAGCCTGAATAGGGCCATATTCTCGCTCTAGCCAAACTAAGAGCCTCAACATAATCTAGCGCTGAGCTAGAGGGAAGCTTGTAGGCAACTTCAATGCAGGTGGCTGCTATTAATTGATCTTACTATTCTGAATGTATATTAATATGATTTTAGTATTTGTACCCTTCTTTTTCTCTGATGTATGAGTTTCTCCCCAACACAATTGGTTGGGCTGACTGAGGTATCCAATAGGCTGCTTAATTCCATGGGTAATTAGAAACTTGCCCCGACCACGGTGACTTGCCCACTAGAGATATGACCAAGGTATAGACTCAGAACCACACACACATATCCCCAGTTTTATTTTGCAAAAAATTTCTCAGCTTCAATAAGTTCCTTATCCACAGAACTAAATACCGTAAATACAATAGTTGGGAGCTTATTCACTAAGCACCTTTGCAATCCTACAAGTACTTGAACTGAGTGGTTGTTCCTTACTTTTGCAAGTGGTTATATTATATTGAATCAGCTCGATTTTGGGGAGAAGTGCACACATTACATTAAAACAAATGATAACCCATGGGCTGGGTTTGAGTAGGAAAGCATGGTTTGTTTTGTTATAGTTCAAACAAACAAATCAGGTCTTTCAAATCATATCACAAGTCATGGCTCAACCTGGAATCAGAATTCAGATACTGAATATATGCAGTATCAAATACTGGGCTAGACTCCATCTGAGTTTAAATCGCTACTCACGAAGCTTACTGGGAAAATGGATTAATGTGCTACTGGTATATTATGGCTTAAAGTGGCAGAGTTAACAGAAGACTCTAAAATCCAAACTACGGTGTGAATCCAGTCAATTAGATCAGTTATATCACAGGGTTATTGCAAAAATGAATCAGAGAGAAGAAATATTAGCTTGTGAAATGAGAGAAATATAATAACTAATGCCTAGTGGCCCCATTGATTTTAGGCCATCTAAAAAAGCTCAATATTAAGATATAGCATCCACCTTGTACAACCAGAGATGGAAAGGAGCAAATAAATAACATAGCTCATTGGGTTGAAGCCCAATTACAATGAAGTGCTTTATTGAAATCTACATTTCTAGTACAGGGCAGTCAAAAAGAGCTTGAAAATATTATTACTAAACCTAGTGATCATAACACTGATATTCAAGAGACACAGTAAGGTTGGCTGATAACCCAAAACAGACTTCATGTTGGAAGCTTCCCAATTTCCTGTATAGAAACAAGTCAGTAATTAAATTACATTCAAGACTCATAAAGGCACTTTAAAAGTTAGAAACAGATTCCCAACAGGTCTTCATCTGACCTGCATTAAAACCAAATTGAACAGCTCTATGGTGCATTGAATTCAACTGTACTATGAAGCCCTTTGGTTGGAATTGTGAAAAATAAAGACCAGCAGGAACAATACAAGCTGTCAAAGAAATAGGCTACTTCCTTAAACATTGGCAGTTATTAGAAGTTTTAAGTAGCCACTTACCAATACATTTGTCTGGTCAGTCATTGTGTGTGATTTTGTGCACTGCAACACTTAACCAAACTTATAGCATGGGACTAAAATGGTTTCTTTCCATTAGTTAAATTAAAGTTGGCATTGCTTTTTTCTAGGATTAGTAACTACTGATTAGCTGATCTAATGGTAGAAATGTAAGACACATCTTGAGTTCTATTGTTGATGTATGGCAAAACATATGACCAGGACCAAGAATTTTGTTGCAAACAGAATTAGCCAAAGCAAAGAACCAGCTGTACTTAATGCCAGAATTAAAAGATTGCTCTTTTCTCCACCCCCACCCCCCCAAAAAAGGGGGGAAGTATCAGAATTTTTTTTAAATAGGAGGAAAATAAACTTATTTTCTTAAATGCACTGTAGAATATTCAATGAATCAAGCATAATGCTTGACTAAGAAACCTAGTACGACAGAATTTCAGATGTTCAAAAATGGGAAGAATCTAGTAGGTAGTAATAGTTAAGAGTAACCAACTCTTCATGTTTTCAGTTACTTAAGTGCATAAAAGCAGACATTTCTTCAAGTATATTTCAAATTTCAGACTTCTCCACCCTTCAACATAGCAGACCCATTAATCTATCCATGGGTATCACTAATCAATTTTATTTGAAAAAAAAAAAAGTTACAGAACAGTTTGTCGGATTTTTTTTTCAAAATTTCCAACTGCATTTTTTAAAAAACCAAGAGATACAATTGCTTTATAGTTTTTCAAAAGAAAGATGAAAAATTAAATAAACTGCAACCTTAGTGGTTTATAAACTGGTAATTGTGGCTGAACCATAAAGGAAGGGAAATAAGAAAGCATTACTTATAAATGCTAAAATGCTCCTTGTTAGGAACAAATGGTATTCCCCCCTCCACCCCGCCTCCCTTAAATTCATGGTTCACAATTGGGAGCAGTTTAGAATGAAATTGGCAGTTCATTGCAAGTCTTGTGCATGATCCTCTCCAAGCTCATTACTTCTGTATGATTCAATCTCCACAACATATTCCCCATTGTACTTTCCAAAATCAGCATTGAAAGTAATCCTTATAAAAGCTGGCAAGAACTCTACAAACTTAAGTAGTTAACAGAGACTGACAAAAAGAAAAAGAAAAAAAGAAACCAGAAAAAAGACACATCTAAAATTCATTTGATGGTCTTAAACTTTGGTAGTAACTGAGACTGTTAAATGCTAAAGTCCAGGTATACTGGGCAGAAGGGTATTGCCTGCCATTCACCACAAAACAGTTTTATAGAAATCCATTCAGCTATATTAAGGGTGTGGACAAGAACCTGGTTTGGAATAACATAAGAAAAAAAAACATCCCACACAATCACATACAATTGAAATGGACAATTTAGAAAGACATACTATAAAAAATTCCCACAAATGGTGTCAATTTTAGGTCTAACCAATTCTGTAGCATACCGTTCATTCATGTAAAAATTATAGGGAGGAATTCTTCTGAAAAATCCTGTTTTATGTATCACGTACATCAATACAGTGAAAGGTTTTAGTAATGAAAAGGCAATGTATGTAGGGTAAGTAAATGCAAACGCACAAAAAATATAAAAAAGAAAAACATTAAAGAGCTCCCATTAAATCGGGTTTTATTACTTCTGGAGCCTGGAAAGGATTTTATGAGGTGGTTAATTAACCTATTTTTGTTCTGGGATGATAATTTAAACCAACAGTAGGATAACCAAATTAAAAATAATTCTGAAGACACACAATGACACTGCCTAGAGGGACAAAATAATCTTCAAAGAGCCTGTCTGCAAAAATTAAAACATCTTGTTGGGGTTTGTAAAAAAGATTCCCCTCCTTAGTAACTAAAGAAACATCCTAGAGACGTTTAAGAGGGGGAAACTGCCTAAACATTGAAAAAGCAGTGACATGCAAGTTATACTAGCTGCATGTAATACAATTCTAAAGTCAGGAATTGAGTTTTTGCATGTATAATTAGTTGCAAAGATGTCAAAGGATTTTTCAGAAGAGTTAAAGTACCTTTAAGAGGGAAGGAGAGAGAGGTAGAGCCAGAAGAAAGCTCCTGCTCTTGCTGAGAACTGCGTTTGCTCACTTCTAAGGAGCACAAGTAGTATCAAATGCTAGAAAGAGTGAATGTAGACTGTTTTTTTACTCCTGATTTTATTATTTCACACATTTAAAAGTATTCTGAAGTGGCCAAGAGACTCCTCTCTTAGTGGCCAAGTCAATCTCAGCTGGTTGCACATTGTGGGAAGTCCAGGCTGTTTGTCCTGTGGTCCTATGGGACAAATAGCCATGAAGGGATGCTCGTTTCTCCTGTTAAGAGGGGGGCATGTGAGAGAAAGAATCAGGTGTGAGGTAGAGGAAAGCAGAACAATTCAGTCGCCAGCCTCATTGTCTTCTGCTGTTTCCCCTGTTGTGGCATTCTCCGCATTCTTGGAGGCCTGGAAAAACAAAAGGAGAGTCAGCTGTATGAAGTTTAAAGCAGTTCCGCCTTTGGTGAGATCCAAAAATGTGAATTAATCTATGTAAATGAGCGACTGTATCACATATAGACAAATATCAAGAAAAGTTAGACCCCTGGTGGATTACAGGACTGCATCCACATTTTCCTGGCATGATATGGAAATGGATTGGCTCTGATGGGATTCTTCCTAGTCTTAGCTTTACAGCTGAGATATCCTACTGATCTTTCAAACCATTTTGGTGCTCAGCCAAGCTCACCTGGGTGCTGCTACCTGCTGATGGAAAGCCCCAATCCATCCACAGTTCAAAATTTGCTTTGTGCAACTTTACTACCACTTTACACTTCTGCAAATTCAAGTATATTAAAACTTATCGAATGAAATCATTTCAAGTGTATCTCCTAGAACAGGGATGTCAAACTCATGTTGTCATGGTGGTGTCACATGATGTATTGTGACCTTCCCCGTTGGTAAACTGGGCATGGCCAGTGCATGATGCATCCAGCCTGTGGGCCGTGAATTTGACAGCCCTGTCCTAGAACTAAGCATATGGTTAATTTGCGAGATATTATTAAATGATTATACCCCATTTATCCTGGAATTAGCAAGCTTTTCCCATCTTCCAAGCCATTTAACTTAATTAGGTCTCTAGAACTACGCAGCATTATATAATATAACTGTATGGATTACAAATTACACTTAACAATCCACTAAGAGGAAGCAGCTCTAGTAAGAATGATCCAAGGCATAAAAATATTTGAGCTGTCACTACTTGCAGGAACTCAACTGAGCTACATCACCATACATCCCAGAGCCAAATTACCTTCTTTTTTTTCTTTTTTTGGGCTTTACGGCTTGTTGAGCTTTGTAGGAGTGCCTAGAAAAAGAAAAAATATCATGAGTAAAGATTCCTAATAAGTGATTCCTCTTTGTTCTAAGACAACAAATAAAGAAGAAATTCCTGCCAGCCCTATAGGAATGTAACCAGCCCTAGAATGTTCAACACTGGGAATCACAAGGAGCAGGGCCACCCATCCTTTGGAGCCAGGTTTCAATTTGCTTCAATTTTCACCCATTTGTAGAGAATTATTGGATAGTAGCCATGACTAGAAAAACCTGGAAGAGTCATATCTCTCTTTTTTTAATGGCTATACAATTCACAATATAAACTAACCTAAGACAGGAAAAATGTTTAATTTTAATTCAAAACCATTTTGAATCAGGTCTACTGCTCTGCATTTATGAAATCTGGATATGTTAAACATGTTAAATATGTTTAACATATCCAATAGAATATTTATACAGCACAGTATTTTTACCACCAGAATAGGAAAGTCAAGCCATTCTCTTCACTACCACAGATTTTGTTCTTGGGACTTTGAGTCTTACAAGAGCACAGTAGTTGTTACTGACCTTCAGATCGGCATCTTGAACTTCAAATTCTGATTTGTAGAGTTCAGGCTCAAAGGGGCCACTGGTTATTCTCATGGGACCATTGGGCATTAAAAGCACCGTGAACTTAAACTGGGCCACAAACTCTCCTAGTCAAGGGGAGGGGAGAAGAGGATTGACAACAAAGCAAGATAAGCAACCATTAGCAACAAAATGAGCACACAGCAACAAAATGCACCAAAAGATCACATTACTTTGGTTCTGCCCCATCTCTTCCCACAAGGAAAATGAATTAGTTCCACTCCTCTACAAAATTGACCTAATCCAAGGCAGCATTTTGTGCAGGTTCCTATCTGAGTAGCACCTTGTCTGCTTATGGCCTGAGATATCATTGTCCCTGATCCAAAAGCCAAAAACCTGGCTGGCAAATGTCCAATTAGAACTTGTAACTACCATCAATTCTGCCCCTTCCTCCACAGTTAAGTTCTATCACTGGTATTATTATCCCAGGCTTTTGCTTTAAAACTTGCCAAGCCTCTATGAACTCCTAAAATGAGCCTCTTCCAATTTTGCCTGGCTTGGAAGCAGAGGGAGGGAAGTGCTGCAGTTAGACTGGATTTCAGGGCTCTCATAAATTAGAAAGTCTCTCACTCTCCCCTTTTTTTCCCAGTGTTTAGGGACACAGGAAGGTTCCAGGAACACCTGAAAGGCCAGGAATTTCTCATCCTGCAATGCCTAGCAACTGCCTCTGGAAGGAAACCGTCTATCCTGATGCAAGACAAAAATAGCTCTGACATTCAGCAGCAAGTATTCACCTTCTTTCTCATAGAGGACATTAAAGGGCTGGAGCAGCTCATGTTTGGCACATTCTACTACCCCCATCCTGGCCTTCTTTTCATCCTCAAGTGCCCTATTGGAAACAGAAGAACAGATTCAGAATCCAACCATTCATCTTTTGGGATTTTCTGATTGCTCAACAATTCTGTTAGTCTTTTCAGGAAAAATAAGCTGGCTCTAAACTGCAAAGAATTCTGCATCTATCCAAGTAAACACAAGGTGACACCAGCCAGAGGATTCAGCTCCAAAGGAACCTTACCTTCTCTAACCTTTATGTCTGCAAATTTGATTTGAACAGTGCCTGAGAGTGAAAGGCATAGCATCAAATTGTCTCTCCCCCATGTCACCAAAACAGACACTGAAAGTTTTTATACAAGCCAAAAAGAGGACTCAATAGAGTACTAGACTTGTAAGGAGCCTGGTTCATAATTGAACTAAGTCACAACATAGTTTATTTTTTTGGGCACATTGTGCAAATGTACCATTTGTTCAATCATAATTGCACAAACTTTGATTTAGTAAACCAAGTGCACCTAGTCAGTGTACTTCACTTATATGATTTCTTAAGATTCCTTCAGCATGCTGTTATGTTTCTTAACTACAAGCTAGTATCATCAACCTTTGTATCCCTGAGCTATGCAATTTAAAAAAATATCTGCTTTTTACAATATAACTTACTTACTATTTTAAGATATTGTTTTAGACTGAGCAGAAACTACTTGGTGGCAAGTTGAGTAGCCAACTGGAAGGCTTTCTACTGAGCATTACATACAAACCTGAGAGTGAAAGGCATAGCATCAAATCGTCTCTCCACTTCACTAAAAAAGGCACGGGAAGTTTTCATTTTCAAACCATACTGTTTGGAAGGGTCCCTTTTGTAAATGGTAGTTCTTTGCCCAGCATCCTTGGCCTAAAAACAAACAAGGATAATTCATAGTTTCAGCAACATAGCCTCTTGTAAGGGCAGCCATATGGCAAAAGAGGAGAAAAAAATCCCAACCTTTCTGAAATACAATTTTGATTTTATAGAATCATTCCCAATGTAAGTGAATTTCCCAGTTTATTCATTTAGAGTCATAGACCTAACTGGTATGTAAAACATCAAATAACAATTTTGTGAACTGGGCAGAGATCTTTCCCATTAAAATTAGTTTTAGCCAGTATTTTGACTGGCTAATCCTCATGCAAGTCTTGAATTACACACAAATCAATGTGAGCCTCAAACTCATGCTTGAAGACAACAAGGGTAATGAAGAATTGTTCTTAAGAACTTGGATTGAATTGCCTCCATTTTTTTTGCAAAATATTAGGTATCGATTTGTGCACCATACGCTCAGTATGTTGTCCCCCAAAAACATGATTGCAAGGAAACACAGTTGTTTCAATTTTTTTCTCTTCCATTCAGTCATGTCTCATTCTAAGAGACTGCCAGGACAAGTCCCTGCAGTTTCCTTGGCAAGAAATTTTAAAAAATGATTTGCTGGTGCTTCTGTGATTTTTATGCTGGTTGGCAAATCTAATTACTACATTGGAAATTTTGTGTGTGATGAAGTAATCCCATATACTGAAACATTTAAACATAATTCCTAAGTAGTTAAAGGATTTGCTTTGCTCAGTCTGATTGCTCTTAATTTTCTCTTCATAAAGGTCATCTGCACCTAATTTTGTGAATACCGTGTGACTTTTGTTAAATGATTTCTAGTTTTTTTTCCCTGCACTAAATATTTAAGGTTTATGCTCTGTTGACGATCAACTTGTTTAAGAAATTGTGGCTGTGTCATCAGCATAAACCAAAACAGATACTGGGGAGAAAATTCACTTTTTCTTAGAGCTTGAATTAGGCAATGAATATAAAATTTAAATTTAAAACAGGCCTCTTCTTAGAGTAGAAATTGCAGCAAAAAATTGCTGTGAGTGCAGTAAGACAATGATCTAAAAGTATTTAATATTTTTCACTAAAATGAATCAAAAGCTACCTGCAAATTACAACAGTGGCATAAAGGGAATATTGAGAATGAAAGAATTATTTTTCCATCATATGACTTAGAATAATACTTTGATCTATTGTTGTTCAACTTGTTCTGAAGCTTTTTGTTCTTCAGCCAAGATTTGCTATTCTAGCCAATCAGTGTGTGTCATACAGATACATAGCAATCATATCACGAGTAACATTTAAATATTGTATGGAAATATGGCAGGATCAAATTTATTGCCTTTCTTAAAACATTGGGTCTATAACAGAACAACACCAGTCTTTGAGTATCTGAATATCCTGCTCAATACATCAGGAGGGAGTCCAACACAGAAACCAATCACTCTGTTAACTTTCATTAATTCTGTAGGAATTAGCAACTTGTGGATTTTCCAAGACATCAGGCCAAGCAACCTAGTCAGGAATACATTACATTACATTACATGAGGTTGGTTGTCTTTGGAATATCCACTTACAGGTAAGATATAAAACAGACTTACTTTTCCTTCTCCAGTGCTGATAAGAACATCAATGGCGTAAACTTCATGAACCTCAAACTCTGCTTTTTCATGGTCCTTTCTGGATAAGGAATAAACATATAAAGACCATTTCCATCTGAATAGGGTTTGGAAAGTTGCAGAATAATAAACCACTAATTGAAAATCATGGATCATTTCATTTTCCATTACAATTCATTTTAAAAAAGGCCACTCACAAATCATTCTCAAAACAGGCGGGCAGCAGTTCTAAATTGTCTCATACCTTTGTTGGTCTGTAGGGTTCTGGATGATGGTCTTCTCTCCATCTATCACATGCTGTTTTAGCTGGTGTGATAGCATCCCTAACCAGAAAAGAGCTTATGTTAGTATTATTATTGTAAGGGAGGCTTATATGCTAAGGCATCCTGTGTTTTGAAATAAAAATCAGTACCAGAAATACATGTTTGCTTAAAAGTCTGACTGTACTCATTATCAAAGCAAAGCGTAGCTGATGCAGAAAAATGTGATATTGTTGCTACTGGTAGTTGGCTGTAAAATTCTTTGTAATTATTCAGAAGTCAAACTTTACATTTTATTGCCCTAAATAGTGATGCACAACTCAAGTCTAACACTTAAGAAGGCAGCCACAACCTCTACTGTGTGATACTTGCACATCTGTTAAGTTAGATTGTCTTAACTTCTCCCTATTCTCCCAATCTCCAGATGCTTCACACATCCTAATGTTTTCACTTTTTCTACTCCTAATTCCACAATATTGTACACCACATTTCTGTTATCTTGCATTGTTTTCCATCTTCACAAACTGCTGTACTTTCAGCTTGTTTCTGTGTCACTTCATTCCACTTATGCAGCACTTTTGTGAAGTAAACATTATCACTGCGCTCATTTTTAACATGATCCTTTATACATTGCATGGCAACAGGAATCTGCAGCTGACTGTATTCACTGATACAATACGTGCATTTCTAAACATGTTATAAGTGGTCCTTGGGTTATGATCCCGCATTCAGCCACTGTGCAAAGTTACCATGGCACCAAGCAAGTTATAGTTAGTCGTCTACTTACAACTATATTGAAGCCTGCCCATCCCTGATGCAGTCATTAAGTGGATCATGGAGTGCCCCAGGTATGAAGGAAATTCTGGGAGACCTGATAAAGGTGCAGCCCATCTGCCCCAAGTCTCCCAAGGTCTCCCCCGCTTCCTAAGGCACCCATGCTCTGCTTCCTGCTCCACAGCGTCCTTGCAGACCTCTGCAACATTAGTTGGGGCTGGTCCCAAAATGGAGTCAGCCACACAGCCTGCGAGGATGCTGAGGGGCAGAGCAACTTGCTCTCTTTTCTCAACATGATCTCCAGAGTTTTGAGGGAAGGTTGCATGGTGAGTGGCTGCTTCCAATAGATCTACAATAAAAGGTGAAGAAACTGATCTGTAATAGGGATAGGGGAATGGGTATGAGACCCAGAAGAATGGGAAGAATCTGAAGAAACCTCTGGGAAGGAAAGTCAGCTGATCTGCCAGGCAGTATCCATATAGAGCATGTGATGCCATCCTCAAAGCAGGTCCCATTTTGGAGGGGCCACAATTCTTCGCAGCCACTCCCAAAATGGGGCCTGCTTCCAGGATGGCACTATATTATCTCTGTACTATATGGTATAAGGGACTCTTGTGGTGGAATGGTTGCTTCACAAAGGAGATTTACAATAAGCCACCCATTTCATTACAGGGGGCTGAGGAGGGTGTGAGACTCAGAGAGGTGGAAAGCAGGCCCAAGGCCTGAGGGGAATATACAGCTAGGGGGAAAGAGGAGTATGGTGCATCTCAGTGTGGGGGAGGTTCTGGGAACCTGAGGACATGCTGTAGTGCTGGGCTGGGTTAGGTCTCCCCCAAGGTACCCTGTTTCCAGTTAATAACCTACAGTCATTTAAGAATTGCAATGGGGAGAGCAGGGCTTGGCTCATTAAGCTAGGCAATCACAAAGGCATCTTGCTTAAAGACCATTACAACTTATGACCATAATGGGCAGGCTCCATTACAGTTGTTAAATCAAGGACCACCCATATTATTCTGCATCATCTTCACTCTTCATGCAGCCAACTCTTACCTTCAATTGGTGTGCAGTTAAACGAATGAGCAATCTTGTTCCAGGCATCTGTTACTTGTGAATTCTGTTAAGAACATGGACACGATTCAAATATGACCATATAATGCAATAAAAACTGTGCCTAATACTCTATTTCCTATTTCACTCTTTTCAAAATTTACGACATTGGATATGAATTTATAATACTCATTAAAGCATAGGTGATTTTTTAGTTTCTCACCAAGAACTGCAAAAGATGCCTATGCTTTAATGAACAGCAGAGGTATTACATTTGTGCAAGATCAGAAAGGGCCAATCAATTTCAAAAGGTGCACAGAGGAACACAAAAACATAAACTCCAAAGCTAAAACACAAAAGTTATTCTATATTCCAAGAGAGGGAAAAAAGCTTCCAATTCAAGAGCAAGATGCTAATGGGAAAAGCTAAGCTTATCAAAACCTAGGAGATAAGGATGGATTAATAAAATGGAAAAAAGAAAGATCAGTCCCATTTAATTTTTGTTAAATTTTAAGCTGCTGAATATTTATGCCACCATTTTGAAAACACATCCAGAACATCCAGGTGTTTCCAGGACACTCAATTTTTTTGTTATGCAGATACTGCCTGGATATTTATGAGCCCTTTAAAGGCAATGTGTTCTCTAGCTATTGCTGAAGTGCTACCCCTGTCCTCTTCCGCTATTGGTCATCCTGGGCAGAGCTAAGTTTTAAGAGAGGCCCTTTGCCCATTTTTGCTCTGCAGTCTAAAAGCAATAGTAGCACTTTTATGAAGAAGGCAAGACCTCATGGCTCAGTTTAGTCAGCAGCGGTATGCTCTAGATTTCTCCCATTACCTCCTCTCAGAAAAAGTCAAGTTTCTTATTCCTATATTCAGAATTAATTCATGCTTGAACAGGAGCTGGAAAGTCTTGGCCACCTTCCTCAGACTGCCACGCTTCATGTGAAAACTAGCTGCCTATTATTACCTGGTTTCCTGGCTTGACCAAGCGCAGAGCAGCTTCGGCACAGAGGTGAGCGGCTTTTATGACATCAGCTTTGCGACCTGTTACTGGAGTTTCCTAAAAAGGGGAGAGAAAATAATAATACAAAAGCATTCATTTTAAAAGTGAAAAAAGAGAACTTCTAGCTGACATGTAAGAAATAAATCTTAAAACTTACCAGATTTAAACATTCTGTACAGAATTTAGCTGCACTGTACATAAAAGATATAACCTGGCTAAAAGTGATTCCCCCCCACCCCTGACTTTCATGACTATATGAAACTTATCTTGATTAGGTCCAGATGCACTGCTATATAAGACCTGAAAGACATTTGGGGTCCACAAGATATTATTTTCCCCAGTGCCCTTCTGATGCCAGATTAATACATCCTATGATTCAAAAATCTTAACTGCCAAAAAAGAGAAATAATAATCTATATGGCCATTATTCCTTATTAGACTGACTGAATTATTTCATTGTGTCCACTGGAGTTCGATGAATGTAATAAATTTGAATGAATGAATGAATGAATGAATGAATGAATGAATTCAGAGATGCCCGATTGCTATATTTGCAGCAACTGACTGGAAGAACAAAAGACACGTTAATGTAACACAGCATGATTCATTCTTAATCTTTTATTATTCATTACCATCTTCTGTCCTATCTGTGATTTTAATAATTTTGATATCTTTTTTTTCACCGACTGCCCTGGTCAAACTGAATAGGACAAATCCTTCAAAAAGCTGTAATATATAATGATCTGATCAATCAATATAGCTGTTTGCTCTTTGGGTCAGTGACAGAGAGCAACACTATACACTGATTCAACTGCTCCCATTAATAGAGGCAGCCACTAGCAGATGGTATGTTCACTCAGCATAAACATTTTCAATAAGAAATGTCACTAGAAGCAAATTGCTTCAATAAAAACCTTAACCATGAACCTTGAGCAAAAGAAAACCTGAATACCATGGTTTCACATGCCTGTAACATGGTTTATATAGTCACTGCAGCCAGCTTGATCTCAGATCATGTTTGTAAATTTCCAAAGTACCTAGGGGACTTAGATGTATTAGAGAGACTGGCTGAGCCAGGGGGAGGAGTCAAAAGGGGACTTAGTCTAGAAACCCTTCCATGTTCTGTGCTTGACTTTGATACATTTATTTTTGCCCTTGGCTTTATATTTGATCTTGGCTTCATTCCCTGCCTCTTTAGCAGCCTCTTTCTAGCCCAACTGCCAAAAAGCAAGGCAAGAGAGAGCAGCCGATGTCTTGGGTCTTTAAGAGCATTTGTTGTTGACAGGTACCTAAAGCTCCACTGTGTTCTTTGCCTTTCTAATTATATTTTAGACTTTTTTTCCACTAAGTGACATCAGGCCTGGTCTTCTCCTGTGATACTAGGTTTCCCTGGCAAGCTCTTCAACCTTCTTTTCCTGACAACAAAATTAGCAATTGGATCACTGCTTTCCCCAAGATCCCGCTACAGGTCCTCAGGTCACACCACTTCCTCATGTCTGCTAGAGTTTGTTGCTGTTGTCTACGCCATCGCTCTGCCATACTCATTCTGGCCTTTTCTGACTCCTTCCTCTCTGGCCTGCACATAGGCCTCCTCTTTTCTGTTGCTGCTTCTCAGGCTAAAGTAGTTGAGCCCTTTTGAAAGGTCATCCCCTCTTCCTTCCCTGGGCAGACCCTTTAAAAAAGAGACACCCGAGAGAAAGGCAAGGGCATTTCCACTGCTGTGGCCATCCTTTTGGAACTCCAGTGCAAGTTCTACTTAGGGATGCCCTTTATATAAATTCCCTTTACTAGAACAAATCCACTTTGACTGTTTATGATTTCTCAAAGCGGCATGCAAATCACTTACTTTTGATGCCTCAATGACAAAGGTATGTGCTACATTTGCTATGAAGCCATCCACATGGACTCCCAAGTCACTGCAACACAAAGAGGGGAAAAAGCTTTAAGTGTTTATTCAAATGAGAAAAAAGAATGATTCTTGTGACCTTCTAAAGTTTAAATGTTGTACGTAGAAGATACTTGTTCTCAAACATACTGTAGTAAAACCAACAGTTCACTCCCTGGCAGCTAAACCAACAATTTGGCAAGCAGGGCACAGGTGACTAACTTTAATCTGCCTCTGTCATGGGAAATCCACATTATGTCAATGGCAGTGCTGTGCAGTATGTCAGTGATACATTTCTGAATCTCATAGAGGTTCGTCTTGTGTAGCTCAGTTCACTAAATGAATTAAGTAAAAAAACTAGCCAAAAAATGAATAAAAGGCACTTACATTTTGATTAAATCACCATCTTTAAGGATATAATCTTGGTCACTCTTCAAGGGCGAGAAGTGACAGACACAGTTATTTACCGATATACTTGTGGGAAAGGCAATACCTACAGAAAAAGGGAGCAGCAGTAAGTTCACACAAGTCCTGTAGCGTGTGTGTGTTTGTGGTGTGTGTGTGTGTATGTATATATATGTATATATATAATATATATTTATATATATGTCTCTCTCTCTATATATATATGGTATTCAGCTTTGTTCGGGTATTTTCCCACGTCATTATAGTTGTGCTTTTAAAGTTGTAGCAACATTTTGGCAGAATCTCATCTGCCATCATCAGGCTTCTGTATTATGTTCGTCTGTGACTTTAAAAGCACAACTATAATGACGTGGGAAAATACCCGAACAAAGCTGAATACCATACATGTAAGTACCCATGAAAACTTAAGGAAACATATATACATATACATATATACATATATACATACATACATACATACATATACATATACATATACATATA